>JAODLD010000069.1:1084335-1100958 GCA_026781065.1 Mormyrops boulengeri | reverse complement strand
GGCTCCCCTAGTCACATGTGGTCTTCTAAGTGCTTCTGTAGTCACATGTGGTGCTCTAAGTTTGTTAGGCATGGAGTAAATCCTTTTTGGAATTTGTACTTATCTTGCTGTGGCCTTGATCTTGAACCTTGTAGAACGTGTGAGTGGTTTGTGTGATGGTATGTGTTCCACTTAGACACTTTGCTATATTGCACAGTATGATAAAGGGAAAACCCCGTTCTTTTACAATGCTATGATCACGTCCCAGTTGGAGTGTGTCAAGTCATGCTGAGGTTTTATACTGACTGAGACTTACTCTTTTTCCCCTCTTTTGGCAAACAGAGGAACAGGAGGAGTCTGTATACAACCTCTTCATCTCTGAGGTTCGCAACTTCCGCATGCGCCTGGAAGGCCACGAGGAACACCTCATCCGTCAGATTCGTACTCCTGTGGACCGGGATGACCTGCAGAAGAGCATGATGCGCGTCGCTGAGCAGGAGGTGGGTGTGCACCCATCAGCAAGTTAGTTTGTGAAAGCCTCTCACATAAGGTTAAAGGACCAGGGGGTCACAGCACCATAAATGGTGAATCAGGGGATGATTAAAGGAGGTGCCTGGTTGAGGAATTAAACTGGTTATTTGGACATTTGTTCGTGTGGAGATTCATTTTTAGGTATTTGGTTATCATATCCCTAAATTGCACTTGCTTATCCGACTAAACACACATGTTGGTTCTTTTTGTGGCAATTTGCAGAGGATGAAGAAGGAGTTGGACCAACTGAAGGAGGACCTGGAGACCATGAAGGTGAAGTGTGAGACGTTCATCAGCCAGGCCTCGGCCTCACCATCAGTCCCCAACCTCTCCTCTGAGCTGAATGTCCTGATCCAGACCATGAACCAAGTCTACTCCATGTCCTCCATTCATCTGGAGAAGTATGTGTCAAGCTTCTTTGGGGTTATCTTGGCTCTTCCATTTTTATGAGCCATCTCAGTACTGGGTTACAGGAATTCTGAGTGACTGTGATGTTGATTTTGTGGCATTTCCTGCAGACTGAAAACTGTAAGCTTGGTGGTGAAGCACAGTCAGGAGGCGGAAGCGCAGGTGAAGCTGTACGAGGCCAAACTTTGTGAGGAGGACACTGTGAATGCTGACATCAAGGCGATTGAGATGGTTATGAGCACTCTCAAGGTGGGGATCTCATGGATGAGCATTGATGATGCCGTTTTGCAGTTTTAATGTGCATTTAATGTGTCTATTCTTGATCATTTCAAGTCTGTTTATGCCAACGACCCTTAAAGTGTGTGATTCACTATGCACTAATTGAGCTGTGCTTGTAATCACAGTGTTTGCTATATGTTTTTAGCAATGGCGCACAGAAATTGACGAAAAACGTGAGGTTTTCCATGAGTTAGAAGATGAGCTACAGAAGGCCAGAAACATTAGTGATCGCATGTTCAAGACACACAATGAGCGGGACTTTGACCTGGACTGGCACAAGGAGAAGGCTGATCAGCTTAGTGAGAGATGGATGAGTTTGCATTCCCAGATTGAGAACAGGTTCGTGACAGAATTCCTTCTCAACTCACCGTGATTTGTTGAACGAAGCCTGAAGGATTTCCTTTTTTTATTTCCAGACTTCGTGATTTGGAGGGCATTGGTAAGTCTCTGAAGTACTACAGAGAAACCTATCACACCCTGGATGAGTGGATCAACGAGATGGAGACCACACAGCTGAAGGCCCAGCAGCAGCAGCCGGAAGACAGCAAGGCCCTGGCAGAGCTGCTGAACCAGCAGAAGGTGGAGAAGGACACAAAGTGGTCACTTATGGCTCCTTCATGACTAACCCACATCACAGTTCTTATTTCATGACTAGAGACCTGAAGTTGGTCTTTCATTATGTTAGGCCTTTACATTCTACTTAAATTCGTTATATTACACTCACAAGTGAATTGTTGTGATTTGCCGGTTGGCTGCTTGATGCCTTGCAGGTCCTCGTCTCAGACATCGAGCAGAAGCAAAGCAAGATTGATGAATGCCAGAAGTATTCAGAGCAGTATTCTGCTGCTGTCAAGGTGACTCTTTGCACACATGCTAAATATGTGACTTTTATTGTCTGGTAAACCACCAGGAACATTAAAGTTCGAAGGTCAATGTTGTGCTGCTCTGAATAAAAATGTACCTTGAAACAGCTGATTCACTCTTTCAAAACACCTTGTCAATATGGGTAAAGATATGAATCAGGGTTAAATGTTCCTCAAACTGCTTCGGGGGCTGAATTATGGACACCAAGGATTCCGTTCGTTTTGTCCAGGACTACGACCTGCAGCTGATGACCTACAGGGCAATGGTGGACTCACAGCACAAATCTCCCGTGAAGAGGCGGCGGATGCAGAGCTCCTCTGACGCCATCATTCAGGAAGTGAGGGCCATTCTGCTCCAGTCAGGTTGAGTTTGCGAGTCGGGGAACCCTGTTCTAAGAATGGCTGCTTCTGATGTCCTTGCAGTTCATGGAACTGCGGACTCGATACACAGCTCTGGTGACCCTCATGACCCAGTATGTGAAGTTTGCAAGTGAGAACCTGAAGAGGACTGAAGAGGAAGAGGTAGGGGATTTCTGTGGGTCTCACAAGACATCCTATTCCATTATTTCCATTATAGTCCTAATGCTGGTTCAGCTAAAACTATAAAGTACTTTTTACACTATAAAAGTGTAGTAAAAATTGTAGTATTGCTGAATATCACTAGCATTCAGTTTTCTTCATGTACTTCACATAGATCAATGACTTTTATGAATTAATTAGAATTCCTAATTGACTGACAGTACGCTTATGGTAAACTGATGAGTGCTAATTGCAGAAAATTCCTGCGCACATTTCTAATGAGGCTTGTCTTTTGTCGTACCTTTGTGTGGCATGAACCCTCATGTTTACGGTTTGAATGGATTTCTGGTGGTTTGTCTGCATGGCCGTTCATTGCATTTACCTTTCTCACCCTTTACATTACTGTTGGTGTCTCCAGGCAAACTAACACTGCTAGGGTGGTCATTTGCACAGAGGTTCGAATGTGGGATACTAGTGTAATTAATTTAATTTGTTCTCCTCATTCTTGAAGGTTGGTTTGAACTTTTATGATGTCTTTATTTTTAATGTGTTTATAATATTTTATATTTATTTTTGAGATACAGATAAAATTGAAAAATAAATTATAAATAATGTTGATTTAGCATTTATGGAATAAAATTTATGAAATCTCTGAGCTTTTTTTTTGAAGAAGTGTTATTTTATTGTAGTTTGATGCAATGGTTTTTCATTGTGTTTTTTTAAATGTCATTTTCATCATATTTTGTAGTTACTGATAAATGTTGTTAATTCCTGTTTTTATGTTGTTCCTAGTCGGGTTTTCTGAGTCTGAAATGCTGATACAAAAGACATGTTCTTTTGTATTTCTGATGGTGATGGATATTTTCCTACTACAAACTGGTGCTTTGTAGTAAATGCTAGAAAGTCATAGGAGCTTTTACATGCTGAACGGTGGCGGGGGATACTTGGTGTCGGAGCTGAATGCTTCACCTCGGTGAGTAGGCAAGCACTGCTCATGAAGTCCTAGGCCTTCTCTTTCTCTGCCAGACATGAGCAGTAGATGACGATGTCTCTTATTGTAGAGGAGGAAGGCCTCAGAAAGGAGTGAGTATGTCGCCTTGACACAGAGTATGGAGATGCAGAAGGCGGCCGGTGAGGAGGAGCTGGTAAGGCTGAAGGGCACCGTGCTGGAGTTGGAGGCGGTGTTGGCTGAGAGGCAGCAGCGCCTCGAGCGCCTCGAAGGGGAGCTGGAGGCCCATAGGAGGACCATCGATGACCTGACCCTCCAGAAGTCCAAGGCTGAGTATGAAGTGAAACAGTACCGTTCTGAGCTGGAAGGGGTAGTCAAAGGCAAGGCGGCCGCCGAGCTGGAACTTCGCCGAGCACGACAGCTTGTTCAGCAGTCCGAGGCAAAGCACTCCGCCCTGGAGTCCAGCCTGAAGCTGCTGAAGAGCAACATCGAGGAAAGCACAGTGCTCAGGAGGAAGCTGGAGAAACACCTGCGGAGGAAGGACAGTGACGTACAAGACCTGGAGGAGCACAAACGCACTCTGGAGCGGGAGCTGAGGGCCAAAGAGAATACCGAGGCCGAGTTGTTGGACTTGGTGCGAAGCATGGAGGTGAACCTGGCCGTGCAGTCAGAGTCCAGGGAATCCTCAAGCGACCTGCATATGTCCGTCGTGAGGGAGACTGTGCATCAGTGCAGCTTTGCCAGTGCTAACCCTCTGGGGTCAGATATGCTGCTTCAGCATAAGGTTGAAGAACTGGCCATGGGAAAGAAGAGGGCTGAGTCTGAAGTCAAGACGTTGAAGTCAGAGCTGAATTCGGTGCTGGTGCAGAAAACTATGGCTGAAGAGAAAGTGCAGCGTTTCAAGGAGCTTTTAGATGACGCGAATGGCAGGCTGAAGAAGCTCCAGATGGAAATGGACTCTGAAAGGAGCAGTAACAGACAGAGGCTAGAGGAGCTGAGGCAGGAAGCTACAGAAGTAAAGAAGTCTGTTTATGTCTTCCAAGAGCAAGTAAAGTCCTTGCAGAGAGAGAAATCATCCCTGGAGCAGAAAGCCATCTTCCATAAAACGGAAGTTGAAGGCTTGAAGGAGCAGTTAAAAATAAACCATGGAAAGTTAGTTCAGAAGAGCTCTTTGGAACAGGAAATGAATCACAAGATGCGCTGCTTGGAGGAAGAGCTAAGCACAAAACAGGCTGATGGTGATTGTTTGAGATTTAAGGTCAACGAGCTGACGAGAAACAACGCTAAATTAGACAATGATCTCAGGAACCTGAAGGCTGCCATAGACACCTTACAGCAAGGAAAAGCATATGCTGAACAGAAAGTCAAAACCCGGATGGAGGAGGTGGAGGGCTTGAAAGACCTTCTCCAGAAAACCAAAGAAGACTTTAATCTGAAGATAAAGTCAGATCAGGAAATTCAACTTAAAGCTAGAAATCTGGAGATGGAACTTGAAAAGAACAGTCAAGTTGTTGTTCAGTTAAGAAAGAAGGTGGATGAACTAAAGAAAATTAATTTAGAGAGTGAGAGATCAATGAAAAATTTGAAATCAGAGCTTGACAAGGTTTCCATGGAAATGGGCAGCAAAGACCAACAAATCAATATATATAAATCTCAGGCTGAAAGTACAAAAACTCAAGTTAACATCATAGAAGAGGAACTACTGAGGAAAAGACAAGCCTTACATGAGCTTCAGATTAAGCTGAGGGACTACAATGAAGAAGTCAGGAAAACATCAGAACTACAACAGAAAAACAATGCCCTCAGTCTGAGCACAGCTAATTATGAAAATGAAATCACAAACCTGAAATCTGAAATCAACTCTGTAAGCATCGAAAAGAAAATGGCTAACAAGTCAGTCCAAGAACAGAAGATTGAAATCAATGATTTGAATCTGACATTAAGGAAAGCCAAGGAAGAACTTCAAAAGGAGAGCACAGAGGTTCGGAAATATTTTTCTAAGGTAAAGGAGCTAGAGAGTGAAGTTTTGAAATATAAACAGACTATTAAAGAGATGACTGGAAACACTGACAGTATTACTTCAGATCTCAAGAAGGATATTGGCCTTCTTCATAAGGACAAGGCGGCTGCGGACAAAACACTGATGACTCTCAAGGCAGAATTAGATGCTGTGAAAGCTTCTCTGAGGAGAACAACTGAAGAATTGCAGAAGGAAACCCAAGAGGGGAGGATGAACCAATCAAAAATCAAAGAGCTTGAAGGAGAACTTCAGAGGAACAGGCTGAAACTGAAAGAAATGACCTCAAGTTCAGAAATGTTCTCAACAAATTTCAAACAGGAAATTTTAGTTCTACAGAGGGAGAGAAGTGCAGTGGAAGAGAAATCTCGGGCATTGACCTTGGAGGTCTCCCTGTTAAGACAGAAACTCGAGAAAGCACAGGAGGAAGTGCGGCAGAAGCAGAAGGAATGCTCAGCTGCCCAGCTGAGGTCCCAGAGGCTGGAAGAGCAGCTTGAAAATTGCAAACGGATGTTGGATGATTTAAAAGGAAAATTGGATCTGCAGAAAAATGCTTATGAAAGACATCTGGAAATATTCCAACAGGAGATGGAGCAAAAACTTCTGTTGAATGAATCAGATGCCAAATTTGAATATGATAAGAAGTCAAGAGAACACGTGTACAGCACAGAAACTGCTGAAAAAGAAAAGAATTACTTGCGTCAAGAGATTGAGCATTTAAAAACTCTCAATGAGAGTACTCAAAAATCAAAGCAGGAGACAGAGCAACAAATAGATGCTCTTCGTTCAAAGGTCAGTCAAGTAGAGAGAGAGAAGAATGTCATCAACCAGGAACTAATTCATGCCAAAACTCGCATCACAGAATTAGAAACTGAAAACACAAAGTTAACAATGAGTATTTCTAAGATGGACAGCATCCAAAATGTCAGCTCTAAGGATAACCAAAGGCTGAAGGAAATGTTATCTGAGACAGAGCAGAAGTCAGCAGTAAGGGAAGTGGAAGCGAGGTCTCTGAAGGAGCAGAATGTGTCTTATGTAAAGGAGGCGCAAGGACTCCAGGAAAAGGTCTTAAAGTTGGAAGTCTCCACCTCTGAATCAAGAAAGATTAAAGACATGGATGGCAGGAGCAATAAATTCAACCAGTGTATGAATGATGATGAGATTACTAAACTGAAAAATGAGTTGCAGGTTGCGAAAAGGATGCTATCATCTCATGAAGATATTAAGGGTAAACAAGAAGAGGAACTAAGGAAATTAAAGGTAAAAAATATTTTTTTCTTCACTGATCATTTTGAAATTTGAACTCATTAGAAAAGAGCAGTAGAAATATTGCAATTAGTTTCACAATTGTTTCCATTTACACACATACCTGTTTGCTGTGGAAAATGTTTAACTTCGAATAAATTTTGCATTTACAGATAGCAACCACAGAGAAGAAAAGAGTACATGATAAACCAATAATGACAGATGACAAGACTAACATTTACAACCAAAAGAAGATTCAAAATGTCAGTCAGTATGTGAGTGAACAGGGGCACTACGCTGTCACTGGATCCTCAACGTGTGCAGAAGTGCCCCCAGAGAAAGGTCAACCATGTAAATCCAACTCCATTTCAGCCGACGTCAAATTGCATGTGGCTTCTCCAGACGTAAAGGATATAAAAGGCCTTGATGTGAGACCAGTTCACCACATGGACACTTTTCAGCTTCACACCCTTAGGGGTCGTGTGAGTATTCAACAGTTGGTTGCACTTAAGCTCTTAGCGAGTGACACTATCCAGCAGTTAAAATCAGGCCAAAAAACCCTGGAAGAGGTACAGGATTCTCTTGCCAAATTCACCAGCAAATCATCTGCAATTGCAGGTGTTTACTTGGAGTCAAGCAAGAAAAAGATCTCATTCATGGAAGCTGCAGAGAAGGGTTTCATAGCAAAGACATACGCTATAGAGTTTGTTGAAGCACAGGCTGCTACAGGATGCATCATAGACCAGGTTACAGGCAAAGCCTATTCTGTCCTGGAAGCTCTTGATAAAGGGATTGTTTTGAGGGAGTTGAAAGATAAATTGTTAGATGCTGAGAAAGCAATCTGTGGCTACGCTCATGGTGGCAAGGTACTGTCTGTGTTTCAGGCAATGGAGGAAAGGATTGTCGACAGGCACAAAAGTAGAAAGATCCTTGAAGCACAGATTGCCACGGGTGGCTTGATCGATCCACAAAGTGGCATTCGGCTGCCCCTGAACATTGCACTTGAGCAGGGGATTATAAACAAAGCCACCTTGCAGAGTCTTTATGAACCAGTTAGCAATCCCAAGGGTTTCCATAACCCAGACACAGGCCAGAAGGCTTACTACTGTGAGCTGCTCAGAACATGCGTCTTTGATGTTGACGGTCGTGTGTTACTCCTGCCTGTTGGTGACCGGCACCTCTCGAACATCACCTTCACTCGCACTCACAGAATATCAGTCATCAACAGCTGTTACGGTGCTGAAATGTCAACATACGAGGCATATATGAACAAACATATTGACAGGAAGACCTACCTTTTGCTCTCGCAGCAGGAGACAGATTGGCAGGAAAGCTCTGTGACGGATTCAAGTGGCGGGATGCTGCACATTTTGACAGACTATAAAAGTGGAAGGCAGTTTTGCATTGAACATTCGCTGACTTTGAAGATGCTAGATAAAGCAGAACTAGGGAAATATCGATCAGGGCTCCTAAGTATCAACGAGCTTGCAGACATCTTGATTTCGAGGAAGACCGTCTATGAAGATCCCCATTCTCCTATTGCTGGGCTTTGGGACTTCAGCCTAAAGTCAAGGGTATCCATTTTTAAGGGGCTCCAGCAGAATCTGTTAGACAGACTTACTGCTGTAAGGCTGCTTGAGGCACAAGTGTGTACTGGTGGCATTTGTGAACCATCAACAGGAGAGAAGATGAAAGTGGCAGAGGCTGTTAGAAGAGGGCTTTTGGATGAGGCCTTAGCCCGCCAGCTCCTACAGTTTGAGCAAGCCTGCTCTGGCATCGTCCACTCACAGACAACTAAGTCCGTGACACAAGCCATGCAGCAGAACCTGCTCCCAAGAGATATAGGCTTCAGGTGCCTTGAATACCAATTCCTTACAGGAGGCCTGATCCATCCACAGACTCAGGCTCGAGTCACAATGGAGGAAGCCATCCAGAGCGGCCTTGTCGAGGAGGCTGTTTTCTCACAATTGAAAGATGAGAAGTCCTATACTAAAAATCTGAGCTGTCCCAAAACTAAACGGAAAATGTCGTTCAAGGATGCCCTAGAAAAAGCCGTCTTTGACCGTCATACTGGCCTCAAACTCCTGGAGGCGACCAAACTTCAGTCTGTTGGCGCTTCCTCGTCATTCCATTACATCTGGATGTATTGATGATGCTTAAATAACTGTTAGCCAGACGGCATAGGATTAAATTTCATAATACTTGTATTTGATGCATATGTGAAATGAAAATGTAAATGAAGATATATACTGTTCATAATCTTTAACAATTTAACAGATGGGATTTTGTCCTTTTTATTTTTGTGACATTTGAGTTGTGATTTAATGTACATGTATTCTGTGAGGATTTATGTTTGTTTTGTATACTTTATCTAACAATGGATTTGATGAATCACTGAATCACAGCTGCTTCCATTGCTGTATTCACCAGTATATATTCATATTAAACAATAACTTAAAATGATTGCATGTTTTAAGGATTCTAACATGTTAATCCATCACCTTACTCCATCTGGCAGGAGCTTACCCGTTTCCCAACACCCCAGTGGAAGGTTGTCCATGCTTCTCCCCTGTTGGCTTTTTTTTCCTTTCCATTTCTACTATTGTGACACATGACACCACACTGACCTTCTGTAACAGGCAATCTGACTCTCTCCCCCGATCCCAGAAATCTGTAGACGACGAGAAGAAGGAGCATGGTGAGAAGGTCAATAAGCTGTTAAACTGGATGTCCAGTATGAAAAGGGGCCTTAGCAGAGAAGATAAGGCTGTGATAGATGATGGTAGCAGCAGCAGAGAAGCACCTAGTCAGCCGCAGGTAAATAGTCTGCTAAGGCCTGCAGTTCCCAGCTGATGCTGTCCTTTCTCCAGATCTACATTCAGTATTTCTCAACAAACTTAGTCTGGTGAAATTTTTGTAGAACTAAGGTTTTTATTTGTCGCATTTGTGGTGACCAGCGGTGTATCAACCCAAACTCAAAAGTCGTTACCACTTCTGGAGTTTTCTGATCAGTAGACTGTCTGTTCATAAGCACCCCCAGAGCCTAAAATGTCACAAGGCAAAGAACAAGACACGTTTCACACATTATATAACCTACATACATAAACGGTTACCATAGATATATCCCCTTTCACTTCATAATGTACATATAACCATTTAGTTGTGTGCATAACTTCAGACAGCTGCAGCTTAACAAATGCTTTCTCTGATAAATAGGGAGTAGCACTTAAACCATGAACATATCATTTATCAGTTGACCTTGCTGTATGTACTGCAGCAGGGGAAAGTTGTTCTGCATAATTTTGATTGGGAACATTTATGCAGAATCACACAGAATAAAGCGGTAATGCTAGTTAAAGCATGGCTGTTTGTCAGTGATATCGCCCGTCCCCCCGTCCCCCCGTCCCCAACTTACTCTTTAACCTGCTGGCGGGATATGACAGAAATTTTTAGAAAAGTATATTTTTGAAGTTGATTTTAACAAAAAATTGAAGAATAACATTCTAAATGGTCTCAGATTATCGGTGCTGAGTTTGTGCTGAATAAAAGCACATGTAACACTTTGGGATAAATGTTTTTTAAAATATTAAAAATATTTTAAAATGTCATATTTTAAAATGAAATGGCATGTCAGACTACCCCAAAAGTGGCTGAGCGGCCTCAGACTCCAGAGGGTTAAATTTGATTTGTAGTACTCGGAGAATATCGAGAGATACCGCCTTACGCCTAGCACCCACACGTACGCTGCTGACAGAAATAAGTCGGGTCACTCACAGACGACTTTGAAAGTATATTTCACATGCATGGTGCAGTCCAAGTGGCAGTCAGCAGGCTTTTTATGACTAATCATACAAGACTCTGTGTGATCCTGCTTCTATCAGAGGCCCTTATGGGCACACTGCCACCTGCCACCATATCCTTACATTTCAAACCTTAACTGGAGGGCTCAGCTTCTGCTCGATTTCATTTACAGATGAACAAATTGCCACCAGAGAACTAATTCATATCCTTTTTTAAATGATACGCTAGTTGATCTTGCCCCTTTTTAAACTTGGCAAATCTAGGATACAATTTGAATGAGAGGAACTAAGGCATCCATTTTATGTGTTTTCATTTTTTTCCCAAGAATGTGTTGGAAACTAAACTGAAAGAGAAAGTATATGGTGTAAAAATAAATCAAATCATTAGGTGGTTGTCTAAAGTTTTTACACTACATTTTAAAGGGGCATTTGATCATTCCACTGCAGACTTAATTTGGGGTAGGGCTTTACTTACTTCTCAAGAAGTGATACTGGACACGTTAAAATGGTTTGTTTGTTTAGTTTCTGTGAAGCTTTTGAGTCCACACTGAGAAATGGATGAGTGGCTAGGGGGTAGACGTGTGCAGTGCGGCTGTTTAACTTCTGCCTGCATTTCAGGTCTCGACAGAGGAACTGGGGGTGATGAAGGAGCAGGTGGCTGAAGCTCTGAGGACCACGCAGATGATGCTGAGCAGATTCAATGGCAGGTGTGCTTACAGCCCCAGTAGAACCTTCTAGATTCCTTCCCATCCGACTGGGCTTACATGAGCATGCCTGTGTGTGTTTTTTCCTGTTAATTGTTAGTGTTGCATGAATTTGTGAACGGGTATCCTAAGGTAGAACAAACACATGTGGCTCTTGTGCCTCCACGTTGCAGGATGTCTGAGGAGGAGGAAAAGGAAATGAAAGAGCAGCTGAAGGCTCTCCACCAGGCGTACAGCAATCTGTCCCAGGAGTGTGCTGAGCCGATTCCTGCAGCTGACCTGGTGAGGAAACTGCCTCTTCGGCCATTTGTGCTGGTGTCCACCAATGGCTGCATGATGCACAACTAACCGTTTTCTTTGTTTGTTCACTTCTTCCGAGCGTGACCTAATGCATGTGATGCCACGTTTCTCTTGTTCCTTTCAAACAAGTGTTTAAAAATGTCAGTCCCATGGGCTGCCGCCGGACTGTGCGTACATTGTGGGAATTGCAAAACCGCCACACAGGACTGCCTCGTAGTAGGTCCTCAGAAAGGAGTATGCTGTAAACATGCATAGCATGACCGTCTGTCACTCTCACCCTAACCTTTCACAGCAGCAGGTGAAATCAAGGTGCAGATACACGTCTTTTTATCGTCACAGGTGATCCAAAAGTTCAAACGATGCTCTCTGTTGTGTCTATAACTAACTTTGTTTTGGCAAAATGCAGAAATACTCTGTTCACAGATGCATGGCTGCTTTTAATGTGTTCTTCACGCTGTTGAAACTCTGATACAGCCTTGCACTATTGCGTTGACAACTCTTAACATTCATGTGCCTGACTGACTGGTGAGTACATATTCAATTTTGTTTTAAGCAGTAATCAGAAACCAGTATAACGTTAAATAGATATATTGATATATAGATATATAGTACAGTCAGTTTGAAGTTGAACATTCATGGCCTCAAATTTTTTTTTTCCTGCAGGATTTTCAGAACATTGAAGGGATACTTGAAGTAGCCAGTGGGGCCGTGTACAGTGTTTGTCGCTCAGTACAGAGCGGTCTCATTGACCAGTCTACTGGGCTTAGTCTGCTTGAGGCTCAGATGATTACATCTGGACTGATTATACCTGAATTCAGAAGGTGTGTGGATCTGGAGGAAGCTTACACGCATAACCTTGTGGATGAAGCCACCTACCAGCAGCTACAACACTTGAACGAGGCAAACCGGTGCATCCTGAGTGTGAGGTATACTTCAGAGCCATTGCCCGTCATAGCTGCAGTGAAAGATGGGACAATTTCGGAAGAAATGGCTATTAAGATAATCGAGATCCAGCTGGCGACAGGTGGACTAAGAGTAACGTACACAAAGGATGTCCTGAACCTGGAAAGTGCATTTCAGTATGGCCTCATGCCCGCTTCACTATTTGTCAAGGTGCTTGAAAGGCAAAATAACTGGAAGGACTTGATCGACCCCAACACGGCAGAGAAGGTCTCGCTCATCCAGCTTGTGCAGAGGAGCTTTCTTCATGAAGATACTGGCCTCCGTCTGCTGCCGGTGAAGAAAGGAAGAGATGGAATCATATCTTTGAAGTCTGGTAGAGAGATCAGCATCCTGAGAGCTGTGCATGAAGGACTCATCGATCGAGAAACAATCCTCCGACTGCTGGGTGCTGAGTTGTTTGCTGGTGGCATTGTTGACCCTAAAACAGGCTTCAGATTGACTGTCGAGGAGGCCGTAGCAGAAGGCTTGATTGACCAGGACACTGCCTGTGGAGTGCTAAGCCTTCAGGTCCAGAATGGTGGCATTGTTAATCCTCACAATGGCGAAAGACTGACAATTGATGAAGCTGTGCAATGCAACTTAATGAGCTCCAGTAGTGCTCTCTTAGTCTTGGAAAGACAGAAGAGCTTTATAGGACTTATCTGGCCTCATTCTGGTGAAATCCTGACCGTGTCAACCTCTCTGCATCATGAGATAATAACCAATCAGGTCGCCTGCAAGCTGCTAAGCAACAGGCAGAAGATTGCAGCTTTTTACGTGCCGGAATTCTCCGAAGTTGTCAGTTTTGAATCTGCAGCGGAGTATGGTTTGATAAACAAATGCACGTATAACGTTCTGAAAACAGTCCAAGTCCCCGATTCATTCCCTGATATTGATGAACTGAATGACACGTTTTCCACGTGGCTGTCTTGGCGAGAGCTTCAGCTCGAAGGATCCCACCAAGGTTCAGAAGATCTGCCGATGGATGCAAAGAACGTTCTCGTTCCCTCACCCATAGAAGTGAGGAAGTTGTTTGTTTCCTACCTTATGATGAATAGCTACATGGATCCCAAATCAGGACAAAGGCTTTTAATATTTGATGGTCAATTAAATAAAATGGCTCAACTTTTTACAGAGAACATTATGGAACCCAGCCTTGAAATGCAGCACAATGCCACTAATAATATTGATGACTCAGGCTCAAGGGAGACGTCAACAAAAGATGACACCACTGAGACGTTGACAGGCGCAGCCCTTTACAATAATAATACTGTGGAAGATAAAGGTTGTTTGTGTCTTAATGAAGACAGAATAGAGAAGGAACGAAGGAGCCCAGATGTGGATGAGCTCATCTCAAGTCATAAAGCTAATGGGCAGTCCCAAGGTGGTTATGAAAAGCTTACAAAATCCAGGAGCTATGAGGCTGATGCCATGGAGTCTAAATCTGAACTACAGGGTCTTTCTGAAAATGCACTTCAAACCCAGAAACAAAGCATTGCTCACTCATACCAAAAAGGTGATGAACTGAAATGTGATGCTTTTGATGATTTAGATGTTTCTGAAAGCCCGGCCAAGCAAAATGAGAATGCAAGTCATGCCAAACAAACAGAAATGGAAGCGACCAAAGAGGAGACATCACCAACGTCCAGCTCAGAGGTTTGTTATGATACGGGCTCATGCTCAACAGAAGGAGTTTTAGTGAGAACAGATTCTCATCCTGTCAGAGCACCAAATGTTCAACTAAACATAGACGGACACTCAGAGTGTTTAGCTGAACATCCAGAACAATGGGCATATGGTGATGGAGTTTGGCGAGAGAAGGAGGAACAAAAATATGCTGTTCATCTCCTGAAGGCACAAGTTGAGGAAGGTGGAATTTTGGATGTCACATCTGGGAAGCGATATGATCTCAATACTGCCCTCAATAAAGGACTTCTAGATGAAGGAACTGCTTTGGAACTCTTAGCCTTACAGTTACACAATGATCACATGCCATGCAATCAAATGCACACTTTTTTGACTCTGAAAAAAGCTGTGGAAAAGGGCTCAGTATCCTCAAAAGTTGCACTGCAGATCATGGAACACCAAAAACTTCTGGGGAGCTTCTATGACTCAGAATCTAAAAAATGCATGACTGTCAGTGAGGCTTTGGAGCAAGGTCTTATATCTGATGACCTGGTTGAAAGGATTTTCAGATCAGACCTGACAATTGGGGCAATAATGAATTCCATTATAAGTGATCTTAAATATGTTCAGGAAAGGCAATGTCTCGACATTCTAAAAGATCGTAAAACTGACGGTCTGCAAGAAGAATGCACTGGGCCAGCGAAGTATGTCTGGAAGTATGAAGATAAGACAATGCAGAGCCGTGACCTTACTGATGACCTGTTGTTTGATAGAACTGAAGGAGTATATGGATCAGATGATCAGTACATGTCAGTAAATATTAAACACATGATAGAAGGTTCATGTTGTTTTGATACTGTTAGTCAAGAAACTAAAAATAAACCAGGTGATCCATCCATTTCCGGCGAGGTAACAGAAGATCCCGTCATCGATGCGATGACTGATCAGTACGTGCATATTAAAGTATCTGGATTACAAGCATCTATTGAAAGGAATTTATCTGACCAGTCTGTGCTGAGAAACTCTATCCATGTGAAGGACGTGCTGGTTGAGAGCTCAGGCTTTTCCAGTGTGATTGATGAAGTCAAAGATGAAGATGAGACTGTTGCCACACTATGTCGTACACATTATGCAGAGGTATCTACCAATGCACCTGATGTGCAGCCTGAAAAACAACATGATGGATTTGGTACTTATGAGAGCGCTGACTCTTGTGTGGCTAATTCATTCATGGTCTGTAAGGAAAATAGTACCACCTTTTTTGGTTTACGAAATGGCCATCAAAACAATGATGTTAGTAAGATGTCAGAGAAAGACTTAATTGACTGTCCCACAGACATGGTATCGGGTGAGGAGATGCATTCTAACCTCAAAACTGAAACATTGACTCTGAATGTTTTTGAACCTGGGGTGCCTCCACAGGATGTATTGGTAGTTCATGAAGAAACCGGCACAGCTGCTCTTTCACACAAATCTGGAAATAGGCATCATCAAGGAATGGCTGAAGTTCAGGGGGATTTTTGTCTGACAGACTGTGCTGAACATAAGCAGTATGAGGGTGCAGGAAGTGAAAAAAGATTGGAGAACTTTCCAGCAAATGTAGATGTGGAGGACAGTGTAAAGGAGTGTTCAGCATTGATCACCAAAATGCACGGTTCATCCTGGGAGTCTGAAATGTTTGATTCAGCATCAGTCATTGAAATGCTTAGCTCAACACAGATATCCGAAATTCCTGTTTCATTGCACATTACTGAAATGCTCAGTTCAGCACAGATCACTCAGACACATGGATTGTTACAGGCATCTGAAAATCTTGATTCAACATCAAATGAAATGAGTAGTTCAACACAGGTATCTGAAATTCCTGTTTCATTACGCATCAATGAAATGTTCGATTCATCACAGATCACTCAGTCGCAACATTTGTTACATGCATCTGAAAATCTCAATTCAGCTCCACTCGATGAAATATGTAGCTCAGTACAGATATCCGAAATGTGCAATGCCGCTCAGATCACTGAAATACATGGTATATCGCAGGCATCTGAAAACCTCAGTTCAATGCCACTCACTGAAATGTATAGTTCAGCACAGGTATCTAAGAAGCACGATGTAACTCAGATCACTGAAATGCATCGTTCATCACAGGCATCTGAAAATCTCAATTCAGCACCACTTAGTGAAATGCGTAGCTCAGCACAGATGTCCGAAATGCACAATACTACTCAGATCACTGAAATGCATGGTGCATCACATGTGTCTGAAAACCTCAATTCAGTGCCACTCGCTGAAATGCTTAGCTCAGCACAGGCACCTATGAAGCACAGTGTAACTCAGATCACTGAAATGCATGATTCACCACAGGCATCTGAAAATCTCAATTCGGCTCCACTCGATGAAATATGTAGCTCAGCACAGATGTCTGAAATGCACAATGCCACTCAGATTACTGAAATACATG
>JAODLD010000069.1:1072970-1084235 GCA_026781065.1 Mormyrops boulengeri | reverse complement strand
GGCTCCACTCGATGAAATATGTAGCTCAGCACAGATGTCTGAAATGCACAATGCCACTCAGATTACTGAAATACATGGTTTATCACAGGCATCTGAAAACCTCAGTTCAATGCCACTCACTGAAATGTGTAGCTCAGCGCAGGTATCTAAGAAGCACGATATAACTCAGATCACTGAAATGCATGATTCATCACAGGCATCTGAAAATCTCGATTCAGCATTGATTGTTGAAATGCATAGCTCGGCACAGATATCCACAATGCACAATGCCACTCCGAACAATGAAATGGGTAATTCAGCAGCTGTACTTAACTTAGTAGTAATGGACAGAAGCATAGTCCCTGCTGAAATAAGTCCTTTAATATCTGATGAGACTTCATTGCATAATTTGAATGATAAGGGTTTTCAGATACATACTTCAATACTTCAAACATCCACCCTAAATGAGGAAACAAGCATAATGGCCACCGACCCACACTGTGGGCACAGTAACACCCCCGAAGAGGGTCATCCTTCAGCATCTGAAGTCATTGCAAAGCAGTGGGAAGGTACCTTTGTGAAGGAAACTTACGGGAGTGAAGCAGAGAATGCTGGAGGCTTGCCAGGTGTAGCATCTGAAATGGTCCGCAAAGTGGAGACAGACTCTGAAGCTGGGTGTGGTAGCCAAAGCATGGTGTCCATGGACAGTGGTCAGTCAGCGTCTGGTGTTGTTGCGCACGAACATTCAGGGGAATATTTGTCAGCAGAAAGCTGTCATTTAACATTGCCATGTGAACATATGCCTATTTTGGGAACTGAAGCCTCCAGAAAGGTAACATATCAGAAACAAGATTCTGTTGAATTTGATATTGGAGATGGAATTCCTGCTTCAGAATTGTATATAACTTTTGAAAATCAATTGGATGAAAATATTCTGGGGGAATGCTCTGTAGATTCAGAAAAGGACTCAAAACTGTTGGATCATTCAGCTATTAAAACAGTCCTTTGTGTGGAAAGAAGCAGACTGGATCATGATGGGCGAAATGAGGTGACCGATCTTTGTGATGATGCTGCTGTATCTCCACGTGATGAAATCTCACCACGCTCTCAGGACTTGCAGAGAAGCAGTCTGTTTGAGCAGGGGAAAATGACGTCAAAAGCCCTGGACGCTGATAGGCTGCAGAACTTGGACACTAAGGATGTAATTCCCATAATGTCGATGTCAGACGTCGATGGAAACCTCCAAAAGAATTCAAGTTCCCTTTATGAAGAGAGAGAATCGATTTTTGATAAATGGTCAGAGCCTCATAGTGACGCATCAAACCAGGGGGTACTGTGGTTGGATCAGTCCCAGCCAGTTGGAAACCATGAACGAATTTCATGTAAAGGAGCTCATCTTGAGGGAACACCAGAGCAGGAGCAGATTGCTTCTGAGATGTCAATCATTAAGGCTGATGTGCTCCTGGCCGTTGCTGGGAAGCCCCCCCATAATGTAGAGTGTTCCTGTCAGGAGGCTGGCCATGAGCAGGTGCTTAGCGAAGATCAAATAAGCATCCTTAAGACCCCTAAAGATGCTTCCCATTTGGGGTCTTTCCCCTCGGCCATCACTTTTCGGCAGTCAGGTGACCATGAATCAGCTGAAAGCACAGAAGACCACGACAAACCAATATACAAGGTAAGAAAAACGAGTCTTGTGTAAAACTTATTTCGGAAGTACTTGTGGTTTATCTGAACCAGTTGTGAAACAGTGACAAATTTATTTCTATTCTTTGTCAGTTGCAGTACTCCACTCAAAATTATTTGGAACTTGTGGGCAGACTTCAGGATCATGCAGATGTTATTGAGGATATTAAGAATGACTTTGAGAGTCAAGGCCTTTTGAGCAATAGTATGGAGGGATTGCAAAATCAGCTGGAGGAAACTACGGTCAGTAATTTTCATATCAGTAGAAGCAGTTTTTCTCTCCTTAGCGTCTTTGCATGTGCAGGGGCTTCACTCTCGTTCATGCCTGTCCCGGTGCTGATGGAAGCCACGCTCTGTCTTTCCAGTCACTAGACACACAGCTTTCTGCTTTGGCTGACACCCTTGCTACAGATCTGGGTGCCGCGGGACACATGCTAAGGGCTGCTAATGGACACGTTCCCGAACAGATCCACCAGGATCTGGCTGCAGCGCTCCGAGGCGTGCAGCTCAGGTTTTCTGATGTTCGAGAAATGTCTGCAACAAGAAGCCAAGTTATAGTGCAGGCCATCGAGGCAGGAAAGGTCAGTGCCCGGACTGGGCTTTTGGCTTCAAGTATCATGTATATTTCTGCTTTTGTAAATTTTAAAATTTTGAAGAAACTGGAATGAAGAGAATTATTTTTTTCTCCAGTTTGTTTTGGTGGGTTCAAGCATCAATCTAAAATATGTATTTCTTGTGTAGTTGCATTTAGAGTCTTCATTCCAAGATCTTATAAGATACCTTCAAAAGATTTCAGTGTCTATTGATCACAATTCTGAGACAGTCTCCAGACTTGGTATTATGAACATGGATGACTTGGATAAGATAAAGGAACAGATTCAGCAAATCAAGGTACATCTTTCTAAAATGACATGATTTCTAGATTAGTTGTACCGTTCTTTTTAAAGCCCAATTTCATTATTATTTCGGACACCTTTGAAGGTCTGTTGAAGTGTATATCACTTTCTTGCCAATAATATGGAAACTGACTGTATTCACGTTTTATTAATTGTTACTTGATTATTACTATTATTGAAGGACATGGAGAAGAACCTGTCCGTCACTCGCCAACAGCTGGAGGACGTCGCTTTTGAGGTCCAGTACTTCATATCGGAACATGCCCAGTACCTGAGTCCCTCTCAGAGTAGAAATTTGCTCCAGTCTCTCAGCGCCACCCAGAGGGCATTTAAGGACCTGATGGAGAAGGTTTCCACTCAGCGGCACGCTCTTGATCTCCATCTGGAGATGAGGGTGGACGAGAATCAGCTGAAGGTTTGAAGAGCAAAGGCCCCTGCTTGTCTCTGTGCTTCAAATTGTTGATGAGGTTCATTCCACATCAAATCATCACACTTTCGAACCTCATCATTATGGATTTTAACGAAACTTGCCATGCTGATTTAGTCACATGAGTAACTCATAAAACTGAAATTGGGCATGTCTGGGATCAATATTGAGGGAAATTTAAACGAACAAAGTTTTAACCTTTTTTGGGAGGGACTATGACTTTGACTGGCTATATTTACCGTAATGTAAGCTGCACAGAAATGGTCCTCATATTGTTTTAAAGCTATTGTCCAGCTCTATAGATTGAATACATAATATGCCATCCCCATATGAATAATTAATATGTAATAACTGATTCAATTATTAAAAATTCAATAACAAAAATACCTATATTCCGAAATTGATCGATTTCTTTTTTTTTACTAAAGCTAGCTCATAATATCATGAACATCTCCAGAAAATTTGGCCTTTGGTTTTTAAGTGCAGCTTAAAAACTGCACTTCTGTGCAGCTTACATTAAGGTAAATATAGCCAGTCAAAATCATACCCCCCCAAAAAAGTTAAAACTTTGTTCACTTAAATCTCCCTCAATATTGATCCCAGACATGCCCAATTTCAGTTTCATGAGTTACTCATGTGACCAAATCAGCTTGGCAAGTTTCATTAAAATCCATGGCGATGAGGTCCGAAAGTGTGATGGTTTGACATGGAATTGTCAATTGTTGAATTATTGAATTATTGAAGTGTGTCAGTAATGTTAATATATATATATATATATAGTCATAACTTTGAAGTATTTTTTTAAACCAATGATAACACTGCATGTTTTTTTTAAACAAAACTTGAAAGAAAACAAAACTGCAATTTTCCGCTGGTGAAACACTAACCCTCTCTGGTCATGTTCATGTTCTTTCAGGCTGTGAGACATTCGGTATGCTCTGAAATCTAACTGCAGTTGAGAGAACGTGTCCGGCCTGTGCATGGACTTGGCGCACTGGCAGAATTAACACACAGGCCCTGCCACTCCCTCTGTCACTCTCCTGCCTCCTGCGTGTCCCTACCAATGGGTCTGAGGGCGGCCAGCATGTTTACAGCATACTCTAGGCATTGTGGCGGTGGCGCGTTCTTGTCAGATGGTGCGGAGACATGGAGGGCCTTTGCAAAGCGTCTCTTTCTCACACAGAGTGCTGTGGAGAAGCAAAAGGAGTACACGCAGAAGCTGCAGGAGGTGTGTAACAGCCTGACCCAGGTGGAGAACAAGCTCATCGGCCACCAGCAGCTGGCTGGGCGTGGAGACGCCGTGGACGTGCAGCAGTATCAGAAGACCCATCAGGTTGGTGCTTCTGCTTACCTCAGCTCTCAGACTCCGGTGATGTTTCATTTCATGCCACTATCATATAGTGTGACTTCATCTGTAACGATTGTCATTGTCTCTCTTAGTCCCTGGAATTGTGTTGATTTTTCCGCAGTCCTTGCTGGAGGACGTCCAGGCAAATGCCGATGACCTCGCTGAGGTTATCAGCAGCACCAAGAAGTTCCTGGAGGAGCACCGGGACAAGCTGAACCCCGAGCAGATTGCTGCCATCGAGGGCAAGCTGGAGGAGG
Organism: Mormyrops boulengeri; assembly: GCA_026781065.1. Taxonomy (NCBI): domain Eukaryota; kingdom Metazoa; phylum Chordata; class Actinopteri; order Osteoglossiformes; family Mormyridae; genus Mormyrops; species Mormyrops boulengeri. Next base: position 1,079,645 of record JAODLD010000069.1, on the reverse strand, counting down.
CGAGGAGGAAGTCTGAACTGCTGAGAAACCGAGCTGAGGATTCCAGGAAGGATCTACAGAAGGTCATGACCACTGCTATTAAGCAAGAGACCGCAAAGGTAAAGAGAGAGGTTTGTTCGGTCTGATATTACAATAGGAAATAATACTTCTTTGGTGTTTTTTGTCATTTTTATTGCAATTGTCCTTATAAACAATTTCTCAGTGTTAGAAGAAGCAGAGAATTATATTGGAGAACTGGTTCCTTGTATGACTTCCAGGTTGCAGCAGTAGAGCAGCTGGAAGAGAGCAAAACAAAAATCGAAGGGCTCTTAGACTGGATATCCAATATTGGGAAGGACAAGGAGAAGAATGAGATAGCCACGCAGAACGGGAACCCGTTGCTGGAGATGGAGACGAACACGCTGAGCAGTGAGGACGACGCCAATGGGAACATCTCCATTGTGGACGGGAAGGAGGAAAACGGCCACGAGATGGACTTGGACAAGCAGCTTGACAGAGTCAAGGTGGCGGTTGGGTCTGCTTGGTTATTTACCCAATTAGTGTCTACCTAAGTTTAGCTTGTCCCTGCAGCCCTGACTGGGATGAGTAGTTAGAAAATGGTTGGATGGACATCTGCTTTGGGATGTATTTTTTATGGGGAAAGACCAGTAGATTAATTAATTGCTACTTAATGTCTTGATGATCTTCTGCAGAGCACTTGAGTCTGGATTCAGAACTAGTTAGGTGCTTTAAGTCTTCCTCTGTCTGAAATCTCTCTTTGGGCCTGGATTCTGTGCCTATCCACTGACCCAAAGCCTGGCTCCCCATCCTGCAGGCCCATCACCAGGAAATCCTGTCCCAGCAGCAGGACCTGATCATTGCCACCCAGTCGGCACAGGCCGTGCTGGACCGGCAGGGCCAGGTCCTGTCCCCGGGGGAGAGGGCAAAGCTGCAGGGTGACGTCCAGGAGCTGCGCACCCGCTACGACACATCCCTGGCGCGGGCCGAACTGCAGATGAAGCAGGTACAGGCTGCGCAGGAGGAGATGCGGCAGTTTCGGGACGACTGCGGCGAGTTCGAGGCATGGCTAGAGGAGGCCGAAGCAGCTGCCCGCGAGCTGGGGGAGCCGACTGGCCGGCTGGATGTCCTGTGCGAGAAGCTGGCACGGCAGAAGAGCTTCTCCGAAGATGTCATCTCACACAAAGGGGACCTGCGCTTCATCACCATCTCCGGGCAGAAGGTTCTGGATGCTGCCAAGGCCTGCGGCCAGGTGGACCCTGGAGGGATGGAGGTGGACACGTCAGGGGCCTGCGCCGCCGTGAAGGAGAGGCTGGACACGGTGGCCGGCCGCTATAAGGCTCTGCACTCAGAGGTATACTGGCTGTGTAGGTGTAGGCGCGTCAATTGTGATGTCACATGAACGTCAGGAGACCTGATCATGAGCCTGATATCACTGCATCACAGTGGTAAACTTACAAGGTGCCAATTCGCAATTCTGCATTAATGCAAAAGCAATTCATCAATAATGAGCCAGTTGTTCTGCAAGTTTAGCTACACGTACAGGTTTATTTATGATGCTGGAAATTAACATGGCCACTGGGTGGCGACATTTCTTTAAAAACTGCAGTTTTGCATTGCTCACTGGTGGGATTAGCTCAGAATATTCCACCTCTGAGTCACACTGACAAAAAAATGAATGAAAATGACAAACATAAGCATTTTCCACACTATTGCAGTGCTTGTAAGCTGTGTGACCCACAATGTGCTACCCTGACATTTTCCATCAGAGTCGTCATATCTGTATGAAAGTAGACCAAAGTACATCCAACCATTTTCACTAAGAACCTCATTTGGAAAAGCTAAATATTGACCTGAACATTCTAGACCAGACCCATTTCGCAGGATGCTTGGGAAACTGAATGTCGTCCTGAACTTGACTAAAAACCAAAAGTCTGAGGCTCATCCTAACTCCTTCCGTAAGCAGCTGCGGGACACTGGTATCCGAATACTAGGGGAAAGTCCTGCTTTTATGGCAGAAGCCTGTTAGCTTTCCATTTTATTGAGAGTAAACAGCAGAAGGTTATTTACTTTTAACTGACTCAAAGTCTTGATTGCCAGCTCTATCAGGCCTAAAGATGGATAATCCCATGGCTGTCCAAATTTTAATTAGTCTGTCAGTCCTGTATGCGCCGAAGTGCAGTGTACATTTTTGTTGGGTGCCAGGTCGTGCGGTGCGTCGGGGAATGAGCAAACAGACACCACTGGCAAGAAGGCCCTAAACTCAGATATACAGCAGTGTTTAATACCACCTTCAGATCTTAAGCCTCAACTCTTTTGTCATATAATGACAAAAGCTGAATGGGATAAATATATTAATAACAAATTTTACGAATTTGGTCCAGTTTTTGGATAGATGGCAAAAGTTACCTTTAAAAACTGTTGGGAGCAGGTTATCTATACAAGGCATCACATGGGAATGTTGGGCTGGTTCATGTTTTTACTGCCCTGTATGTCCCGCATGTAACACTCCTCTAACTGTTAAACACCTTATATTATATTGTCCTCCTTTGAGCTCCCTTAGGTGAGGTTTCCCTTTTACTTACTCTTTAAAAGAGGTTCTTAGCAAAGTCAAGCCAGAGGCTATTTTCTGAGATAATCTTAAGCATCTCATTTGGATTGTTTTAACTGTGATATTTTATAATTATTTCTGAAGTTTGTACGGTTTTGGTTGTTCAGTCCGTTTTAATATCCATAGATTCTCACCATGAATATAGCCCTAGTGGCCGGCATGGCATTACGTCAGCACAACTAACTAAGTCCCTAACTGAGTAACCAAGACAGTGCTGCAGAAATCAGCCCTGCCCTTGTGCTTACAGTGTAACCAGCTTGGCAGCAACCTGAAGGACGTGGTGGAGAAGTACCGGCAGTACCAGGGAGCGAGCAGCGGCCTCCTGGCGTGGCTGGGCAGTTCGGAGGAGGCGGCGCGCAGGCTGCAGTCCGAACCCATTGGCGGCGACCCGCAGACGCTGCAGCGGCAGCTGGAGGAGACCAAGGCAGGCGTGCCGGCGCCACCGTTGGCTAGAGCGCCCCCGCGCAGCCGTCACTCAGCATACATGCCCCCCGGACACCCCCATCACACGCCTGCAGCCTGACTTTGCCTTATAAAGTCCCTCCTCCTCATGAGCCTCTATTTATAGGCATGTTTTGCCCTGAGCCTGGAGCGGCGGCGCTCCGATGTAACGGCTCTGCCCAGCCTCATATGACGCTGACAGCCTCCCAGTTTCGGTATTTGGACGGGGGTGTTTCAAAGTGCTCTGTTCTGCTTCCCTGTGATTCACCCTGATCGAATTCCTCCCTGACACACACATTTGGGATAGGAACCGAATCCGTATCAGGTTGCATCTTCTTGGGAATTTGCGATGATGGTTTGAATCAGGCGTTGTAACAGAAAGGCTTTGTGTCTCCAATAACATGATTCCCCTTTAGATCCTGGGACATGTCTATCAAGAACTGAGTGAACGTCCTGGATTTATTCAGGGGGACTTTCCTTTGGACGGGGATTCCCTTTGGCTGCCCAGTACATAGTGCATTATCTTGAACATTGGATATATTATGTTTTATTTTTCTCATTGATTCTAACTCCACACACGCACAGCAGAGGTGTGATTTGAACCCTCAGCCCTGGATGTATGAGGCAGCAGTACAACTCGCTGGTTCCTCATTTCCTATAAATTAAACACGACCATGATAGTCTTTATAAGAATAAAGAAGATGATTTTATGTAAAACCATAAAATTCTGGTCGTAATTTGGGTAGCTGTGGTGTCCCATTACAGAGCTCATAACACCAGTAAACCTGTTATTCATGTGCTGTCAGTCAGTGTGACTTCCATTCCCTGTCTAACCTTCTGGGGGCGCTGTGCCCTTCTCGTCCTCAGGCCCTGCAGGGACAGACCTCCGGACGGCAGGCTGCCATGGAGTCCCTGCGCAAGGTGACCGATGCCCTGATCACGGCTGAAGGTGGCCTGCTGACCAACCAGGACGAGATCCAAGAAACCGTAGGTGAGCGGAAAAAAACGCCAGCAAAGCAATTTTTATCGAGGTGGCGGATGGATGGTTCCAGATTTTATGCTAATTAAAAGGACATGTGTGACAATGCAGAATCAAACGGCTTTGGTTTATGTTGTTGTGTCCAGTGTCACATTTTTGTTAAATGATCTATAGCAAAATGAAATGTTATCGTAAAGTGCTGACCTCACTTCCTGTGCCAACTGCCCTCTAGAGGACATCGCAGAGAGGTACGACAACCTTTCGAAGTCCGTGAGCGACCGTCATGAAAAGCTGCAGGTGACGCTGACGCGGTCCCTCAGCGTCCAGGACGGGCTGGATGAGATGATGACGTGGATGGAGAACGTGGAGAAGAACCTAGGGCGGAGTGACCCCCCAGCCCTGAACTCCACCGCCATGCGGGATATGCTCAGCAAGGAGGCGGTAAGGGTGGGGCTTGGCGGGCAGTACATGATCGGGTCACATGAATAAAGTTTGACCTGGTGTATGTTATCATAACATGCCCTCTTAACGTTCAGGGTTGGTCATTTCCTCCTGTTTTGCAGTGTGTGTCCCAACTAACAGGTGACACTGTTCCTTATTACCCCATGTGTCTGTCATGTTGCCAGGCCATGGAGCAGGACATGTCAAGTCGTCAGAGCAGCATATCGGCAATGAAGTCCAAAGTGAAGAAGTTCATTGAGACGGCAGAACCATCGACGGCGGTGGCTCTCCAAGCCAAGATGGACACCCTGTCTCAACGTTTCACCGACGCCTGTGAGAAACACAAGAAAAGGGTGAACAAGCTGGAGGAGCTCAGGGACAAGGTGGAACTTTTTGAGAAGACCTCGGAGAAGGTGCAGCAGTTTGTGACCAAGCGCTCTCTGGACCTGTCTGAGACGGAGGGGCCCGGGACCAACGTGAATGAGCTCTCCCAGATGATGGAGGTAGGACTGCAGCCATTTAGCCCCGGGTGACATGGACACTTTTGAATTGTAACATATCCATAAAGTACTCTGTGATTCTGCAGACGACCAACACAGAGCTTTCGGAGCACACCAGGGACATTGAAATGTTGAAGCAGCTGTCCACTGAGTTGGTAGACATGGGCTCAGAGACCAGCAAAGCTCAGATCCAGGGCAAATTGGAAACGCTATCCAATAGCTTTGAGGCCTTCAAAGACACTGTGAAAGAGAAGTGAGTGACACAAAAGCATGTGGGAGATGAAGTGGGGGATTTCTGTTGGACCTTTGAGATAAAATAGTAACTGTATTACTGTGCAGGACTGACCCACATCCTCTTTTTTAGGGTTTAAGCGCAGACTGTTCCTCTTCTAGTAATTGGACACTGAAATGGCATTCAGAAATCTGTTTTTAAACTCATTTTTAAGTTTTGACTTTGATAAAATGTGTATCTGCACTGCTGTTTTAAAGAGGAAGTCCACACTCTAACTTCACATTGAAACCTGTCCAAAACACACCCTGTGTGTTGCTTGGAGACACACACCGACAGACGGAGACAGACACAGAAGGACGTACTCGTTGACGTTGACGTCTGCCCTTGTTTCAGGGAGGCTGAGGTGTCCTCCTGCCAGGACCAGCTTGACCAGTTTAAGTCGGCTGCTGGAGCCCTCTGGAAGTGGATTGAGGAGTCCAGGGGGAAGGTGCCCCTTGCTCAGGCCTTCTGCAGCGAGGAGAGCCTGGCCAGGGACCTGCAAACAGTCACCGTGAGTCAGAACTCGCCGCTGGGCCGGGGCGGGGGCGTAATGGCTATTCCGCTGCGTGACCAGTCCCCAGCGTTGAGTCAAGCCACAGTCAGAGTATTTTATTGCTTTCCTCAGCGGTATAATCCATGGGTCAGACACTGATGGAAACACCTCCTCGCTGGTCATCCAACAAATGGTAACAAACAGACTATAAATAAAACAGTAATTTAAACACAACATGTATAAACATGGACATAAGACATAGATAGAAAAATACAATTAAAATACAATTTAAGAAATACAATAAAATAATATATCTCTATAGTTTTATGTATCGTATTCTATTTTACTCAAAGCTGAACGTGCTCAGAGCTGTCCTGAACCTCGCTTACCGCCGAACAATTAAAAAGGGCCTGTAGAATTTGGCCGATGCGGGAGGTGAGCTCATATGCGAGCTCGCCGCAAACCCGCCATGTTTGCAGTGGTACGGTGAGGCCTAAATATGTAATTCTTAATCATAGAGACTCGTTAGCGCAGGGACCAAAAGACCCCCCCCCCCTTGAAGCGCTGGTGTTTTGAAGTGGCGTGTAGATCTAATGAGGAGCGGATGTGTGTTACCGGGAGACGAAGGGCTGGGTGATGTGGGGGCGATGCGGGGTTGATGTGACGGCGTGAATCACAGCTCACAAAAACCTCCATTACCTCCATTTAGACAGGCAGCACTGAGATAAAAATCGTCAGACATGAAAAGAAAAAAATGAAGCTTTAATAAACAAGCCTGACATCAAAGTGGAGAAGGTCTTCTCCCGTTACAGAACTCCCGTTTCTGGTGAATTAACATGCTAGAAGTGCGCCCTGGGCGGGCAGAGCTGGGGCTGAGTCTGGTGTGACTGTAAACTCTCTAACGGGCCTGTGTACGTTCTCTCCTAGGCCTTGCTGGGGCTG
>JAODLD010000069.1:1036925-1064377 GCA_026781065.1 Mormyrops boulengeri | reverse complement strand
CACTGACCAGCACCCTCCCCCCCATTCCTGGGCAACTGGGGGCACCTCAGCTCTCCATTTCAGCCACCAAGTTGCCCTATGGCGTCTGCACCCACGTCACTGCCAGAACCACTCAGACCCCATTCTTACCTCCCTCATGTAGCCTGTGGATCACACTGGGGGCAGGGGGTGTCTGTGCAGATTTTCTGGTGTTAAATTTCTGGAGGCCAGCCCTGCACTCTGCATTCCAGGTAAATCAGTGAAACCTCTAAACCGACCCTGGCCACCACTGCAAAAACATTGAAAAGGGGGGAGGGGGTCTGTTTCTGCCCCCAGTGAGGTCACCAGTAATAACCAGCTGCCCCATCCACCTTCGGGGAGGGAAAGAGATGATAAACAAGCCAGTTTTCTTTACCTCCCACCCCGCGCTGTCCAGCAAGGGAAGACGGATCACACCGGGTGAGAAAGATGACTGAGGACTGAAGTCATTTGGGCGGCAGAAGAGGCAGGACAGGGGAATTAAAAGGGTCAGACGTCCACCAATCAACATGTGCCGGGCCGCTCCGAATAATGGGAGGAGGCGGGGTCTGCACCCACTGCCAGGAGCGAGCCTGTCATAGCAGGGAGAGCCAGGCCGTGCGAGCAGGAGAGAGGAGCCTTTTTGTGTGTCTGCCTTTTTTTCTTCCACGGGAACCTTCGCCGGTCGTGGAGTGGCCTTTGTTTACTAGAACTGCTGGATTAGCGCTCGGATTTGCCCCGCCGACAACGCAGGCTCGCCAGGCTCCCTCAGGATGTCGGGGGCTTTTTAGGGAAAAGGCAAAGTGAGAGAAGCGGCAGGGTGGAGAACGGCGTGTGGGAGGAGACGGCAGCAGCGTCTGTAAGGTGCATGGAAGGACTGGCTCTCAGGGGACAGTGGAGGCAGGGGTGGTGACTCTCAGGGGACGGCTTCCGCTCTTTGCCACATGCCAGAGAAATGGGACACCTCCATAGGTCCTGCTTTACCTTTTATATTGAGATAGTTATATTTTCCTTATATATTATTTATAACAGAATATATTTTCTTTACAGAAGATGTACAGTGAAAGTAAATAGTCTGTCTGTTAATAAGTTTATTGTGTATTAAAATGAATAATTATTGATAATGTTTAGTTATATGTGCATTTGTTTTCCAATTGCACAAATGGCACAACTTTTGTAAATGTTTATATAAATGTGTAATGTATTGATAGCATTATATTTAAAGCTGGTTATGAATGTATTGTCCTCGTTGCCTGTGTACTGTAGTTGACAGTGTTGCACTGATTAGGAACGCGTTTACCTCTACATTAAAGTCATTGGAATGAACTGAGCTTTCGTGGGAAAGTCGCTGCATTATGGGGAAGCCCCTGAGCAGGCCAGACTGTCTCCGGCAGAACCCGTCCTGCGTGGGACAGGGGGACGAGGAGGACCTCAACATGGAGGACTGCTATGTGCCCCAGAGGTCCATCTATGACACAGTGCGGCTGAACGAGCAGATTGACTCCGGTTCTAAGGGCAGCCTGGCATCGCGGCACTTTGCCGGGACGCTGCCGTACAGCCAGCGCACGCTGGACATGCTGACCCTGTGCAGTAATGGCGCCCTGTCCTCGTCCAGTGTCTTTGACCTGCACGGCCGCGAAGCACCCGGGGACACGCTCCGGCACAATGGCAACGCCGTCTGTGTCTCGGGGGTAGCCCTGCCCTGGCAGGCACTCCACCCTCCCCAGCAGGGCCGCCGGCGCTCCTGGCGTGCTGTCGCCCCTCCTGCTACTGGCAGCGGGGGGCGCAGTTACCCGCAGAGTGGAACAGGCTCACTGACATCAGAGGATGATTCGGGGCTGTGCAGTCCGACCGCAGAGCAGGGACAGTGGGTACCAAAGATAGCTGGGATGGACATGGACACTGGCACCCGGAGTCTCTCCTCCGCAGAGGCTCTGCCCGCGTCTGAAGACCTCCAGACAGGCTGCTCCTTCAGCTCCGGGCAAGAAGAGTTCCCTTCGAAGTGCGTCCATGATGCCACTCCCACGTCTTCGTACTACATTGTGTCACCAAGCCAGGAAGTGCCCTGGGAAAACTGCACGCCTGGCATCGCCTGCAGGACTGCTGACAGGACTGAAATGGGTAGAGACTATGGATACGTGTTAAGTGGGATTTCGCCAGTGCCATCTCCTAGGGTACATCAGTGCCTGGGATATAATGAGCTGCCCACCACGGAGCTTCTGGTGGGCCTCCCAGACCAGGATGACTCTGAGCTCATCAGCGTGGTCGTCACGCAGCCAGAGCCCTGTCCCAGTTACGGCCTACTGCCCCAGACGGCATCTGTCGAGGAGGAAGCACCGCGCGTCCTGGAAGGGGGAACCTTGGAGTACGACATGCAGGATCTGGAGGACTTCATCCGCGCGGTGGAGAGGGAAGCCTGCTTAGCCAATGGCGGGAACCCGATGTGTGGGTCCGTGGTGGAGGAAGAGATTGAGCGTCTCTTAGCAGCGCTGTCCGCATTTCCTGAAATCAACCCAATGGGCTTTCCCCCTCTACAGGTACCCCTAATATGTCAGGCTTCAGGAACCGGGAAACATCCAGAAACATTCTGATTTTGGGCAGCCTGAGTGAGCTGGTCCTGGGGGCATTTTTTGTAGCAGGATGTGTGGATTGGGTTTGTCCGGATATACCTCAGATCCAGGCCTTACATTACAATAAATCTCTTAAAGAAATTATATGGTATTAAGCTGCCTGCTCTCTCTGCAGGACACCATTTCTAAATGGTTTGATAGGTCTTTATTTGTTCTGTCATTTTTCAGCACTACAAAACGCACGGAAGATGTACTGGACTGATGCTGTTACTTTAGTCATGGTTTGAGTATTAAAATCAAGTGCATTCACCAGTTATTCAACAGTTACTGTTTATGAACTTCTTGTTTGCACTAAGGCGCAACAATAATATGGGAACATGGCTGAATTTTAGCGTCACATTAAACAGCTAAAACAGGTTTTTATCACATTGGTAGCTGAGCATAAATGTTGTATCTCTGACTAAATGTCACTTAAAGATGATAGCGTAGGGCTGTGACACTGTTCCTGGAGCAGCCTGTAAGTGTAACTGAAAGAAATTGACGCTTTCTTTCCTGTTTCATCCTTACCTGCTCTGAGCCTTAAAGGAGGTCTTTGGTTCCAGGTTTTCCAGAAGGAAGAAATTGAACCGCTGCAGGCTAAGCTGCAGGATTTGAACCAGCTTGGTCAAGGTCTTATTCAGAGTGCTGCCAAGAGTACAAGTACGCAAGGCCTTGAGCATGACCTGGAAGACGTCAACACGAGATGGAACACGCTTCACAAAAAGGTTACCACTCTTCTTTGAACTGCTAAGTCATGAATATGTAAGAGTTTCAGGCATCCGAAAAAATCCTTCCATAATGTGAAACTACTATCCCAGCCGGGCTGATTTGTGTTAGAAATCAAGACATGTACAAACAACCCAAAACTCACTCACATGGCTGTGTTTCTTTGAAACCTGTGCGCAGGTCGCAGAGAGGTCGGCCAAGCTACATGAAGCCCTGTTGCATTGTGGGAGGTTCCAGGATGCTCTGGAATCCTTGCTCAGTTGGCTGACAGATACAGAGGAGTTGGTAGGCAACCAGAAGGCTCCATCAGCAGAGTTCAAAGTCGTCAAAGCTCAGATCCAGGAGCAGAAAGTGAGTGCTTTCGACCACACACCAGCAATTCATAAGTTACCGCTTAAATTATGAAGATCAGTCCAGTAAAATAATTCATGTGGAGTATGAGTTGGACGCTGAATTCAAATCTACAGCTGAAGTGCTTTATTGCTTGTATTTTCACATCGGCAGTAATGAATGCCGTTAATCTGAACGCCTGACTCCTGTGTGGCAGCTCCTGCAGAGGTTGCTGGATGACCGCAAGCCCACGGTGGAGCTAATTAAAAAGGAGGGGGCAAAGGTGAGCGAGCTTGCAGAGCCGGCAGACAAGGAGAAGATTCTGAGGGAGATCGAGAGTCTGGGCCAGAGGTGGGACAGCCTGTTGAAGAAGGCAGAAAGCAGGTCGGTACAACAGGCCACGGGCATCCTAGTCCAGAATCCCGATGTTAAGCGTAATTGTACGTAGTTTCATTTTCTGTTCACCTATCTGTTGTAATATTTAAAGGGATGGTTCCCTTCTACCAAGAATGAAGTGGGACATATTTAGCACTGTGCCTGGAGTTTTTTTTAGGACAGACGACTCAACAATTGTCAAAGAGGCAAATGCCCAACAAATGATGGGCATAGCATTACTCATACTGCATTTTTCCCGATCAAATTACTGCAGACACAAGCAGCTTGAGGGCATCCTGGTGGTGGCGCAGCAGTTCCACGAGACACTGGAGCCCGTGTTGGAGTGGCTCAGCACCACCGAGAAGCGACTGGCTAACTCTGAGCCCATCGGGACCCAGACCGAGAAGCTGCAAGAGCAAATCACCCAACATAAGGTGTCTTGTTTTCATCCTCACCGCGCCCAACTTGACCTGGTTCATTTTGTTTCCCTTGTGCTTTAATTTTGTGGTTTTCCATCTTTATGGATGATTTATGTTGTATCTGTGTATTTTAGTTACCATTCTCTTAGTCATTACGAGTTGGTTTGTGTTGGTTTTTGGTTCATCATTTTTGTTTTCTTTTCCATTTTTGTTTCCTCTTAATTTGCCCTCCGGTCTTGGCTAATCAGGCCTTAGAGGAGGAGATTATGAGTCAGGCTAAAAGACTGCACCAAGCCATCAGCCTCGGTCAGGAGCTTCGGACCATGAGCTGTATGGATGAGAAGGAGCTGGTCCAAGCAAAGCTCGATGTCGCTCAGACCAGTTACATAGATTTGCAGGACAGGTGCAGGCACAAGGCTGAAATGCTGCACCAGGCCCTTTCCAATGCTCATCTGTTTGGTGAGGATGAAGTGGCCCTCATGACCTGGCTCAGCGAGGTCCACGACAGAGTGAGCAAAGTGTCCATCCAGGACTACAAACCCGAAGTTCTCGAGAAACAGGCAGCGGAACAATTGGTATTTTTGTTGTTGCTTTTGTGCTTTTCAGTTTTGTTCTTTATTCATCTCCCAGTGTTTTGGATTTTCACCACTTTCCTGCTTTTGGCTACTACCTTGTCTGAGAGTTGGTGTGATTTTTCTTATTCTGGCCACATTTTAGGCTCTTCATGAGGACATTGAGCTCCGGAAGCAGAATGTCGACCAGGCAGTTTCTAATGGGTTAGAACTGCTGAAGCAGACAACAGGTGAGACTAACTTAGAAGACAAGGTTGATGATCTAAGGTACTATATAGCTGACCAGGGTTTTCTAGATCTTCGGCATGCATGTTAACACTGAGGTATCTGATGTCTGAGTGCTTGTTCAGATGTTTCTACCTGCTAAAGCCTTTTCCTCCCAATGCAGGCGATGAGGTCATTGTTATTCAGGGGAAGCTGGAAGGAATCAAGAGCAGATACGCGGAGATCAACACGATGAGCAGCAGTGTTTCCAGAACCCTCAAGCAGGCCCTCTCACTGGCTGCCAAGCTGCAGCACACCCATGAAAACCTGTCTGTGTGGCTGGATGGGGTGGAGGCCGAACTGAAGGGCTTTGGAGTGCAGGATCTGCGGGGAGAGCAGCTCACCCAGGCCCAGGAACGGCAAAAGGTTAGCTCTTCAGCTGGCTTGTGCTTTCCGTTGACTGGGCTTTCGGGTATCTCTCATCACGTTGATTGTGCTGTGGTAGACTCAGAGCATATTTAATGCACTTGTTTGCATTTTTGGAACCTCATTAGTGTGATTTAGCAGTAAATTAGGTATAAGCAGGACTAGTCAAGGTAAGCGGACTAGATCTCTCTACAATTATAACAGGATAACTTTTGCATGGTAGAGGGATTGTTGGAAGACCAGTCCTTTGAGACATAGACTCCTAGGATCCTGTTATCTTCTGATCCGTCGCCTGTTTTGATTTGACTGGGAGCTGCTCCATGCCTCCGGAGGAGGGCAATGTTCTTGCTGTTACTCATCTCCTACTGTGTAGGAGCTCCTGAAGGAGGTCAGAGAGCACAGGGCTGAGGTGGATGTCCTGAACGAGGTGAGCAGCGCCCTACTGCAGCTGGTGCCATGGCGCGCTCGCGAAGGCCTGGACAAGTTGGTGAGTGAGGACAACGAGCGCTATGGGCTGACCAGCGACACGCTCAGCCAGCATGTAGCACGGATTGATGCCGCCATCCTGCGGCTGCAGCAGGTGAGGGGGCCCCCCGAGCACCCGGGGGGGTGTCTAATGAGGGGTAAATAAATAAACAGGGGCACAAAGGCCCTACTGCGCCTCCAACAAAGAGCGCCCGTCGATCAGAATGCAAATGGGCCTTTTATGGTGCAAATCCCGCCTGTATTCAGGGGACAGTTCTGCTCTGTTTCATCTGGGAGGCTGATGGGAGCCTCCGGATCTGCTACGGGTGCGAGCAGGGAACTCGCTCTCTGTAAATTTGCATGTGATTATCTGCTTGTTAGGAAGGAGAGCCTGAGCACAGTGTGTTTTGGCACCCAGATACGTAGTAATGAAAAGACTCCACGTTTTTAGTAATGAAATGGGTTTCGCGTGGCTCAGTGGGTTAAGAGCGTTGTGCCTCTGATCAGATGGTCACCAATTCGAATCTCAGGGTCTGAATGATGATTACTGTCAGGCCCTTGACCACCGGTTGTACCAGGCTGACCTTGTTTTCTAAAAATAATAAGTAAAACTTTGAAAATATATCTTTGTTGAATGCATTCTCGCTTTGTGGTCTTCCCCCTCAACCAGTTTGAAAGTGCGGCCCACAGTGAGCTCCGCTGGCTGACTGACGCGGAGACAAAGCTGTCCTCGTTGGAGGTGATCAGGCTCGAGCAGGACCAGGCTGCGGCCCAGCTACAGGCGCAGAAGGTGCGTTTCCCATGTGTCCAATACCGGCTGAGATCACGCCGGTCTCCGGGCTGGCCTGCCTCGTAATGGAACGGCCCATTCTTCTTTGGTCCAACAGAGCTTTTCCTTGGACATCGTGAGACACAAAGATGCAGTCGATGAAATCGTGAAGACTGGCGAGGTCATCATGAGCACCAAGAATGAGGAGGAGAAGAAACCCCTGAGGGTATCCGTAACGATGCATTGGAATATCCATGCTCATCTTCAAGGAAACGTGAGAAAATCAGGGCCTTATATAAACAGAAATATATTTTTTTTTACCCAGGACACCATCCAGATGCTGGTTGAGAAGGGCAGCACTGTCAGTCAGCTGAATTCGGACCGCTGTCTCCAGCTGGAGCGGGCTCAGTCGCTGGCTAGCCAGTTCTGGGAGACCTACGAGGAGCTGTGGCCTTGGCTGCAGGAAACCCGCAGCAGTTTCAGCCAGCTTCCCGTGCCGGCCATCGAGTATGAGATCCTGCGGCAGCAGCAGGAGGAGCTGCGGGTATGTGTCCGGCCAGGGCTCCTCTCAGAGAATCTCACATGCTGTCGTCCAGTAAAATATGTAATTGCTGATTTTTTTAATGGCATTCCTCAGTAATGCTCTCCTGCGACACTAATGGTCTTCAGTGCTCTGTGAGTATATGTGGCCGTGGGGCCGTCTCTCTTGTGCCAGGCATGAAGCGGACGGGTTAATAATGCTGACCGTATATGTGAGCTCACCGCTGCCCCTGGCCTCGCGATTAAGCCACGGTTTTTGTCATCCCTTTTCCAATTGTGCCTGGCATACCCATAACCACACTACCCCCCCTCCACCCACCCACGCAGCAAATGCGGGAGCTGATCGCGGAGCACAAACCCCACATCGACAAGATGAACAAGACAGGCCCACAGCTGCTGGAGCTGAGTCCTGTGGAGGGCCAGCGCATCCTGGAGACGTACTCCACTGCTGACCAACTGTACAGCCAGCTCAAGGCTGATGTCGGGCAGAGGGCCGCTGCACTTGACGAGGCCATCTCCAAGTCCACCCAGGTCACCACCCTCCCCATCTCTAAGTTTCAGTTTTCCAGGGCAGTGTGGTTCCTGTTTTCCATTCCTTTGAGTTTTTTGCCCTTTCTGCGTTCCTCTGTTGTTGAAACACTTCAGTCTCGATATTTATGTAACTTATTCTTCGTGATTAGCTGCTTCTCACAGTCCCTGGTGGGCACCATTCTTTTCATTGTGGTATATTAAGGCCCATTGGCTTTGACGTCTGCCTTGAAGGTTCCGTCGTTTTACAATGACTGCCTCTGCTAGCCAAAGCATTTCCTTGGAATGAGAAACACTGACTGCTTTGGAATACCTCCTAAACACATCTATTATTGCTGTGTCTGATAATCTGTCAGACAGAACGTGAAACAATAATCTTGTGACAGATGTGGCGTATCATAAACCATTAAACTCTGCGATCCTTGCTCTACAGGGATACCTTTATGAACGGGGAAGGAGCCGCAGCGACTCCGAGGGCTTTGTGAAAATTCTGACACAATCAGTTCAAGTTTGCCCTTAAGTGTCTTTTTTAATGCAGCCAGTTTATACCATGTTTGAGTTTCTATATAAATGAAACAGACAGTTGTAAAAATTAAGTGCAGCATTTCCCACTTTTGGATCTCCTTGAATTTCTTTCTGCCGTAATTTTGTTTCTTTGTGTGATGCCATCATGTTTAAGGCCAGAAGGGTCTCAGTCTTTCACCATAAATTAAAAAAAAGAATGAATTAAGGATTGTGAGAAGCTGTTTTGCCAGCGTGAGGTTTTGGCTGAGTGGCCAGTGGCAGGGATTTTACTACGAGGTGCTGTTTAGATTCCCAAAGACTCCAGCTCAGTGTATGAAAAGCAGGGAGGCGCTCAGGGTTCTCATGTCGGCTCGGCTCACTTCATTTGTCACTTGACACTTGGCAAGTACAGATCAGTGAGTAACTAGTGTACAATGTCTCAAAAACCAGTGAAGAAATACAATAAAACATGCAATAAAAACGAAAAGTGCATATAGGAAGTATACAGAAATGGTACTATACAGCAGCGATTCTCAACCCATGGGTCGTGACAAGTTCTGAAAGGGTTGGAAATGTAAGCATTTTAAAACCAGCAAGCTCCTGTGCTGATCCATGATCAGATTTTCCTGCTCCAATCCTAGAATTAACCTATATAAATGGGTCTTGGGTCTGCAAATGCTTAGCGCAAATCTAGTGAGCACTCAACCAGTCCACAAAGCTAAAAAACAGATGCTTCATTTAAAATTCACTGGCACATCAGATTTGTGCGATAGGCATTGATTGGCGTAAAATGTAGAGTGCACTGCGTGCTTGATCATAGCATTAATTTAAACCTATACTTGATATAGGGTCACGACTGAGCTGGCATGGTAAAGATTGGGTCATGGTGCAAAAAAGGATGAGAACCACTGCTATACAGCATTGTAGTAATAATAAATAGTGTGTAAATTACAAATAAATGTAATGAACAGTCATAGGAATGTGAATTTGGGTGACTGCACATGGATTCACTGAGCAGAGTTCAGCATCCTGATGGTCTGATGGCACGGTTCTCGCTCCTGACCCGGCACAGTTCCATGACAAGATCGATCCCATGCTGGAGTCCCTGGAGCGCATCGCAGATCGACTACGACAGCCCCCCTCCATCTCAGTGGAGGTGGAGAAGATCCGGGAGCAGATCGCGGAGAACAAGGCCGTGTCGGTGGACCTGGAGAAGCTGCAGCCGGCCTACGAGACCCTGAGGCAGCGTGGAGAGGAGATGATTGCGCGCTCTGAGGGGGTCGACAAGGACGCGTCAGCTAAAGGTAGACCCTGGCTTTGGAGTTTCTGTAAATGACAGGGCAGGCGCTGAAGTAATTAGTGTGAAGTACCACTTTTTCTTGTAGGATTGAAGGTCGCAGGTGTGTCCTATACCTGCTGGAATGTGGTGTGCTGTCTGTGTAAAGTCTTGCTTTTACTTCTTGACTATAAGCTGTGAAAGACAAGCTGGACCAGATGGTGGTCATCTGGAATGACATCCAGGCGCTCATGGAAGAGAGGGAGGCCAAGCTACTTGATGTGATGGACCTTGCGGAGAAGTTCTGGTGCGACCACTGCGCCCTTATCGTCACCATCAAGGACACACAGGACCTTCTGAAGGAGATGGAAGAACCAGGGGTGGATCCCTCAGTGGTCAAGCAGCAGCAAGAGTCTCTAGAGGTGAGCAGGGGAACTTTCAGCTGAATTATGGAAGTCCTTTGAGGTTTTCTTTTTACTATTTGGGGGAAGTGCAGTCCAGTCCAGCCAGGTTAAATTATGCTTCTCTTTTCTTCTCAGGGTTTCAAGGAAGAAATTGATGGACTCCAGGATGAGCTCGATATTGTTCAGAACCTTGGAGCAGAACTCCTGGCCGCCTGTGGGGAGCCAGATAAACCTGTCATCAAAAAGAGCCTTGATGAGGTAATGATGTTATTAGTGAGGGACCAAACATTTACACCTCAGAAACACTCACCTCCTATTCATTGTATAAGCATGAGATGATATGATAGGGAAAACGCATGCAGTGCCATTCTTGTGCTTATCTCATGATACAATGGCCACTTTTCCACCAGGTGAACTTGGTCTGGGAGACACTGAACAAGATGTGGAAGGAAAGAGTGGACCGTCTGGACGAGGCGATGCAGGCTGCTGTGCAGTTTCAGGATGGCCTTCAGGTAAAGTCACAGCTGCTAAAAAACAAGTTTTATCACAACGGTGCTGCTTGTGATCCTTATGGAGGTCATCCACATGTCTGTTGTTGTTGTCTTCATCTTATTTTGGTATTTTCCTATGTATTTTTATATTTATGCTTTTGTTGAAAGAGAGATTTTCCGGTTGGGTCTTGTCTCTCTTCTCACTCTTGATCTTGTCAACACTTCAAAGCTCTGTAGTCCCCTGCTGAAGTCGTTGATCAGCCTGGTGATCAGTGACAAAGAGCTTGCCCTCTGTCCATGATTAAGCAAACAATCACACAGGTCTGAATCTTAGATAATCCCCACATTGGAGCTTTTTGAACCTTTTAAACACATTAATCAAGACCGACACCATAAGTCTAAGCTTCAGACTGGCAGTTCAGTATAGACCCTGGGACACACAAGTTCACACAGAACTGCTTCTTATTTATTAAAAAATAAGGTTTATTCGTTACTTTTAGTAAGTTTGAAGTCTTTAACAATGGTTGTTTTCAAGAAGATATACTGGTTTACTAAAGTAAGTAGCTGATTTTTTCCCATTTAATATTTGTTTGCCATTTGAAAATCTTCACATTCTACCACTTTCTCCATCAGTGCAAAGTTGAATTTCAGTAGGATGTGACTGGTTGACATTTATGTGAGTGGTGGAGGGTTCAGACTGGATGAAGGAGGACAGTGAGGCTTTTGCTGAAAGGCCCATTGCGGTGTTCTCTGTGCTGTGCCCTCGTGAAGTAAGGTATCTCCACCCGCAGGGCATGTTCGACTGGGTGGATATCATGGAGAGCAAACTGGATTCGATGTCCCCTGTTGGAACCGATCTGGAGACAGTGAAGCAGCAGATCGAGGAGCTCAAGGTATTGTGTTTTCTGCAAAGCTACCATGACCATGATAAAGAAGAAGCTGCACAAGCCACTTTATCTCAGATG
The DNA here is from genome assembly GCA_026781065.1 of Mormyrops boulengeri. Lineage (NCBI taxonomy): Eukaryota > Metazoa > Chordata > Actinopteri > Osteoglossiformes > Mormyridae > Mormyrops > Mormyrops boulengeri. Next base: position 1,052,777 of record JAODLD010000069.1, on the reverse strand, counting down.
TTTCTAATATGCAAATCAAGTCAGTTATAAAAATATTGACATTATGAGATGCTGTAGGTTTTTGCGCCCTGCTTCGTAGCCGGTTGTGTGTCAGAGGTCACTCAGTGTGCGGCCTGAAGCTCAATGACTGATGTGTCGCACTCTGTTATAGGAGTTTAAGTCCGAGGCGTACCAGCTGCAGATCGAGATGGAGCGTCTGAACCACCAGGCCAGCCTGCTGCTGAAGAAGGTCACTGAGGAGATGGACAGGTGTGCCATCCAGGAGCCCATGACAGAGCTCAAGATGCTGTGGGACAACTTGGATGAGAAGATCATCAACAGACAGGTGTGCTTACCCAGATATTCATGCATGCTGCTTTTTGATTGGATCTCTTGGTTTTCCTGCTTTTTTGTTGTTTGTGTGACGTGGTTTTTAATTACTGCAGCACAAGCTAGAGGGCGCTCTGCTAGCACTGGGGCAGTTCCAGCATGCACTGGATGAGCTGCTGACATGGATGACCCACACCGAGGAGCTACTCAATGAACAGAGGAAGACCAGCGGTGACCCCAAAGCCATCGAGATCGCACTCGCCAAACACCACGTACGGTTCAGTCCATTTCATTTTCCAGATTACTATCAGGAAATTCTAGAACTCCGGTTTGAAGCCGCTGTGTTCAGGTTACATGCTCCTGCTTTTAAAACTACTCGCTGCCTAATCACAAGTTTGCTGTGCATGTGGAGTCCGAACAGTCAGAATAGTGGCTGTAGGATCTTTATGATCTCACATATTTGTTTGGAAAGGAACCACCTGTTCACATGAAAAAGAAATTAGTGGCCTTAATTTAGTATTTAAACTAAAGTTATAAAATTGAGGGCATTATGCCAAATAAATAAATAGCTATTATGAGTCCATTAAGCTTTCTGTTTTTTCATCAAATAAGGAAATCGTAGGTCTCTGGAATTCTCCCATAAGCCTTAGCTGTATAGCCAAGATCAACAGCAGGCGCTATCCAGCCAGACCCAACAGGAAAATCTCCAAGGGCCAATCAGATCCACGAGAACGAAGCACTCTGTGGGTTAACATTTCCACGGGTTGGCAGATTTGGGATGTGTCCTGGCAAACAGCCACTAGGGGCAGTGCTGTGCAGTGTGTGCAGCGACACCTTGGAACTCAGGCATGTTTTGCAAGCATGTGCTGTTTTCCTTTAGTATTTACTGTGATGTGTTGCTCACTATTCTCGGGAAGTCTGGACTGCACACTTGTGATTCAACTGTGATCCAGAACCGTATTTGAGAAGCACTGTATTTGGATAAGGTGCTGAATATCTCCAAATTTGCCTTGTCTCTGTAAACCGAAGGTTTTTGGAAAGATAACACTACTACCGCTGACACTCCAAACCATGTGATGGCTGGGAAGTGGTGATAGCACATCCATTATTGTGATCGTTCGGCCCTTTGGATTTCTAGGTGCTTCAGAATGACGTGCTGGCCCATAAGAGCACGGTGGAAGCAGTCAACAAGGCCGGGAACGATCTCATGGCGTCCAGCGCCGGTGATGAGGCAAGCAGCCTGCAGAGCAAGCTGGAGAACCTCAACCAGCGCTGGAATGCCATCCTGGAGAAGACGGAGCAGAGGAGGCGGCATCTGGATACGGCCCTGCTTCAGGTGCGGCTTCCCAGAACCCCGTGGGTACTCGGGATCTGGTCAGGTGCCATAATTTTCCGGATTTGCTATGGGGTGCTGGAAGTTTGGCTGCGGGGGTGTGGACCTTGAGGCCTGGTTCAGCACGAGTTCTTTTTATCCTGGCTGGGTTCTTGACATTGAGTAAATGTTTTCGGCTGTGAAACGGATCGAAGGCATGGAAGTAATTGGAGAAGTATTTTGTACATGTGAGGAATTTTTGGAAGGCTTGTTGTCGGAGGTAAATCTGTGTGTGTTGCTGTAGCAATTGCATTGTTAAGGAAACAGGAATGTTTACAAGACTTGGAACGTATAAATGGTCTTTATCGAGAATCATAAAAATGATGCATTGGCTATTTTTAGAAAGTTTTGAAATTAAAAGTTGGGGAAATGGGCTGAAACCCGTAGTGTGTGCCGAAAAAGAAAACAGCTCTGCTGATTTAGAAGCAGAAGAAATGACAAAAAACTGATGTATAAGAATAAAAGAAAGGAGGAGCTTAGAAATGCAGTGAGTGTGTAACATGGCTGCTGCAGTTTACCCTGTGAATTCTGCAGTAAATACTGTGTCTGCTGGTGGAGTTAATAGGTCACGCAGTGAGGCCCCCGCACTGCTGCCTGCCGCCCGCTCGCCTGGGCCGCCCCCGTCGCCATGACGCTTTGTTTCCGTCCCGACACAGGCCCAGGGTTTCCATGGCGAGATCGAAGACATGCAGCAGTGGCTGAAAGACACGGAGCGTCAGCTGTTAGCATCAAAGGCCGTTGGAGGCTTACCAGAAACGGCCCGCGAGCAGCTTAGCGCCCATCTGGTACGTATTTAAGGATATGAAAGAGCTGTTACAGATGGCTGACTTGTGAGACACCACCGGCTCTGGCTTCTTCTGGAGTGTGAAAAGTAGCTGACGTCACAAATAGCCAAAAAAAGAGCACGCAGCAGTGACCCTGCTAGGGAGAGTGCATTGGATGACCTCTGCCTGACAATGGCCCAGTGGATTTTTTGGAAACCGTTCTTTCTTTTTTCGTTTCTTTGCTAGACACAATGACCTCAGACACTTATGGCTGAGATTGATGGTTTTGCTTTGGCCCCGACGCTGGAGGCGGGGGAGAGCTCCAAATCATTCAGATGATAAAGTTATCAGACCGTTACGTGCAGCGTGACATTACTCATCATTATGGGGCTCTGTTAAAGCACTCTCTGGAGCCACGATTGTAAAACAGTAACAAATCTACCTGATTAAACATGAAACCCTTTAATACAAACCACAGCAGATACTGGTTTTGTTTACAGCGAACTGTAATCATGCCATGTGATGGAAACAAATTCCCTTTTTTATGTTACGCAGGATAACCTTCAGTCTGGCAATCAGATTTGAACATCTCTGAGTATTAGTGAGCATCATTAATATAAATATGGATGTTTAAACAGTGAAGATGTGTAGAGAGACAGTAAGTCTTCGATGTCAGGATAGTTTACATGTTTTGGTAAGCATATCAAAGTGTGTTTTTGCTTATTCTGTATTTGTTCTTCTTATTGTATGTATACGTATAGTGATTACTGAAACTAGATATTGAAACAATTCTTAGTTATTCAATAAGGCTTATTGAATACTGTGTTTGGATTTGGGTACATGGATGCTGTCTTTGTAAGAAATGTGCAGCATTGAGTGCTAATTAATGCAGAGCTGGTGCAGAGCAGCTGCGTGGAGCCTCATGGTTTTTCTGAAGTATTTGACTGTGTTTGTGTTTGCCTGTGTTTGACTACGTTTTACCGTGTTTGATTGTGTGTGACCATAGTGGTTCTCAGTTAAAGAGAGTGTATTCAGTCAATGGATTGGATTTGCATTGATATTTTTGGCTGTGTCTCTCCTCCTCAGGAGCTGTGCAGTGCCTTCGAGGCCAAGGAGGAGATCTACCAGCAGCTGATGCTGAAAGGTCAGCAGCTGCTCACCAAGACCCCTGAGGGCCAGGACAGCAACACCGAGCTGGACCTGAGGAACCTGCGGGAGAAGTGGGAGTCCGTCCAGGCCAAGATGACGGAGAGGAAGGTTTGTGCCCCTCTCCCCTGTCGCTTCACTCTCTGGGGGATGGCTGTCCATGTTTGTGTGGGATGGGCTGGGCCTCTGTGCCTGTGAACAGAAGGTCGCCGGTTTGAATCTCAGGGTGGGTAGAGTAGCCTCATCTCCTGCTGACCCCACATTTCACTCCAACCTCTGTGTGTGCGTGTGTGTATGTCTTAGAAAAAGTGAGCAAGATGGCATATGGAAAAATGAACACAACAACCACTGTGGCAAATAAAATGGTCTACATAACAAGAGAAATTCCTAACCATATCAGAGGTTGAGGGCATTTCCCTACATAATGCAGTTGTGCTGTTTATTAGCTTCTAAACATCAGAGAATATGTAGAACATTATGGTTGCATATTTATGGCTGGATCGGTTCCACTGCATGGTGCGGGATCCCGTCAGACGAGCAGAACACATGCGTTGGCGTGGAGTGGCGTGTTATTCTCCTGCGGAGCCCTAGCTTGGCTCCTTTGGCCCCAAATGACATGGTCTCCACAAGGAACCAACCATGACCATGCTGTTCTCCATCCGAGATGGGGGCGATCCAGAAATAAGCCTCACCACGTGTGGCTGCTGGCTCTGAACGCAGCGGATGAAGCATGCCGCTGGGCTTTTCCTGTGTTGATGGTTCTCGTTAAAATCCAATTTGGTTTCTCTCCGGATTTCCGGACCATTTGATAAATGCGGACAGGAACCTACCCAGAGATACGTCATAGATTTATAAGTGAATGGATTTAATTGGGATTTACTGTAACTGTTGTTCAGTTAATCCTTTGGCACAACTGTGCTATCACTGCAGAAGCAGTGTTTTGTTTATAACTGAGACTAATTTTGTAGGGTTTACCGAATATATCTATGATCTGAAATTTCCATTTGGCGCAGACTGAATTCGAGTCTAATGGTTTAATCAGTTTCTCTGAAGGAAGTGTCCCTCATCTTAATCCAGCATGATAGCTCTGGAGATGGCTCTCCTGAAACGGGGAAGATGAGGCCTCAGCATTGCAATATTAACTTTCCATTCCCCCACGTAGGTCAAACTGGAGGAGGCGCTGAGCCTGGCCATGGAGTTCCACAACAACCTGCAGGAGTTCATCAATTGGCTGACGCAGGCCGAGCAGGGGCTCACCATGGCTTCACCAGCCTCCCTTATCTTGGAGACCATTATGTTCCAGATTGATGAACACAAGGTTGGCCAGGGCATTGGGGACATGTGCATGGTGCTCCTATGGAGCGCGTTTTCCATGAGGAGCATGTGCTGGCGATGGATCATTGTGGTCTGCAGTGTCAGCAGAAATAGCTAGCCCTGTCAACTGCAAAATGCAAAACTGAGAGCTCTGGAATTCTGGGAAAAAAATGTGGTGCTTTTTAGAACTCAACTTGTATGCGGAGAGAAACTCTCCCTAGATGGGGCCTATGGACCAATGAGTCTTCACGAAGTGTTCATGTCGTGGTTGCCAGGTGTTTGTGACTGAAGTGAACGCCCACCGGGAGCAGATCATTGAACTGGACAAGACAGGGACGCACCTCAAGTACTTCAGCCAGAAGCAGGATGTGGTGCTGATCAAGAACCTGCTGCTGAGTGTGCAGGGCCGCTGGGAGAAGGTGGTGCAGCGCTCGGTGGAACGGGGCCGCCTGCTGGACGACGCCAGGAAGCGTGCCAAGCAGGTCAGCATGAGCTCTGTGGCCCTCCTGCTCCAGGGCCTCCTTAGGGCACCTTACCAATAGGACTCGGGTTCAGCTTTCAGCTGGCGTCTGCACAGCTGAACCAGTGTGCAGGGATTCTGATGGTTTAAGTCGGAAATAGTAGTTGTACCATACAATAACCGGTAGTTTCACTGGTGAGTAATGAAGGCCAGTCCAACTGCCGAAAATCCCATTTGAGCAATTGTTAGGTGTACTGGCTTCAACTGGAATTTCCAGCAGAGTTGCCAGATTGTACAGCAGATTATCTGATAATCATTTATTTCTTCTGCTATTTGTCAGCGTCAACCCATTAATTCACAGTAAAAGCACTTTATGGCTATTTGTATCTAAACAAAGCTAGGAGTCATCACTCATGAGTCTTTCACAGTTTTATCTCTGCATGTTTCAGCTGTAATAATAAAGAAGAGAAACGCAAGATTCTGTGTAATAACTGATCTCCGTGTCCGTGGTAGAATAAATCAAATTTATCAGGGTTAACTGCCGCATCCAGATGAGATTCATATGTAGCGCTACTAAAATAGGGCCACAGTTCCCCAGCAGGTATCGTTAATAAAAAGCACAAAAGAAATATTTTTGTTAAAAGGCCTTTCTTGTCTTTCCAAGTTTCACGAAAGCTGGCACAAGCTCACAGAATGGTTGGAGGAGTCGGAGAAGGCCTTGGATTCGGAGTTGGAGATCGCCAACGACCCTGACAAGATCAAGATGCAGCTGGCTCAGCACAAGGTAACTGTTAGCCGTTAACGAGAATCCACCAATGCTGACAGCAAGACCCCGTGAAAGGTTTTTATCCCCCATGGTCACCTGGTTAAGGTATCCCCTGGTTAGCTCCATGTGAATCACCGCTGCCCCCCTCTGGGTGCTCAGTGCACAGCAGAGAGTGATAAGGCTTTGTTGCCCTTTGATTCTGTGACAAACCGTTTGGCACTGCTTACATAATTTTGCCCTAACCCCTAAAAACACATGCCGTCAGCACTGAGCAAGAAGACCAGCTCCGTTTCCCCTCATAATGACCCAGAAAGCCCCCTTTTTGCCGCCAAATCATTAGCCACACTCAGCATTTGACTGGTACTGACTGCCACCAAAGGCCATGTCTGGCCCAGCAGGTGAAAAAGAACATTGCTGTGGACACGTCATTCCTTTGATTTTCTGTGACTCAGGGTCGGTGCCTACTCTCAGTTACCTGTGCACAGCTGCTCTAACCAAAAACCTCTTTAATTGTCCTCTCTCGTTAAAATCACAAAGTGTCTTAAGTCATTGCCAAAAGGCCGACAGCCATGCAAAATGAAGACATTTCCATTCGGTAAGAGACGGGATGAAATCAGTTAAACTGTAGAAATGCTGGTTGAAATGATGAAATGCTGCATGGTTGAAATGATGGCTGTTGTTTTAGGTTCACAAGGTTATGAAAAGGGCAGATGTCATGAGCTGCGAGATAGTTGTTCACAGTGGTTTCAGTGAAATGTCTGTAGGCGTATGATCCCATAAGTCAGCTGGAGAAAATGTTTGCAAATACTGGGGTATGCGTGCACTAACAGACCAAAATTTCTAGATGTTTGAACTTCCACCTTCAAACGATCCTTCTGCATCTTGAAGGTAGGAGATGTACATTGAGGATGGACACTAATTATGTTCCTTCTTCGGGGATTGATGAATGTACACTCAGGAGTTCCAGAAAGCTCTGGGAAGCAAGCACTCCGTGTATGACACCACGGCGCGTACAGGCCGCGCCCTCAAGGACAAGACGTCCCTGCAGGATGACAAGCAGAAGTTGGACGACATGCTGAGCGAGCTGAGGGACAAGTGGGACACAGTGTGTGGGAAGTCCGTGGAAAGGTATGGCCTGGGGGGGTCAAATGTCACTCTGCAACTGTCATAGGGATGTTGCGGGACCTGGATTAGTGATGGTTCTGTCAGAAGTCTGATGGTAAACACGACCTGCCAATGGTGCGGGGCTCAGATCCCATGAAGAGCAGCATTAATCTTCTCATTTGTGTATCTTCTTGCAGACAGAACAAACTGGAAGAGGCCTTGCTCTTCTCTGGCCAGTTCACTGACGCCCTCCAGGCCCTGATTGACTGGCTCTATAAAGTGGAGCCCCAGTTAGCAGAAGACCAGCCTGTACATGGAGACATCGACCTTGTCCTGAACCTCATCGACAGCCACAAGGTGCGCCTCACCCGTGGTCACCCCCAGCCGTCACTGTGGCAGTCAACGTCACCTGCTTCTGGCTTTAATGAACCGGCCACACTGCTAGTCTGCTGTTACAGTTCAGCGTATTTCTCCGTACTTCGAAGTGAACCGCATGACACCTAGCCTCACTTTTTGCACTAGGAGCATGTGCTTTGTGTCTCGACTGCAGCTTGGATTAAGAGCAACACGTCGGTAATTAAGCCTTTCCAGAGAAGATGACGAGACTGTCGTCCGGCACTGCCACGTGATGGCTCTGTACTGAGTGATGTTTGTAGCACGGCTTTGATGTTCACATTGTTATTTTTAGCCTCTCCAAGCTGTGTCGAAGGTCTAATGAAGTTACAGATGGTGCATTGTTCTTTGTCTTCAAAGTGTGTTTGTCAGAATTACGGTTGCTAACAACCGTGACGCTAATGGCACGATGATGGAATTTCTGAGTAACTACCCGGGAATAGATTGTTACTCTGAGCTTGGCTTGCAAGTGCTGGGTTCAGACCCGCTCAGCCACACCAGCTGAAATGATGAACTGTCCCCTCATCTCTTGTTTGTGTTTTGTATGTAAGTGTAGTATAAACGTCTGTCATCAGACTTCCAGCATCTCCATTCCTCACGGGGGTCATATTCTGCTGCATGTGTTGCACTAGCCTTTAAATGAGCCATGTCGTCCCCCCCCCCCCGTCCCCCCGAGTAGGTGTTCCAGAAGGAGCTGGGCAAGCGTACGGGCAGTGTGCAGGCCCTGAAGCGTTCGGCCCGCGAGCTCATCGAGGGCAGCCATGATGACTCCTCATGGGTCAAAGTGCAGATGCAGGAGCTAAGCACCCGCTGGGAGACTGTCTGCACGCTCTCCGTGTCTAAGCAGACGAGGCTGGAACAGGCACTGTGCCAGGTGTGTGCCCCCCCGCCCCTCATGTTTCACCCCTTTTTTTTAGCCCTGATTGGTAAATGCTTTTGATTGTATGATCCCTGCATGACCTCTTTGTTCCATGGTCCCTAGGCAGAAGTGTTCCACTCCGCATTTCTTATGCTGACCTCTCTGTGACCTCTCTGTGACCCTTGTGTTCCATGGGGTTCACCTCACCCTTCAGGCAGAGGAGTTCCACTCCACGGTCCACATCCTTCTGGAGTGGCTGGCTGAGGCGGAGCAGAGTCTGCGTTTCCACGGCACCCTTCCTGATGACCAAGAAGCCCTCCTCTCGCTAATCGAGCAGCACAAGGTGAGTGTCCGGCGTTTCAGTTCCACCGTGAAAAGGCCGTGGCTAATAAAGGCCATTGTAGTCCCACAGTGGCACTGTATGGGTATCTTTAGCCCGTATGCCCTCTCAGGGTGGGTGGTTACAGGTACCATGTTAAACCAAAAAGGCGACAGGACTTATCATTGGAGAACCAGGCACCAAGCACTGAATGGGATGCCTTACGCTAGCATTTGTGTCATTGAACAAACCTCTACCAACAGATATATGTTAGGATCAAGAAAGAATTTTGGTATTGTTTTTAAAAATGTGTATTTTTAGATCAACAGATTAAAAAAACAGGCAGTTTTGTTGGCTATACATATCGCCATACAAGGATTTTTCAAACTGGCTTTCCCTCAATGTTCTTTTACCAAGTTTAGGCTGTTCCTACAAAATTAAGTCTTCTGTGAGAATGATCTCATGTTTGAATCTAAATTCTGTGCTCCACTTGCATGTATTATTCATTTTAGAACAATTTGACATGGATTAGCTAGAAGAATGGCACCTTGGCCAGTTTACTTTATTGCCGGTGGATAATGGAAAACGCGTCTTGTTATGCTGCAGGAGTTCATGAAAAACCTGGAGGAGAAGCGCGTGGGTCTGACCAAAGCAGCAGGCATGGGGGAAGCCATCCTGGCCATCTGCCACCCAGACTCCATCACCACCATCAAACACTGGAACACCATCATTAAAGCACGATTTGAGGAGGTCGGTAACAGCGTGTGATTTCACCCCGGGGGGTGTCAGTGCAGAGTTTGGGCTGGGGAGTTACAGCCCCCTCATCCATCACCGAATGAGAGTCGCTACTGTGTTTGTCTGGGTATAATAATTTCAAGAGGACCACGATCACCATGAAGATGTTTCTTGAACACCTTGTGTTGCAAAAATTATGATTTTTGTGAAATCGATTGGAATAAGCAGTGAGTCTCTGGTAGTTAGTGGCTATGAAATTTACCATCCTTTCCCGGTTTGTTGTGGACCACCAGGTCCAGGCCTGGGCGAGGCAGCACCAGCAGAGGTTAGGGAGCGCCCTCAGCGAGCTGCTCGCCACCCAGGAGCTTCTGGAGAAGCTTCTGGGATGGCTGCAGTGGGCTGAGACCACACTCAGTGAGACGGACAAGGAGCCGCTCCCTCAGGAGATTGAGGAGGTCAAGGCGCTCATCGCAGAGCATCAAGTGAGTCTGCTTTTTATCTGGAACATTCCAGAAATCCACTTGCTGCCCAGAGATTGAGATGAGAACATTTTGGACACCTGTGTGCTCATTGTACAGATTGTCCTCATTTTCTCATTTATGCTGATTACAGAGTCGTTTTCCTTACATGTACATTCATTATTTGGACCATAGATCCAGCTAGAGCTAAATCAAATTACTGAAATGTTACTACTGAGACCTTACGTAGTCTGTTTTGTCTAAAAATGTCCCTGTTCTCTGTCTGTTAGACGTTTATGGAGGAAATGACTCGGAAGCAGCCAGATGTAGACAAAATTACGAAGACACATAAGAGGAAGGCAGAAACGCCAATCCAGTCCCAAATTCCTGTCCTGGATAAAGGTCGCACTGGAAGTGAGTCTGCAGCTGGCTGGATGTGGATGCTGAGCAGCCGACATTAGGCATCATGCCATAGTGCTCTTTGTAGAGACTGGAACTTTCACCTTTTGATTGCAATGGCTCTTGTCCTCTTTCCCTTTTATCTCAGGAAAGCGTTCTCCCACCCAAGGGATGTACCCAGCAGCCTCTCAGACCCAAATCGAGACCAAGAATCCCAGAGTTAATCTCCTGGTCAGCAAATGGCAGCAAGTGTGGTTGTTGGCGCTGGACCGACGGCGGAAGCTCAATGATGCCTTGGACAGGCTAGAGGAGGTGTGTGTTACATCCTCAAGTGATGTCATGGTTAGCTGGTCTCCTTAGAGCCCTTCATGGAGCTTCCTTTAGGGGATTGTGTAGAGTGATATCTGCATACTACTGATTCTTTCCTATGTGTAAGTGCTCGTTTTGAGCCCGTCTTTATAGATCTAAGAGATTTTTTCACTTTTTCAGTCTGGGTTATGTCATTCTGCCATCTGCCATTATGTCATCTGCCATCACTGCAGCGGTAGATCGTAATTTGCAGTCAAACACATGGACAAGTCAATGTTTATTAGCTGATGATCCTCCTCTTCTGCATAGCATCATGTGACCTGCTGCCAGCACACAGACACACATTAGACAGGGAAATGAAGTACAGTGTTCACTGACCGAACGGAGAGTTGGACTGAGGAGGAATGGTTTGCAGGGAATGAAAAGTAGCATGTTGGTGACACTTTTTTCATGGGAGTTTCAGCAAAGTGCTGAAATATAAACACAATTCCTGGATGTTTTTCTAGCTGAAGGAGTTTGCCAACTTCGACTTTGACGTATGGCGGAAACGCTACATGAGGTGGATGAACCACAAGAAGTCACGCGTCATGGACTTCTTCCGTCGCATTGACAAGGACCAGGATGGCAAGGTCACCAGGCAGGAATTCATCGAAGGCATCCTCTCCTCTAGTAAGTCTTCCAGTGCCGGTCAGAAACCAGAAGTACTAGCAGTTCTGAGAAACCCAAGGCTGACCACAGTGCTCCTGTCATTCACACCCCCAGAGTTCCCCACCAGTCGACTTGAAATGAGCGCAGTAGCGGACATTTTTGACCGCGATGGCGATGGCTACATCGACTACTATGAATTCGTGGCTGCCTTGCACCCCAACAAGGACGCGTACAAACCGCTCACTGATGCTGACAAAATCGAAGATGAGGTGTTTAGCTTAGCGCTCCTCAGAAAGAAATTCTTGACATGAAAAAGGATTTCCTACTTTATTTATATATTTTGTCCCCCTCCCCGCCACAGGTGACACGGCAAGTTGCTAAATGTAAATGTCCCAAACGATTCCAAGTGGAACAAATCGGTGCCAACAAGTATCGGGTAAGATACCGGCGTGGGTCTGACGGCCTTGTCTATCACAAAGGCGTTCAGTTGACATGCCTCAGTTGATTGTGTGTCAGAGGCACCTTCTGGAAACGTGTAATGATTTCCGGAAGATGAGTCCACTCTGGGGGCCCATTTCTCCAAGGTGCCCCCGGCGTCTCTGTGCCGGGTGATTCGCAAGCTCACTGACTCAACATCTAAAGAATGCAGCCTACAGAAATATAGGGGGGGGGTCACTCATTTTGAGCCCGATGATGAAGAGAGGGGTCTAGGGAGGAAACGGGACGGCAGCTTGAGGAGTGGAAACTTGGCCGCTTTTCCCGCATCCCTCTCTGTTAAATGTATCCCGAGACGGACCTCTGTGGCGCTCCTCCCTCTCTGCCAAGCAGTATGACCTCATACATCTTCTATGTGCTGTAAGGACACATGGCTCCTTGGATGGTGTGGGAGCTAAATCCACTTAGCATAGCATGTTAGCATGCTGACAGCACTGTTGCGCCTCGTGTGAATCTTGCAGATAACATTCATAGTGAGCGGAGTCTATCTCACCTCGGTACATGTTTTAATCTCACTAAGACAAGACCTGGTACTGCAAGTGCAAGTGTTCCTAAGTGTGCTGTGCAGAAAACTAATGGATTCTTTCTTTTTTATTGTCCCTGTCATCTGCAGTTCTACCTCGGAAATCAGGTATAGCTCCTTCTTTTTTGTCTGTGATGCAATAATGGGCTTAATTTTGTCCCATTTTCTGTTTTATTTCCTTTTCTGCTCTATTAACATCTGAAGCTTGTCATACTTGTCAGTGAGCCATTCTGAATTGATAAGTCGATAGACTTACTGTGGATAGGCTCACTAGGCACCCTGCTCCCGGCCCGATAGGCTCCCCACTCCCTGCCCGAAAGGCTCTCTGCTCCCGACCCAATAGGCCCTCTGCTGCTGGCCCGATAGGCACCCTGATCCCGGCCCAATAGACTATCTGTTCCCTGTGCGATTCTGTGCTCCCGGCCCGATAGGCACCCTGCTCCCGGCCCGATATGCACCCCGCTCCCGGCCCAATAGGCTCCCAGTTCCCTGCCCGATAGGCTCCCTGCTCCCAGCCCGATATGCTCCTTGATCCCAGCCTGATAGGCTCCCTGCTCCCAGCCCGATAGGCCCCTTGATCCCAGCCAGATAGGCTCTCTGCTCCCAGCCTGATAGGCTCCCTGTTCCCAGTCCATTTTTTCAGACATAGTGCCTGTAGGTCCTGTCTGGCCAGCCTGAGCGTGGGAAAAGCCAAATGCAGGTGCCGGAGTGGGAGGGGCAGGGGTGTGTCATGTGCCATTTGTCCTATATGCACAATAGGCAGTTGGCACCCACAATGGGGTGGCGTCAGTGGAGATGAGAAGGGCAGAGTGAGGCGTGGACTTGGGAGCAAATCACAAAGTATTTCCCTATAAGCTTTCGGATGCTGTCACTAACAATGACAACATTGGTGTTTAGTGCAGTATGAGGGTGCTTCTTCTCACCATCTGAGCACTTGCAGTCAGGGAAACGGATGGGAAGAGTGAGCATTTTCTCGTTAGCACTGCCATTGTGATAACTGGTAAATGATACTCTCAGTGCTTCTGTATGTGACTTACTGAACGTCCCCTTTGGCCCCCAGCTCAGCGATGATGAATAATGGATGTTTTCAGGTTCCCATTTCCCACCTCATTCTTTAGTCCTCTGCAGGGTTTAGGGCTGTGGCTTTTTGGCCCGTCACTGTCTGCTCCCCCCATGTTTATGGTGGTCATCTGCACTGATTTGGCACTGAAGTCACTCTGCTGGTGACTTCAGTCCAGCAGACTTGCCTGTGTTTTTTTCTTTCACAGCTTGACAGAGGATTTTGTGTTTGCTTTTGTTTCCTATTCTCTTGCTTCTGCTCACATGTTTTTGTTTAAACTAATTGGTATTGACTCCAGTGTATGCTGACATCCAGGCTTCATAACCCATACTGTCATGGGCCACCTGCTTTCTGAAGTTCTGCTCTACTGAACGCTCTTAGGAGCCTATGGGGATTTGATGAACGCTGAATTTTGTGACCTGTGTTGTGTTTTTTTTAATTCCTTACATTTGTGTCATGTGAGCCACTCTGAAACTCTCGTTAAGTGCTGAAACAATTCTTTTAACAGTTTGGTCTTGTACACTGCTTACATGACCCCTTAATCACCGATGAGACTATAACAAACAGGGACAGTCAAAATGTAACCCCACAGCTACACGTTGCCGTTTTGGAAAGCTGTATACTGGTAAATGGTCATTTTTCAGCATTTGATGTGACTCTCCTTCCAGATCATTCTCCAGAAAACATCCCCCTTTATCTGATCACCAAATTCACCAATGACATTAAATCATTACTTGACTCATATGTAAGAAAAGTGTGGGTAAAACCCAGAAAGAGGCTGTTTTAACGACAGATGTCCACTAGAAGGTCATTGAGATGTGGTGGTGTTGAGTGTGACACTGTGATTGGTTAATAAGACCATAGGAGCCATCCCCCATTTCGTTTCCTCATTTCCCATTGGAGTTTAGATGCTGTGGACCACATTGTTGTCAACACATCAGTTTTGAATATGGTGGTTGGTAGTGACAGAGTGCAGCCTTGTTCTTGTTGTCGACCTACAGGAGACTTTTGTTCGTTGTTTTTTTTTAAGGGAGATAGCATGAGTCCATAACTGTTGTGTGATGTGTGAGATTACTCTCCATGGCCACATCCAACTGGCTGACTTACCAGCAGAGCGTGTCGCCCAATTTGGCCATGTTCCCCCTGTACTGTATAAACTCTTAACCAGTAACATCCCAGCATTCAGATTGGCCAAATAATTTTACATTAGTCTGGGGTGTCTATGGAGATGTTACACCCCCTAGTGGCCAAAAGAAAAAAATCTATATACAGTCACCCCTTCACATTCATGATCCCCGCGATTGTGAATAATTTGAGATTAATACTTGGGTCCATTATTAAAAATGCAAAATTAATTTCACTGAAAAGTTTAAACATTGCTGTGAGAAACATGAGATTCCACAGTCACAGGACAGCTAAACACAAGAGTAACACAAGAGAGACAAAGACACACGGTTCTCAGTTCTTTTTCTTTTCATTTTCTTCCCCAAAAGTAAGTTTTCGGCTATATGATTGGTTGGTTATATGATTTTATATGATCTAAATCATTTTTGGTATAGTTTATATATTGTTGGCTCACCTGACATCCAAAAAAATGTGCAAGTCTGGAGGGGCGACTGTATGCAAATTCTGTGATATATGAACAGTTTAGTGAAACAGATGTGTGCAGACCTCATGTCAGCATATGAATAGCATCTTTTCATGCTTTAGATCTACATTGTTTTACCAAAGTAGCTTAAGACGGGGGCGTAAGGCCTAGCCAGTAAGGAGACAGCGGACGGCATTGGTCTGCTCATACAGCACTTACTGTAGGTCACAGTGAAATGACAGCCGCAATCAGACCATCCTGAGAAGTTCTGTCCAGTTGGATTGACCCTCCATTTGTGTCCCTGGGAATGTGACATTATGTCTCTGCCTGTGTCACCAGCCAATGGTCAGAACTGTGCAACGAGAGAGAAACCAGGCCAGCAATTTAGGAAATTAAATCTGTGTTTTTTGTTTTTCATTTTAATTCTGATTGATTTATCACCACAAGACAAATTTCACACAAGATGACAATGCTTTTCAGAATTATTAATAAAAAAATCTCTTTGAATATATTGGAATTTGAAACCTCTTGTGCTTGTTTAAATTTGTGCACGTCACTTTTTCCTTCAGTAATCTAGTTTTCTCATGTTGCACGATTGGCTCTTGCACAGTCATTATGCCAAATGGCGCGTTCTATCTGCTCTTACCTGTGCCCTCCAACCCCCACCCCCCCAGTTCGGCGACTCGCAGCAGCTGCGACTGGTGCGGATCCTGCGCAGCACAGTGATGGTGCGGGTTGGCGGTGGCTGGATGGCCCTGGATGAGTTTCTTGTGAAGAATGATCCTTGCAGAGGTAAAATACGGCATGGGTGGGGGGCAGACCTCATGGAAC
>JAODLD010000069.1:990169-1036825 GCA_026781065.1 Mormyrops boulengeri | reverse complement strand
GGCGGGCCCCCCCCCCCCCCGACCCGGCAAACCCCCGGGGGGGGGGGGGGATCACAACACAGACAGCATCCACTGACATGTTCACATGTTGCCAGGCGTGTAATCCTCATAGCGTGTTAAAGCACAGCACGGACTGTGTGTGTTTGTGTGTAGCAGGTCGGGCTGACACCCTGCAGTTGGCTGAATGTGTAAGCTTTGCAGTCTTCTGTCTATTAAGTTTCTCTCTCTCTCTCCTGTATTTTCTTTTTGTGTTTTTTCCTTTTTTTCCTGCTAAACATTTCTACTGCTTCCTTCCGTGACAAACCCTGCAACCATTTCTTCTAGTTCATCACCACGGGAGTAAAATGTTACGCTCGGAGTCAAACTCTTCGATTACTCAGAGTCCCATAGGTTGGCAACTCTCACACTTTCTCTCCTTGTTCCATCCTGGTGGTATGTGTGCATCTGCTTGTGCCTGTGAGTTTGTGTGTGTGCGCGCACGTGTGTGTTCACCTTAAAGGCATACTCCCTTAAAGGCATACTCCCTTAAAGGCATACTGCCTTGTAGGCTTCTCTGATTGGCTCACTTATCTCATGGCTTTTGTAGTGCTTTTGATGAGCTGTTTGCATGCCGCTGACTTGCGCCTGCTCTCACGGGCCTGCTTTGCTCTCGGGGCCACCGTCAGCAGCCAATAGAATGCAGACCGGCTGTAAGCCCCACCCAGGACAGCCCTTCCGAATCTGCCTTTTTCTCCAATGCAGGGAGATTTGCTTCCCTGAGCAGGATTTTAGAGTCTAACATAGGACAGAGGGGTGTATCCTGCGATGCTGGGGACTGGCAGTGCGTCTGTTGTAGTAGCTGGGCTTATTGTAGTAAATTTCAGTGCATAATTCAGTAAAACATCACAGGTGACATCCTATAGCAGGGGAAGGTTGCTGAGAAATTTAAAGTGCAGAACGTGATGCTAAAAGACACATCCCCATTGCTTCAGACGTTGGATTTTCCACTGTTACCCACATTGGATTAGGTGTGATGCCCAAGTTAGAAAGTGAATGTGGGAACATTTGCTAAATGGTGCCAGAGAATTCCTGTTTGACAAATTGAAATGTTAGTAATTAAATATTTTTTGTCAGAAACTATAGGACCAATGATTCCTTAATTGTCCCCCCCCCCCCGAGGATTTCTTAGTTATGCAGTCAGCTTGGGGTCATATGGACACTTCGGGGAACTCTGTGGGACCATCACATGGTTCCTCACTTTTCCGTGTGGGTTTAGGTCAGAGTGGTTGTATGATCCTTTCACAGTCGTGGTGTGTTTTAGTGTCCCAGCGAAGGGGATGTGGCTCCATTTCCTGTCACATGGTGATGTGAAAATGCATGCCTTTCATTCACATTGTGCTGTTGGCTTCCTGTCCCAAACTCCGACTGTGCCCACTGATCTGAGGCTCACTTGACCAGATCTGCTTTCTTATGAAGCAGGCAGCAGTCACAGATGTAACAAGTGATGTTTGCAGCTGTGTGGGACGAGCAGCACCCAGTGGGACCCTGACGCTCTGCATGTGTCACTGTTACCAGCCAAAGGAAGAACCAACATGGAGCTTCGTGAGAAGTTTATCCTCCCTGAAGGCACCACACAGATGATGGCGAGCTTCAGGTACAGGGGTCGGAGGTCACGACCCTCTTCCAGAGCAGCTTCCCCCAATAGGTCAAACTCTAGCCAGAGCTGCCAGACCCAGCCAAACCCAGCGATGACAAGCACCCCCAAGGTGAGAGGAAACTGTGAGCCATGATGTTCTGATGGAGGACACTAGGCAGCCTCACTAGAAACCCCATAATCACTTTGTTGTTGGACTTACATAGAGATGAACACTTTTACACCTTTTAATAAGTTGTGTCGTCCAAAGCTGGCTTTGGAATAAATCTGACATTGTAGCAGGTTCGCACCTCTAGAGGGCGCCCTCGTACATCGCGTCACCTTGCCCTGAATGTCTACTTTTATATTTAACTTAAAAATGTCTGTCATTTTTAATTTCTTTAGCATTTCAAAATATAAAATATGGCTGGTATGGATCGATGTTATTCTCATTCTTTCTTTTTCTTGAACTGCCAGTCAGAAACAAGTTTGATTATCAATATAATATCATTTCCATGAATAGTTCATCCATTCATTTTGAAATGTCTCCCGCGGTTCTGTGTCCTGTCACTTTCCTCACCACATTCGTCCTGTCTATAAACTGTCCTTCTTCCATTTGTTTTTTTGCTTCTCCCCATTTCCCATGTTTACTTTAATTCAGCCAGTTGTCTTCTCTCCCTTTGCAATCTCTCCCTTAAAGCCCTTTTGTGTTTTGATTTGCCATTGTTCCTCACAGACCACCCAACACTTAACGCGCAATTATGATAAACCGTGGCTGACAAACAGCAAAGCCAGCCTTAAATCCTCCGACTCCTTTGAAAGCCAAGGTTCATCTACAGAGGTATATTGAAGATGTGCGCTGGGCGGGGAGCCGTTAGACCACCTTTCTAACCAAACTAAGATGCTCCCTCCTTGTTCAGCTGAAGTCTCCAAACACTGTCCAAAGGTTCACAGGTGCACTGCCATGTGCCCAGCCGATCTGCAGAAATCTGGCTAACCAATCAGCCGTTGCAAACACCCAGCAGCAAATTTTCCCAAATTGTTTTTTTTTCTCCTCATTTTACTATTGGTTCCAAAAAGTAGTTCTAGTGACCAGCATGGGGATCCCAGGGCCCCAGAGACATTAATGCACCCCATTGGTCAAATAAACAGGCCATTTTTTTCTGTCACGTCCGTCCGTCCATCCATCCGTCCATCCACCCACTCGTTTTCTTCTCCGCAGTGAGCAGCTGCAGGCTTGCGCTGTAGCACCATCATTCCGTGACATCTCTGTGAAGGACAGTCCTATGTTTGGTGGATTTCAGCTGCATAATGGGCTTTGCACCTCAAAAAACTAACCCCTAGAGCTACAGGTGCTCTGTGTGAATCTCTCTGCCTCGACTGCGATAAGAAGTGGGTCGGCAATGTCTGTGTTTGCCTTTCCGTACTCCTCCGTTCATCCAGTGTTTGCAGTGTTTGTCCTCATTGCATGTGTCTCTCCCCTTTTTTATCTCATGAAAGCATTGGTCAGCGCCGACATCCTCACCCTTAGAATTATTGAAAGACCCATGACAGTTTGTTAATGGTCATATTTTATTTTTACATCAGCGACTTGCTTAGCTTAAGTCTTATTGTTGTCCATTCCACAAATGTGCTACATTCCAAATGCATTTAATCTTTTTATATGAATAATAATAATAATAATAATAATTGATACTTTGAATGATAGAGGCTCATCATTTGTGTGCATTTCCTGAGATTCTGGTTAGAATGTCATCTCAGCGGGTGGTTAAAACATCTCCACCATGTCTAGTAGCAGCCAGCATGGCGACCTCAGACCCACTGCCCTCCACCACTCGGACCTTGAATCCCTCGCTCCTGTTTTTGCAGAGCACGCCGATACAAGGCAGCAAGCTCCGCCTCCCAGGGTATCTGTCGGGAAAGGGATTCCACTCTGGGGATGAGGGAGCGCTGATATCCGCTGCAGTCACCAAAGCCAGATCCACAGGTCTGTGCTGTCTCTCGTCTAAGGTTTCTGGTCAAGTGTAGTGGTTCTGAAAACCCAGTTTGACAGTAATATTTCTAGCCCTGTGGTGCTGAATGACTGTGACTGTGGTGCTGAATGATTATTGATTGATAAGACTTTATCAGTGACCATCACTGTTACGGTGCTGAGTGGTGAGTGACTTGATCCCACACTGGGGAAATTTACTTGTTGCACCAGCCAGTAGATAAGAAGCAATAGAAAGAAACAACAAATACAATAAATGATAAAATTAGTGCACATCAGCACCATGTACCATGATTCTTTATGCAGCTGTACATGCTTTTCCTATTTTCAGATTATAGCTGCTTAAATTCACTTCACCATTTATATAACTGGGTATTTGATTGCATGGGGGTGTTGTATTGGCAGCTTTTCATATCACATACCCTGATCACCCCCCGTCCCCCCCAAGACTATAGACGGACGCCCAGTCGGCCTGGAAGCAAAGCTGGAAGCCGAGGAAGCAGCCGCAGGGGCAGCGACGCATCTGACTTCGACATCTCTGACATCCAGTCTGTCTGCTCCGACATGTCCGAGACCGTGACCGACTCTGGCCGGCCAAGTCCCCGGGGCGGCGCCCGCCCCCATGCGGGAAAACCCTCGAAAATCCCCACACCCCAGAAGAGGTCGCCTGCCATTAGCAAACTGGCCAAGGTCTCCAAGAGATAGTCTGGAGTGAAGGGCCCTGCCGGGGGTCAGGTTCAGACATGCTGCACGGCGCTACGCAATGCTACGACGCTACACTACAGCGCCAATTATTTAACGTGTTGTAAAATATTGTTAAGGATGAAGAGTGTTTAATATTGAGCGAAATTGGAATGCTAATGGCCTTGTGTATTTGTCTTGTATTTTATTTTATGTGAATAATGTTACGTCAAACTATATTTTATTTTATTGATGCCAAACCCGGAAAGGTTAGCACAACAAAAAACACACTCAACCAGATAACTGTTGTAAACTAACAATTTTACACACTAACATCATGATAACCACGTATTTATTGCTGACAAGCATCGCTGAATGTACAGCCCCTCCCTGAACGCTAGTCTGCATGTGCTGTACGGCTCAGCGCTGGACTAATTTATATCTAATTAACGTGCAACGACGAGCTACCAAACCGCATCACAGGGCAATACAGTACAGCTATCGCTTGGCACTGTGTACGTTTTAGCCTCATGCTAATGTGGGATAAAGGGCAGCACCGCTGTGCGCCAGCCTTCATCTCCTCCCGCTTAGCTGTCTGACGTCATCTAACAGCGACGTGTGCCATTTCTGTGTGGACGGCAGCTGTCCACTTCCTGCTCGTAGACAATGAAGTGCACTCAAGTCCATGTTTGTTTTGCTATGATGGACATAAACACTGTAACCCTTTTTTGTAATAAATTTGCTTGCAGAAAGCTACCACGGTATAAAAGATTGCACTTTGTCCCACTTGTCTGTGTGTTCTAAATGTAACCCCCCCCCAAAGCAAGAAATGTTTTTCTAGCATTTATTTTTTAGTTTTTTGAGTAAAATTGAGTAGGTTACTGATCTGCATTTTCTATGATACCATGTTGGTCAATGACACTGATGAATAGTATGATAAAGGCCTGAATGTTGCAGCGTAAATGGATTTAAGGTCTGTGTGAGGTGTGGGTGGGTCCGCCATGCTCAGACTGTTCCCCAGTAGCTAATCGTATCTCATCATCTGGGCCAAAACCAAAAAAAATGTTCAATGACCATTTTCATTTGCTGTGTTCATTCACATTTTGTTTGATTGGGTTTCTTTGATTTTATTTGTACTTTTGGCCCTACATCCAGCTAAACCAAAAAACCTGAAATATCATCAAATACAAAAATAATAAACATGCATTGGTAGTTTGGCACTACATTGGTATGTGGATTGTGCTGGACTGTTTACCATTGAGTCTTTAATGGACAGAAAGAGGAAATGTCATAATAAAATGACTGATTATTACTCCTACAGAGAAGTAGCACATGATACATATTTCATATTAGTATGAGAGACACAGAGGTTTTTTTTGGTGATTGGTGATGTGGCTGTGCAGACGCCCACCGACGCCGTGGTTTGCGATATGTAGCGGAGACATTACCTGAACTGGGTTGTTAAACATTCCCCATTAACAGTGACTTCATCAGTTAATGTAGCCGTTATTAAACAGATTTCAATAACCTTAATGTCTGCAGACCCTTATTTCTTCCCATAATGTTCACAATATTTGATAGCACCTCATTTATGTGGGTAGCTATTGAGCTGGGTGTTCCTGAATAAGGATGCTGTCATGTTTTCTTTGTGTAGTTGCATAAAGTTGAAGAAAACTTCAGAGGTTCACCTTCAGATTCTCTAACCCTAACCCCATCATTGTTGCAGTGGTGATTGACCATCACTGTTACGGTGGTGAGTGGTGAGTGACCATCACTGTTATGGTGCTGAGTGGTGATTGACCCCCATTACTGTTATGGTGGTGAGTGACCATCACTGTTACGGTGCTGAGTGACCATCACTGTTACGGTGCTGAGTGGTGAGTGACCCCATCGTTGCAGAGGTAAGTGGTGAGTGGCCATCACTGTTATGGTACTGAGTGGTGAGTGACTTCATCATTGTTGCAGTGGTGAGTGACCATCACTGTTATGGTGCTGAGTGGTGAGTGATCACATCACTGTTATGGTGCTGAGTGGAAAGTGAGCCCTTCCTGCTCACGTTGGCTGAGAAATTTCAGCCCCAGTAACGTTCCACAGCAGAGAACCACTGACACCCCCTGCTGGTAATTATGTGGCAGGGAACATCATACTGCTCACTTTTTCAGGGAATGGCCATAATTCTCAAAGGCTTAAATCCTCTACCATCTGCCACAGGGTTTATTAGATGTCTGTGTCTACATAGATTGAACTATTTTCATCCCACTTATTTCAGACCTCAAAACAGTACAGCATCTCCCTGAGGACTTTGCTGGAAGTTAAATGAATCCATCCCCTGTCCCTGGGTTAATGATACCTAATCCTTTGACTCTAGGTGGAGATGTTATCTCCAGCCTTCTCTCATGGGTTGCCTGGCACCTCCTGCAGGTCGCCATGGGCTTTGTTTTTGGCTGGTGTGCAACTTTGCTTTTCAGCATGATGAACTGGAAATTCTCCACAGAGCTTGAACCTTAATTTAATGTGCACAAGCTCTCTGGTGTTAGTCAAAACGTCACCAAGCTTAAATAATTGTTCCTGACCCAGACCCTTTGTTTAACAGTTTTTTCTTTCACCCGGTGTTGCCTGAAGCTCAGAGTATTTTAACAGCCAGTAATGGCAGCGAAATCCCTGCTGCCCTTTGCTAGTTTACAGTTAATAAACACTAACATCCCTAAGTCCTCTCAGTCTGTATAACTAGGTAATTGTCCAAACCAAAGTACATTTAAATTGATAATAAACTGGTCATTAAAAGCTAACTCCTCAAATATATTTGTACACTTGCCACAGATCTGCTCATTGTAATGTATGTACATCTCCCCCTGTTGGTGAGCATTGGGCATGTCACCAGTTTGTACCACATATCTGCTTTCTGGTGATGCATTTTTTTGCTATATGAAATCGTAGTCATACCTTTATCTGTCTTTCATAGATGGCTTGGGAATTTGCGTCCTGGTTTTTGCGACTGACAGAATGAAACAACCTTATTCCTGCTTTTGTTTAGGGCTGTTGCAAAATGGAACAAAATGTTACAAAATAATTATACTTTGGGAATCAGTAGCCATGTGGGATCTATCACAAGGATAGGGATCCCACATTAGCTAATTCGTTACAGTTAAATACAGACATATGTATGTGTGCGAAGGGCCTACAAAACTCCTTGTGCATGCAAAATCCAAAAAGCGCGATATGCACAGCTCCTCAACACAAGACGCATGATTGGCCCAAAGAATAAGATATTGGCTTACCCTGTGTGCTTGAATACTGTGCTGGTGTGTTTTTACTGTTACAAACATAAATACTAAATTGTCGAAGCAACAATTTCCCGTTACTTGACCAAGTACTGTTGTCTTGTGATATTTCATCGCCATTGTAACCTGTTTTCCTGATTTTGTAAATACTTTTCTAAAAGACAATTTTGCAGTGATACTTCAAAGACATTACCTGAAATAAGCAAGGAGAAAACACTGCTCTTTTCGCATCGCAAGCCACTATATTGGCTCGTAAGTTGGTTTGGGGTTTCATTACCATGTAAAATGAATGCGCCCCTTCAAATGAGTCCTTGTTTGTGAAGCATGTGAGAGCAGCGTGTGACATACCGCACCTTTCCGCCAAGGGATGGTGCCCTCAATGTGCCTGCCATCCAAAAGCCTTCATTCCACTTTCAGTGAATGCAATGCATTTTAATCTCTCTATCTGCAGAATTGACCCAGTAAGTCATCATTATATTTCATATTAGCAGCGTCGTTTGCTTTATGCATCAGAGCATGCATGCAAACTTTTATTACAATCTGGGGCTGCAGTTAAACGTAAATGCAATAGAATGATGGTTTTAATTTATACTTCAAATGAGTGCAATGGTAAAGGTTTATATGCGGTTAGTTTAAATGGTTTTGTCTTGTAGGCGTGTTTGTATGGATTATTATGTAGAGAGTTGTTGATAGTCTGAAGGGCACTGTAGATGTCAGAGAGAGGTAAATGTTTTTCCTCCTCCCTATGGAATCCCGGGTCTCACTGTCCAGTGAGAAGCTGATGCCGGTGTCACTGGACCTATAGGAGAAGTGGGATCCCGCCTGGACCGCAGGGGGAGCAGAGCGCCAGGGGCCAGTGCAGCCTTCGGGGCCGCTCATCAGCTCAAAGTCCAGGCTTTAAAGTGGGCCATATACACGCAGCAGAAGACAGGACTGCAGTCCGGCCCGGGGTGTCAGACTCAGGATATGTAAGTGCACCGTGCATCATAATGAATACTGCACATTTCATGATTTATCAACAAATGGAAATATTTATGTCACGTGTGCAATTTTATCGCGGTTGTTTTTTTATCTAGACCTGCGTCAAAGGGATAATCATAATTAAGTCTTGGGACATTTTCTGCATTTATCTGAAGTAAATGTATGACAAAAGCAAGATTTCAGGGATTGTGCTGGGATGATAACATGGGATGACAGTAGGGTAATTACAAAACAGTAACATTTGCTAAGAAAAACAAGGGCAGAGTCTTTTCAACTGAGGAATTCGTATTTAAATGTGAATTCAAACTAATGTTTTCAATATGATATGGATCCAAAACACCTTTTCTTAACACCATGACCCTATATACTACTAAACCACAATTTATTCACAGATTTAATTTGAACTGATTTGAATCAAGAAAAAGGTAATTTGTTGTGACAATAATAAATGTTACAAAGGTACAAATATTTGATAGGGATAAATTATATTATTTTCTGAAATAGATAGACAGATAGATAGTAAACTGACACTGTCTATCTGTCTGTCTGTCTATCAATCTATCTATCTATTCATTCCCCGAACACAGAGGAAATTACTTATCCTCCATTAATCTTGTTCATTCATGTATGGTTTGGTGCTTTTAAGTTCTGAATATATTTTTGCATTT
Source organism: Mormyrops boulengeri (assembly GCA_026781065.1). NCBI lineage: Eukaryota > Metazoa > Chordata > Actinopteri > Osteoglossiformes > Mormyridae > Mormyrops > Mormyrops boulengeri. Next base: position 1,027,612 of record JAODLD010000069.1, on the reverse strand, counting down.
CACAGGTCAACTTAATCCTTCACTATCATCGAAAACGAAAATCCTGCTTCAAATATGGTACTGATTTGCCTAGTTTTCATTGCTTTCTGTGGATTCACCAAATGCCAAGACCTACCAAGTAAGTACTGAGTGTAAAATAAAAAGTATGTAGAATAGTGCACTTCTGTAGATGCATCTACAATGCTCCCCACAGTGTCTTTGGGATTGTGAAATGTCACTATGACCAGCAGGTGGCAGCATAGCAGCACCAATGTCCCTCAAATTCGTAAACGGTACCATTTTACAGCCTAAATGTGTTGGTAACAGATAAAAGGCTTTTAAAAGGTTTCCTCTCGTGAAGCATTATACTAATCTTCCAAAGGCCTTATGTTTTTGGAGACTGCTATTCTTTCTGTAAGCCTTCACCACACACTTTGTTCATTTGTAAACAGCAACAATAAATGCCGTACGATGTTATGTCCACGCTAACAGACGCCCTAGTACGAAGGGCAAAACAAAAATTCTTGATCAAGTGATGTCAGTCAGAAACAAACGCAGGAATGTCACTGGGCCTCATTGAATGGGTATCTAACCGAGTTCTGAGACCAACCAATTGCCAATAAAGACACACATTCCCTCTGGGTGTCATTGGAAGAACCCGGCCATCCCATACATCTCAGCGGTCTTCTGACCTGGAAGTCCTGTATCCAGAACTAGGTGAGCTGGAAAAGCCCCTGTCTGGGCACTAGGTGGCAGTGTTGAGTCAGTGAGCAGAGCTGTCCTGTGATTTTGTTGCTGAGGGTGATGGGCGATGGTTTGGCAGAGAAGCTGCACACAGGTCACCTGTTGCCACTGGCTTTTGAGCCACATCACACTCCAGCCATCCAGCTTCTGTTGATCTCAGAAGGGCCACACCTGGTCCCAGGGAGCATCGGGCTGCAGCTTTGTGCAGATGCTTGGCTGCATCAACACGTCACCTTCCAACAGCGGAGCTCTCACTGTGCCGACTGCCCACCTCCTCCTACCTTTTCTGGCTGATGCCGTATCCATCTGGTAACCAGACATCAACCGATGTTTCTGTTTGTGTTGAGCTTTCGACCTCCTGGAAGGGTTTCGCTTGTCTGAGTCCGATGGAGTCAGGACTGTGGATGGGTCTGATCCCCAGGCTGTGGCTTACCGCATCAACCCCTCCGTTCAGCTAAGGAGGACAACGAGGTACGCGGTCTTCTGCATGAGCAACAGGCAGAGATGCTTCTGGGCAAGAGCAGCTGCTGGCTCTTTATTGCCATCTGCTGTCCGTTTGGGCATAAACGCACTTCCTGTTAGACCTACAAAAGCAGGCAACCGCAAGAATGTAAAACCATTCTTAATTTGAGAGTCACTCAAATTATAAATTAAAAACAATGACAGCAATGTTCCCTCACATCTGTAATCTTTTGAATTTTTAATTAAAATCAGTAGGAGACCTGCAGTGACCCAGCATGTACACATGGAGATTAGTGTCATTTTATTGAAGTCGTTTATGAAATAATAAAGGCTTTCTGTCAGCTAAAAGGATTCTCAGATACCCAATAGCGGCACTGAACATGATGTGATTCAGATATTAAGACATTCCGCTGAGGCAGAACAAGTGGATGTTTTTTTTGTTACACATTAGGTAATCAAAATATCATCTGAGACATGGTTCAAGACCATTTTAAAGTCAGGGAGGCCTCCTCCAGGTGTATCTTTCTGTTTAGTGTCCTGGCATTAATCAGACCATCCTCTTATTTGCCAGCAACCAGGGGTAATTCTAGGATTGTAAGGCAGGGGGTATAATAGGGGCCATAATTCATACAAAGGGCCCAACCTTGTTTTGAATTGGTGAGTGACAGGGGTAGGGGCCAATCAGCTTTCAGCTGGGGCCAGTGCCCCTGTGCCCCTGTCCCTGCCAATGGTTGGACCGTTGTGTGCAGTGAGGTCTACCCCGAGGGACTGCCCCCCGACTACTCCATCATCGCCACCTTCAAGGTGGCCAATGAGAGCATGAGGAACAGCTGGGACCTGTGGCAGGTCAGCGCCCCCGATGGCCAGGAACAGGTTGGCGTCCGTTTCCCTGGTGATGGTAGTTCGCTGGACTTCTTCTACACGGGGCCTGGGGGCACCCGGATGCTGCGCACCTTCCGGAACATGGAGGCACTTCTGGATGGCCAGTGGCACAAGCTGGCACTGAGCGTGCACGGTGAGCACGCGCGGCTGCTTGTGGACTGCCGCGAGGTCAGCACTGTGCCCATTGATGGGCATCGGGCCACCATTCGCGCTGGCTTCACCTCCATCGTCAAGCGGGCCGCCGGCGACCACTCTGGCCCTGTGAGTCCACCTCCACCGCCGCTGGTCTTTGGGTGCATCTGTCATGAATGGGGTCAGACAGGTTTACTAATGCCATTGGAAGTCTAATAGCATTGTTAGCAAAAGGCTAATATGCATGTAACTTTTGAGCATAATAATGGTCTAGTGTTTCATCTCATTTTGCTTGTATAAAATGACAAGTTCATCCCACTTTATTTATTCATTGGTTCTCATTGATCAAAATCAGCTTTCGGTTAACAGCACATTGTAAATCCCTCCCAGTATGCTCTTTCATCACTGCATACGGGAGATGAGTGCATGTTAAGGCCTGTGTGCCTGGCAGGTGGACCTCCAGCAGATGGCGCTCTCCTGTGATCCAGACCAGGCATATACTGAGGGTTGCTGTGAGCTCTCTAGCGTTGTGAGTAGCCTGTCATGTTCAGTGAGGGAATTTTCAGCAGTAGGTTAGAGTTCATCCCTAAACACTTTCTCTCTCTGGACTACAGTGTGGGGGCCATGCTGAGATTGGCCTGACTGGGGGGCGCACCCCCTGCAAGTGTGTTCACGGCCAGCCGGGGGTGCAAGGACCCTCGGGACAGAAGGTCAGTCACCAAATCCTTTCTATCCAAGCCTTTGCCCGGCCAATCACATCGGCCCCAGATTTCCCAGAGCGAATCCCATGTCATTCACTTTTCACAAGGCAGGACAGACCGATTTCCCAAATTAACCCAGCTTGTATTTATCTGCAGGGTCACAGAGGTCTCCTAGGCAACCAGGGAGAGCCAGGGAGACTGGGAAACTGGGTAAGAGCCACTTGTGTTCGGCAGAACCGAAGCAGTGCTGGGTATTTGGTGCCATAAACAACTTCATCTCCCTCGGCCGTGGTGTTCCATTGTTACCATGAGTGATGCTGTGGAAGTGGCCACTGGAAAATGCCACGGTTAATTTCAAGTATAACGAGCTAAACCTAAAGGCAAATGGAATCGGAAAAGCCCCCCTCATAAGATAGCCCTGAAGTTGTGGAAAATGGTAACAGTTTCAGAGCCCGGCGATGGTAGGATGGAAAGCGGGCTGGAAATGGGCTTCCCGGCGGCAGTAAACACGGCACACTAAAGCTCAGCCAGCGGCTATCAAACCCCACACGAACATCAACCAGAACACAGGAAGTCATGCCTCATTAGGGTGCCTGCGGTGTCTGTGTATTACAGGCGTGCTCTTACTCAACCCTGAACACTGGCAGCAGGGCAAAGAGAGTCGCATGTGTGTGGGCGGGTGTCGTGCTGGGGAGGGGACGCGATGTGACGGTGGGGTTAAAATGCTTATTTTTGGAGCGGCAATAGGCTGCAAGAACAGCACTGACTTTGGCGTCGGTCGTTTCCTGCTTTAGTGGGATTTTAGTGAAATCCTCCACTACCTGACAGAGACATGGGACACGGCTTAGCTGAAAAGCCACGGTGCCCCCATGACTGCGATAAATATAGATGAATGTGAACTTAACAGTTTATACAAAGGGAAGTGGCTTCATTATGTAAATGTGTGCGTAAGTTCATCTGAGAGACAGCGATCTGAGCGGACAGCAGGGAGACGGGATTTACAAACGCACTCTGAAACGGGATAAACGATTCATCCCCATCTCTGATATTCCCTGACTGACTCTTTCCACTACTTGACCTTAATTTATTAAAGCAAATCTTTTTTTTTGGAAATTTGGCATTTTAATGAGGAGCCCACGCTGGGATGCTGGAAAATCTGCAGCTGGTTGCTTAGACACAAAATAGACTGTCAACATGGATCCGGTGCCTTTGTTGCACCATTACCATCAGACTCCATGATTCTCGGGGTCTGTACAGATTAGTGCTGAGGGTCCAGGTGCTCCCTGTGCTCTGGTGGAACATCCTTATCTTCACCACGGAGACCATCTTCATGCAGACCCAAGCAGAAAGTGGGATTTCCAGAACTTGAGGGAATTCGCTTCCTGAGTCAGGATGCAGAAGGTTCTGCAGAGTGGAAATGGCTGATTTTCTGCTCTCCGCTGGGAGACAGGCAGATATTCCTGCCCCTGGGCTGAGAGTGACTAGCATCTCCTGCTGTGAGCTCCAGGCTGCAGGGGCATCAGGAAGCTCATGGCTGTGTTACGGCCACACTGTGGGCTTCGCCTTAGCAAAGCCAGTCAGCTGACGGCATGTATACACACACACACACTTACAGACACATACGGATGCGCGCATAAGCAAAGGTCTCTGTTCATTTCCTCTGTATGTGTGTGTATGAGTGTGTGTGTGGTTTTGGACAACAGATGCATGTTTAAGTATCATTAAAAAAACAATATATACACATTCTGCGTTTTGCTGATGATACAATTTATACAAAGATTTTATATTACAGCCACAGCCTCCCACAGCAACTGTTTCCATTTGCATGTTTAAACCAGTTTAGCGGTTGGTTTGAGGCCCAGATGGATCAACATTGCTGTTTACAGGTGGCTCCCATGCCCTCATTGAGCTGACCTAACAGCCACCCAAATTAGCATGTGAATCCCAGGGCGGGGCTTTGTGATGGGGACTGTGGCACAATAATTAGAGAATGTAAATAAACAGAGAAAACAAAACGAAGACAGACAGGGATATCTCAGTCAGCCACACCAGCAGCAGTCCTTGCATGGAGCGGAAAAATGTCACCAAGAAAATGGCAGCAGCAGAGCAGGGTGTATGAGACAGCGATGGAAAGCTAAAGGTACCTTAGCATCCCGTATTATAAACGTTTGAGCATTAAAATGTCTCAGTGTGAGGACAGACTTGGTTCTGATGAAGCTTCCCATTAATTAACCAACTTTAAATCAATACAGGAACTGAAAATGGCATTGGTAGGAAAGCAAACAGTGATAACTGCCGTTTCTCTGAAAATCTATGTGATTATTTTAATACATGAGATGTGCAGTTTTCTGTTTTCTTCTCGCAAATGTATGTTCATGTTGCAAGGTTTTTTTTTTTTAAATGTAAGTCACTTTGAGATACTGCCCAATGGCCCCACTCCTAAATAAAGGAGGCTGTTTCTCTCCACCAGGGAGTCCGCGGGAGCACAGGTGGCTACGGTCCAATTGGGGAGACGGGTTCTAAGGTAGGAGCTCTCCTGTGAGCTTCCCATAATCCCCGGCAGTGATGTCTTATCGTGAGGATGTAAGCAATGCTGTGTTTTGTAGGGTTTACCTGGAATTAAAGGGGAGAAAGGCATGAGAGGACTCCTTGGGGCTCAGGTAACCGAATTGTTTATAAGGACCACTGCCTCGTTATCCTGTTCGACAGCGTAATGAGCCGCTGTTCTGTAGGGCGAGAGAGGAATGAAGGGTCTCAAAGGGCTGAAGGGGGCTCAGGGATTCAAGGTAAGCTGCATGCTTACAGACATACATAATTATATAGCTGCCCATGATCTGGATTAGCCGTCAGCCTGACTGAAATTCCATGGGCCTTCCCAGGGTGTTCGAGGCAGCCCCGGCGAGAGGGGGGAGACGGGACGCCAGGGCCCAGTGGTATGCTGCAGCTAAACGGCCTGTTTGAGTGGCGTCATCCTATAAAGTAGAGAGTACTGTGCTTGATTAGCTACATTTTTATCTCCAAAGGGGGCCCCAGGGGAACTGGGCTATGAGGGGATTCTGGGATATCAAGGAGTGAAGGTAACATTGATGAGCTCTGATCATTCACACATCTGTACATCACCACCAACGCCACCCTAACGAACCCCATTTTGTCCTGGTAGGGAGAACAGGGGCACCTAGGAGCAGAGGGCCGCCGGGGGCACAAGGGACAACAGGTATTTTGTGACTGTCACTTTTATGGAGATGTGTGCTTTCAGTAGGTGTGGTGACAGATGTTCTGTCAGCTACAGCTCATGACCTCGTGTCTGCTGTGAGGTCAGCTCATGAGCGTCTGCTGGAAGTGTGAAGCTGCGCCCAGACGAAGACCAGGCAGGGCAGATCTGCCCTCGGTCCCATGATGAAACACACCTTCCATGTTCTGCTGAGAATACTCAAAGTGTTGTAGCTCATTTGGGGAAGCATGACTTGATTTCTTGATTTATGTTCAGCAAAAGGGTGTAATTTTTGTATCCTTGACACTATTTTATGCAGTATTGTTGAATTTAACATACCTATTAAAGGTTATGAAAACTGGGATATGTAAGATCATGAACTGACCTGTTGAAATTGTCTCTCTGGATGACGTTGAGATAGGCTTTGTTTTTTCCACATTCCAGGGTATTGTTGGAGATCCTGGAGATCGCGGAGCACCAGGGCTCAAAGGGAAACCTGTACGTCATCTACAGTCAGGAGACCTTCCTCAGAGAGTTTAATGCTGCTACATGCTGTGGTTCTTCTGCTAGTTTTATGAGCCACTAATAGTCATACTCCAAGTTACACTATAAATTACACTATAGAATCAAAACAGAAATGTCGCTCAAGAAGAATTCCTGTTCTTTTCTCATCCTTTTCATCTTGTAATCTGATTGGTCATGGCCATAATGCAAACACTATCAACCTACCAAAAACTCGGCAGAGTCTACAGCAAAGACTCGAATGACCTTATTACTTCTTTTCACTAACATTAACAGTGCGGAGGCCCTCCACTGATCTGAGGTCATTTTTTTTATCTTTAACTAGGGTGTTCAAGGGCCAGCTGGAAACCGTGGTACCATTGGAGAGAAGGTGACATATACAGGACCCACTTCATTAAAAAAAACATTTGTTTTGCTGCTGAGATCCCAGCGAGCCTTGCTCATTACTGCCTTTGCAGGGCATTGTGGGAGACCCTGGCTTTCCAGGGAGAGACGGGGACCCGGGAGTAGAAGTAGGTCGAGCTGCTCATCTTCATTCGGAGTTCTCAGTTCGGTGTGTAGCCGGAGTGCTTAATGTGAGCGTTTCTGTGCACACAGGGTTACCAAGGACCCCAAGGTCCAGAGGGAGGGTCAGGCCAGGCGGGGGAGAAGGTAACGGACCACCAAGCTGCAGCAGAGTAACCATAACATGATGAGTGTTCTCGGTTTGGGGTACGTTCAAGGTGTCATTTGTTTTTGACAGGGAGAGAAGGGGTCACGGGGTCGCCCTGGAGACATGGGGCTACAGGGAATGCCAGTAAGCTACATTACCATATAGTAGTACAACACTGATCTAAAATGCAAATGTATGAATGCAATCTTTATTCATTTTGAGCAGTTAAAATGAATTATTCGTAGACGAGGTACATGTTGATGTGCAGTACATGGCTCCTTAATGAAATAGCACCCCCCTCCCCTGCCCTCCGCAGGGCTCACGAGGCTACAAAGGTTCAGCCGGCAAACCGGGCCGTCCAGGATTTGTTGGCCCACCAGGGCCTATTGTGAGTCTTCCCGGCCGGTGTTCCCAAACCTTCCTGAATCACAGATCGTTCCTGTGCATATTAAAATGTGGTGTCTCTTTCCAGGGACACTTGGGAATGACGGGACGTCCAGGCCCCAAGGTACCATCTGACTCATTAGCACATGCTCATCTGTCACAAAAACAATAATCACTTTTTATTAAAAACGTCACCTTTGCGCAACCGTGGGGCCTTGCCTCCCAGGTCCGCCACTCGCACTCGGGTCTAATGCTGTTTCATTATTTGTTATTGTGTCCATTATGCCGGTTCTCCTTTGTTGTATGTGGGTCTCCCTCTTTACCCCCGTGGAGTTTCTGCACCTCCCTCTCCTCGTAAAAGCATCCTGGAGCTGGTGTCCTGCAGTTGCTCCTGGCCCAGGTCTTTGCCGCCATTTTGAGCCTCAAAGCCCTACTGGGAAGCGTTAGCAATGATTTACTGTGCGCAAATCCCAGCGTTTCCGCAACAGATCCTCAGCTGGAGAACGGTGGGAGTGGGATTTGGCGGGAAGGCCCCATCGAGATTCTGACATGGTTTACAGCGCCGGGCGTTGGACACTTGCCCTTTATGTGTACGCAGCTTCGTTCCGTGACCGGCCGTTCCTATTGTAAGGAAGACAGCACTGAGTTTCCGTAGCCTGGGAGCTGTATGTTTGGGAATACATGTGCATTGTTAAGAGATGAGACACTCTTGTCAGTGGAGTCATTCCTCACTGGGGGAGCAGAAATCGACAAACATCGCAAACCTTTCTATGTCTACTGACAATATGCATAAAGATACTGATCCCAGGGGGAAATTCTTGAACATAGTTAGTTCCCGCAGCTTTTGTAATGGTGCTAATTGGAAATTCCTAATTGGAAAAGTACCTAAGCAGTAGCTGTGCGAAAGTTGCTAGATGTGTATAAAACACCCTGAGCTTCATCAGTGTTCGCGAACTATTTGGCTTCCGTCCGACACTGATAGTCGCTGAGAGTGTCATTAGAAAAACTCTTTGGACGGGAACTTAACTGGCCTCACATGAGACTGTATGTGGTGAGACAGCTGTTTAAACAGCCCTGATTAATCTCATAACGATACTCAGCATGAAAACCAGTGCTGTCTCCATTCGTTCCCAAAGAGACACGGGTGCGAACTCGCTGAGCTAGTCTTGGTTTTGGCGTGGCTGCCTAACAAAACGTTGGCTAATAGTACAATAATATTTATGTCAGAGGACACAGAAGAGCCTGCTGGGGAATACCATCCATCAGTGTGAAGCAGCTTCAAAAGAGCTGAAACCTATCTGTGTGCTGGTTGCTTTTCCCATCCAAGCCTCTTTCACTCCTGCAGTGGATTCCCCTTCCTTAGGCCCGGGCTGAGTCAGATGTGCTCTCTCGCGGGACACACGTAGCTGTGTTCAGCACCTGCATTTTCCTAGTTATCCCCAGTATGTGCGCACATGACAGGCAAATTAAACTCAGATGTTTTCCATTTGCGCCCTGCTGACACACACAAGGACTTGCATTCGGTATCTGCTCGCTGTTTCAATTCCCATGCCGAGCTTCTTGGGCTTCCAATGAATAAAAGACCCTGACATGCCTCAGGAAATTTCATCCAAGGAATGTACAGGAAATGTGCCATGTATACTTACATTTATTTATTACATTTTACATCTCATATGTAAACAGAATGAGAGAATGAAACAAACAAATCACCACAGAACAAAAGCACTTTAAAATAACCCTAATAATAATAATTCATACCAGCTTAGTAGCACACATGCACACATAAAATTTAACCATTGAGAGTCATATTGTAGGACAACTGAAATAAACATCCATGTTACAGTTCAAATAAACGGCAGTATACTAATTATCAATTATCATTCGTTTTGACAGCAAACAGCACCAGATACTCACTTTAAAAATGTTAATTAAAAAGGAGTTAGTTGATAAGGGCCCATTAGATGGTATTATGTTGTTATTGTTCACAGGTATAGAGGCTGGGGGAGGAGGAGATTTTAAAGGCATGGGTGGATTTATTTTCAGAAGTGTGTTTGCTTTGTTGTTTATCCTTCATAGCATGGGAAACACTGCGCTTCAGGGAGGGGCAAAGTTCACATTTTCCCCATTGTTTAATGAGAACAAAAATGGCGGTCTGTGAAAATGATCAGGCTGGATAACCGACGCGGGACTGGCGCAGTGCAGCACAGGCACACGCTACATACTACACGCCTTCGTCACAGAGGAGTTCACATCAGCTGTCCATGTCTTAACAGGGTGCTACAGGCAAACCAGGCATCCAGGGAGGCCCAGGCCAGGAGGTAACCATCAACACCGTGGCTTTCAAAGAGGACCATCACACTGAAACCTAAATCATCCCCAAGTGGTTTATTTGATCTGTTTTCTGTTGTAAAGGGGAAAAATGGACAGAAGGGGCCCAGAGGTCAGGTAAGGAAGCTGTCACAGTAAGGTAAGCTGATGAGGATTATATCCCTGGCTGATTTAGAATGGAGACACTGGTGTCATGTGACCCATCTCATGGCAAGAGCATGTTTAAGAGCCAGAATGTCATGTGTGAAGCCTTTTCATTACACCATAAACACGCACTGGGGAAACCAAAGAGATGCTGCACAGATGTTTCTGTTGAATTCCCTCTAAGGAAGTCCATAATTTTTCCAGGACACCTATGGTCATTATGGTGATCATGGTGGAACACTGCTGGTATGCTAACGTTCTAATAGACAGACGAGGCCATACCTGTACAGCACTTGTTAAATGCAGGTCAAACTGGAATCAGTGGTGATTGGGTGATTTTCTGCATGCACATGGGGGTGTACTGTGTGTCCAGGATGGGGACAGAGGTAAACAGGGTCCCCGTGGCATGGAGGGGAAGCGAGGAGCTGGTGGGGAGCCCGGTTCTGCAGGACCTGTGGGGAGCAGAGGCGTCCCTGGAGATGGGGGACCTCAGGGATTCCAGGGGCCTCCTGGGCCACCTGTAAGTGTTCTGGAAATTTCCCAATATTAAATGAGTACATTTTCACTGATGTCCTGGATAATGAATTGGGAGGGGGACTGAGGAACAGGCGTATGGCTCAGTGGGTCACGACACCATGACTGATCAGAAGGTTGCTGAGCCTGATTTCTGACAGAAACATACATCGCTTTGGCTAAAAGCTAAATGAATGTAAAAGTAGGTACCTTTGCTTGAAACAGAAATGGCTGGTAACACACAGCGTTGTGCACTTCCTGTTTCTTAACCCACTAATATTGGTCAGTCGAAAACAAGCGGGTTAACCACATGTCGATTACGAGCCTGTGTTGTTTTTGCTAGCTAATCAAGCGACACCACACCCAGCTCTCCCGAAAGGCGAAATAAGAGGCAGCCATTGAGGCTCTCGACTTATGAGACGAGTGCTAACTCTCGTGGTGACAGGGAGGCTTGTAAACGGCTTCCGCCAGGGCTGTGGTGCACTTTCTGGGGCAATAAAAAGTATAAGCTAGCTAGCTAAGTGCTTCTGGCTCCTTCTGCGCCCCCCCCCCCCCCAATCACTAAGCAGCTGCCATCTCTCCCTCACTTGCTGCACTGTGGGGTCAATCGTGTATCCCTGTCGCGTGTTTCCACATTCACTCTTTTTTTCCCTCTCCCCCTTTAATGTCTGCCATTCCCCCCACAGGGCCCAGTGCTGGCTGCCCAGCACGTCATTGAAGTCTGTAAGAGGGTGGTGCTGGAGCAAATGTCCACCTTCGCCAACACCGTGAAGAGGACGTGTGCCACCGTCTGCCCCCTGTATGGAGACGTGCCCATGGGAGCCCCAGGCCCCCCAGGACCAAAAGGACCCTCCGGACCACCCGTGAGTGTCCATCTTTGTGCCTGAGCATCAGCTGTCTGTATGTAAGCCAGCGTGGGAGCAGCTCCAGACATTTTCAGTAACCCTTTGTGATATTTTTTTTAAATAAAAATAACCATTACACACCATTTCAAAAGCTTGCCTAGGGAAAAAACTGAGTGCCCAGGGCGTTTGACCGCAGACGTATGATTTCAGGCACAGCCGAGCGTGCAGGCCTCATACCCTGGCGCCCCCAGGAGGCGCACGCTCCATACATGACTCGCTCCTGCCGCCTGCTCCCTGCCCAGGCGAGCCGCTTACATACCGTGCACCGTGGCCGACAGGCTGAACTATTTGGCCATTTGGGCCGGAACGAGAGTTCAGACTTTCCACGTCGCCATGAAGGCAAATAAGAATGTCAGACTGGGCCCCGCTCTCAGGGGTGACCCTCCCCCCCCACGCTGGAAACTTTCTTCCACATCCATACCGTGGGACTAAACCTTTTCAGATTCTTTAGCCGTTTTCCTCCTTGAGGCCCCTGTCAGGTCACGACACTGCCATGCTAGAAGGTGCCGTATAATTCATTAAGTCAGTTGGAGGCTCTTATTTCCAGTATCACCAGTACAGCTTTCCAGTAATTCATGAATTAAAACAATAAATGAGTAATAAGTCAGTTGATCACAGTAGTCCTGTTGCAATGAGGACATTACGTTTATTTACCAGATGCTTACAAGTGACGTAAGCAGGGTCTGCCAGTCCGCGGAGCAACTGGGGTTTAAGGGCCTCGCTCAGGGGCCCGACGCTGAAGTCACTGGGATTTGAGCTGGCGACCTTCCAGTGGCAGACACAGCATCTTAACCTGCTGAACCACAACATATTGACTTATTGCACTCATCATTTTATGTCGTACAGTCAGAGATCATCGTTAACTGTGATAACTGTAGTAACCTACTTATATTTTCATTACTCGCCTGTTTACCTCCATCTTAAATCTATAACTTACTGGGTGAGACTCAGGCTTGGCTTCACGCATGAGGTGGAAAATGTGCCGTAATTCCACACCCACGTTCAGCGGCATTGGACCTTCTTGGACCACGGTCACCATTTCCCTTCAGCTGACCTTAGACTTTCTGCTCATGGTCACAGGGTGATCCTGGAACTGATGGAGCTGAAGGGGAGGTGGGCCAGCAGGGATTTTATGGAGATCCTGGGGATCCTGGAAGACCGGGAGTGCCAGGTGGGAAAATGAAGCGTCTACTCACACTGGACACCAAACGATCCGTACCATGCCCTAGCATGTTTGATTCACAAACTTCGTTTGACTATTGTGATCACTCCGTACCGTACCCTGGTGCACTACGCTTAACCGTATGGTTTCAGTATGGTTAGTTGCACAGTACACATCTAGTGTGGTCACTAACTATGCCCGAGTACAGAACACAGATATGACGTCAATGATATGACTGACAAGCACATGCGCGCATGTTCACTATACATAAACTGAACCCAGAAGGAACGGATCAGGTAGGCTTCGCATCATTTTTTTCTGAAAAACTGTCTTGCAAAAAAAATGGCATGTACAGACTGAGTAGCGACAAACATGGTGGCAAAGAGATCACTTTGGTTTACAGCAGAGGTGCAGTGTTTGCTGGAAATCTGGGCTGACGAGTGTATCCAGGAACAGCTGGGTGCAGCACACAAAAACTCTTCTTATACACCCAGCACATGTAAATAATAATCGCTATGTTGTGTACTAGATAAATCTATGTGTGTCACCGTGCCCAAAACGACTCCATAAGCCACAAAATTAGGACATAAATCATGAATTCCATTCTGCTGTAAAGATAGTGCTTTCCTTCCTATGTCACATGGTGTAGACGAAAGCATGCTCGGGTCAGGACTGTTAAGTGCGATGTGAGTGCTGACCAGTGGGGGAGCGGGGCGGGCACTCGTACACGGGCACAGTACAAGGCAACCGGGCCAAGTGTGAGTACACCATAAAGGAAAACTCCCCTGAATAACATGGTGGGTGTGAATTACACTGTGCTCCTCAGGTGACCACGGAGACCGCGGAGACAAGGGAGCTAAAGGGCATGGCTTACCTGGATACGTGGGAGACCAGGGAATGAAGGGTAATTCATGGTCAACTTTTAATATGATTTCAGTCTGAAACAGACTGACTGACCTGTGTACAGCAAACACATATAGTACGACATACTGTGAGAGGTGAAATGCCATGACCATTTTGATAATAATTAGAACCTATTTCTTAGGAATACTACAGTTTCATTGCAAGGCTTTGTTACTCCTTAATAAACTCCAGGTGACAGTTGTCTTAATAACTTTGGTTACCTGGCACTAGATTTGATCCACGTTTGAAACCCATCTACAGATTTAGTGACAGAGGAGACTGACCGTCTTCCCCCCAGAGGTTAAAGGTTACGCCCTAAAATTCTCCCCCAATACAGGCCAATGGGGACGACCTGGCATCGCGTTTGAAGGCCAGCCTGGGCGCCCGGGCGAAAGGGGTCACTTGGGGCATCCCGGACTGAGGGGTCACCCAGGACTCCCAGGGACACCCGGAATCTGCCTGACGTCAGGGTGCAACCAGTTCGACGTGACATCTGCTGCCCCGGCCACGCACACTGCCCCCACCCGTAGGAGGCGCCCATAAGGGGCAAAAGAAGCCAAGGCATATTTGGAGTGGGGGCATGGACCAGAACAGCGGTGTGGGGGTTGTCCACTGAAGCTGAAGTTTAATGCACAGACTAAACCGGCACACTGGCACATGCGAGGCAAATATAGATGCTTATTTTAGTTAAAAGGTCCCTTTTACTGGGGTAATTTATGTCCCTGACAGATAGTAGATATCATATGTATTTTGTTACTCGGGGGGGTGAACTGCCACTCGCGGCCCCAATATCACGATATCATGATAATGTAGAATTAACCATTACTTTGGTCACAGAGAAAAACATTCCTAATATGAATCAAACTCAAAGTCTCCTAGAGTACCGTGTTCTTTATAATAAAACCTCAAAAATGCAAGTGCTGTTTTACAGTAGTTATTTCAGAATAGTAGCAGGTCACATGACATTATTTATAATGAATCCCGTGACAGAGGTCATGACCTCTGTATAACCGTGATATCTTCACATGCAATACATGTTATATACTAATTTGTTACTGAACACACCCATAAAAGGTGCCTAAAGGATTGTTAGTATCGTTAGAATCTCACTATCTATAAGCAACAAACCATGTAGCTCCACTGAAAACATGATTCAGCCCCAAGTGGTAAATGATCGGAAAACTGAAGGAATATGGTGAAATTTCCCCCTAGTCCCAAAGAGGGAACAAGGCGTTTTCTCCACATTAATCTCTCCACTGATTTATTTAAAAAAAAAATTTGTCCCATACATGAAAAGAAATAAAATGCAGCCACAGTGTGCTGGTAAGACATGTGTTGTGCATATATTTAAAGGACTTTATTGCAAGTACACTGTGAACTGCAGAGGTAAGGCCATTAGAAACCCTGTCTGCCATAAATAAAGTCATTTGATATTAGTGTACTAACATTTAGTAAACTGAATATTAAGGATCCTGAGGCTTTGAAAACTATGGACACCGCAACTTTGCATTTGGTCAAAACGTCATTCAGAACAAGTTGTTCAGATGTCCACCTTACAACAGGGGCATAGAGATACAGCAATAACCAGGTGATGCTACCCCCACCCTGTGGTCTACACATATCCGTCCAGACAAGATGAAGATGAAGATCTGACCACAGACAGCCAGGCTCATGTTGTGAGAAGGAAACCCGTTTAGACAGGTACCTCTGGTGGTCTGCTGGCTCTCATGGGCAACCTTATGGAAAAGCTTTGTTGAGCGTAGTAAATGGAAACATGGCTCCCTGACCATATGACCTTATATGTGGATGAGATATTCACAAACAGTAATAATTGAGGACTTTAAATAAGACTTTAAAATAAAGTAAATGTAACTATCTGTACATTCAGCGAATAAGCAGCAAATTCAACTTTTGTCTGGAAAATAAACTGCCTTTTAAATTTAGTGGATCTGCTTTTATCACTTTTATCCAAATTTTCATATGGTTTTCACATTAATATGGATGGATGGATAATTGGATGATTGTACTCTAGAACAGGAAAAGCATCTCAGTAAAATGTTGGTACACACTGGGAACACCTCACAAACATCTATGTAAGTCATTGAACAACAGTGGGAAAATGGACAACTTGATCCATCTATCAATCCACCACAGGAACACGCAGAAACCCAGGCCCCAATATTTACATGGATGGGATACTTTCTTGTGAAGATACCTTGGCTTTGTTAAACTTTTCATATTACAGTTGCTTCTCCTGAAGAACAAGGGCGCTGGCCTCAGGCTGGTTTCCTGGCGGGCGGCAGCATCGTCCTGTTTAGCCTACACACACGAGCTTACACCTCCAGCAGGAGGGAAATCCCAGCACAGTGACCTTCCTCAGCACACCGCTCCGCCCCCCAGTGCCTTCCATGGAAACTCTTCATCGGCAGTTCGGCCTTGTTAACCAGATGTCCGGCTCATTCGCGGCACTAATCTGTTCTGCATCTTAGAATATTGTTGTGTCTGTTGCCGCGCAGAACTATAAATGACGACCTGCGAGGGTGATTTACTGGAGCCGTTACCAAACTTCACACATGGCGTGGACAAGTGTGATGACGTGTGTAAATGGAGGAAGACGTTTGAGTTTGTCAAGCACTGACCATAAAAGATCTCAGTTTTAATTAGGGCCATAAACTTGTACGCAAATCTGTTTTCCAGAAGTTCCATAGTTACATGATTTTTTGAGGGGAAATAGATCATCCAGTATTAAAAATAAGAATGAAGGCTTCTGTCCGCCTGAGTTATTTCCGTATCAAATAGGTCGCCCGTTTGCTTGTGAATCATGTGATGCTTTTCATAACCACATTCCGCTATGTTGTTTCTTAGCAGGACATAACCGCAGCCTTGAATACAGCTTACAGATTTTCACAAAGAAAGCACATTTTAAATGCTGGAAAAGCTGGAATAGGTTTATTAAAATGTTAATTAATTTTTAAAGATTCAAAAAAATTCCAATATAGAGGTACAGTTTATTGAAAACACTGAAACTCATCAAGTTGTTGGTTTGTGTCAAATAAATACATATATATATATATATATTTCCGTGCACAAGTGCAGTGTCTTCTGGCCAAATTTAAATTTAATGAAGTGGATTCCCCCACACAACCCCAAACTCCTCCTGGAGCTGTGTTTCTGATGAATGAATACAGCTGCTGCATTAATACCCCATTTGACGCCTGACTCGCCATCGCTGGGCTCATCTTTCAGCCTTTAGAGAAACACCAATCTTCTGTGAAGCACAAAAATGTCAAGGAGCATCTGCCAGGAGTCGTGTGAATAGGATTTTCTAGCCTGGCATTTCAAACTGAAGATGTCGGTCAGTAGGATGCAAATCACAGATTGAACATCAGTCTCATCTGCGCAACTGCGGACAGATCTATGTCAGCAGCTCAAAAGACACCCCGAGCTTTCACTCGGAGAGCGGCTAGATATCTGCTGCACGGAGCTACTGCTACAGATGAAGATGAATCGCACTGAATTATTCAAAGACGAATATGCACAACAAAGTCAACATACCAAAATCTTTTTATTAGCTTCTCAGTTTTTTACAGTCTTCTTCGACTTTCCATAATTTAAATTCGGAAACACCTGCATCTGCAGTAAGTCCGTCCACAAATTCTACAGATTAAGTGGTGATGGTGGATTTCCTAGGTGAGTAAATTCCCCTTCAAAGCTTTAACAGCTCAACATATCTGCTTAAGTAAAGTCTCTTTGAAAGTGTAGTGTCAAGCACAAAAATGAGGAGCATAAACTCCGATTTCACATCTTAACACAGAGGTGTTGTTAATCTACTTCTGCGGAAGTGCAGTTGATGACCACCAGCCGTTGGGACACACCAACAGTAGCCTGTTTGTTTCACTGATTTCTTTCATTTGCAGTGTCAGGGCCTTTGTTAAGAAGAATGTTGTTTGTTATTAGGTAAGATTGAGTTTCCAAGCCATGTTCCAGTCACTGGACCTCACTGGATCCAGTGAGTGCTCAACAAGCAAAGAAAGTAAAGTGTGGAACTGACACAAAAAGCATTGTTCAGATAGATATGTCAGTGGTATAATTTCACATAAAAGGTAATACAGTACAAAACTGTGCTTTCTAGAAATTTCTGAATGGGATGAAGTCAGAGCACATTTGTGCAGGACAGTTCCTTAAATCCTATTTCTGGAGTGGACCACATGGTTTAGGTAGCACATGGCATATGGTGTTCCGGCCTGATTAAGGCTCTGAATAAGTCTGGTTATAACCCGCGTGAGCACACAGGGCTGTGCTTCTAACCAGCACAAATGATAACCTTTGGGACTCGGACACCGAGCTTAGCTCCCACCTGTATGTATATGCCTGCATGCCTTAAGAAAGGAGAGCATGATGGGATATGCAAAGCAAACACATTCCAATGTATTTGTGCAGATGGAAAATAAGGTTCATTTCATAATGTAGAACATGGAGGAGCATTAATGATTCTGTGATAAATAGGAAGGGAGCAAACTGAACAACTACCAAACCCAACCAAAGGGTGCTGTCCGCACTCATGTCGCCCCCCCATCCAGCATCGATACACTCACCAAATCCTGAACTTTACATGTGTTACTAGGCTTCCTGTCCTCTTTCCTGAATTGGTCCAGAAGAGGCCGTCCCCCTTCGATTTTAAGAGCTGTTCTTATCTGTGTCTCCCCCCATCCTGCGGGGGCCGTGGAGAGCGGGGGCCAGGCTTGCTCTCGCTCTCTCTCCCCCCTCCCTCCTTCTCGCTCTCCTCTCTCTCCAAGTTAGACCTCAGAACATCACGGCAGCTTCAGCAGACTATACTCCTTCTTCTCGTCTCCTCGGCACGGACATGACGGTGCGGAGCTCATGAGACGAGGTCCTTACTTCAGCTGCCGTGGCTCGGGTACGTGCCGGTGTCTCACTGCCACACTCTGGGGCTGAGGGAGGGGGGGTAATGCCTTTTTCTAATGTTGTACAACATGCAGGTAGGGTGATTTAGCTCAAAGTTTCATACTATTTCCACAAAATTTTAGTTTTATTTTCTTTTTTAGGGGCAGTTCTGCTTAATGCCACTTTCCAGTTTGCATGTGATGCCTGTTTAGATTTCTGCTATCAGGATCTCCAACCGGTGACAAGTTTGCTACTTCTATGTAGCTTGGTTTGCACCAGTGTTACCCTTGTGCATCATCCCCTGGCACCGAATTCTTTGAAAGGAGCTCAAAATCATAGCAGCACCTGTCCAGCCATATTTGAATCAGGCAGTGGAACCTGACCATTTTAACACTGCCTATCTGGTCTTTTACCCTGTCTCGCACAGGTAATGAGTGGAATTGGGGCACTGTGCTCTGTGAAATGCACCGCTTGCTTCGCAGAATCCTGTCTGTGTATAAGCTGAGATCAACTGGCTGCTTGCATTTTATTTCTTCAGTTAGGAGACAATTTTACCCAAAGCGATTGAGAAGGCGGGGTCACAGAGTCCCTGGTGGTTACACATCATGCTAGATTTAAGCCGGTACGGATGTAAAGTTTTAGCTGATGCTGCATAAAATTTTCAGATATGGAGATCCTTAAGGGGGAAAAAAAAGGTTGTGGCTTCATTTACCATCTGTGAAAAGTACAGTTTAGCAGCATTTTTGTTCTTGTAGAGCCAATTCTTGTCAGTGGACCAAGCAGTTCAGGACAAAGTGATTGAATCAGTTTCATGGTTTTGATTACTTGAACCGTGTCCAGCGGGGTGACTGATATAATGTTCTGGCTTCCCCTTCAGTGCCTGAGGATCTTGGCTAAATAACAGAACACGCTTAACAGCAGTTGTTGATTTAGCGGTGGAAGAACTTCTTCATTGCAACAGAAGATTTAAACCAGTAGAGTTTGAAAAAGGAGCGGCTAACAATGCTTGTTTCTGAAACAGCAGTGCCTCTTATAAAACAGCCGGGGTCAGCTGCCAGTTTGTGAAATGTACTGTATAAACGAGTTATATGATTTCTATTAATTCAGGTCAGATACTGGGGTTCGGCAGCTATGGATTAGATACAACTTGCCTGCAGTCCAAAGAACAATAGAAAAAGAAAAGAGAGAGACACAGGTCTCACCTGGATAAGCATTTTGGAAAATAGAGGGGCAGATGAATGGAAAGAGGGACAGGAAAGAGAAGAAGAATCATTCATCAGCCCTGCTCACTCCTCTCTGCTCTGTTCTCCGGGAGCGGAAGGGGCCATAGCATGCACACACACCAGCCCTGCTCATTCCTCTCTGCCCTGTTCTCTGAGGGCAGAAGGGGCCATAGCATGCACACACACCAGCCCTGCTCACTCCTCTCTGCTCCGTTCTCCGGGAGCGGAAGGGGCCATAGCATGCACACACACCAGCCCTGCTCACTCCTCTCTGCTCTGTTCTCCAGGAGCGGAAGGGGCCATAGCATGCACACACACCAGCCCTGCTCACTCCTCTCTGCTCTGTTCTCCGGAAGCAGAAGGGGCCATAGCTTGCACACACACCAGCCCTGCTCATTCCTCTCTGCCCCGTTCTCCGGGAGCGGAAGGGGTCTTAGCGTGCACACACACCAGCCCTGCTCACTCATCTCTGCTCCCTTCTCTGGGAGCGGAAGGGGCCATAGCATGCACACACACCAGCCCTGCTCACTCCTCTCTGCTCTGTTCTCTGAGAGTGGAAGAGGCCATAGCATGCACACACACCAGCCCTGCTCACTCCTCTCTGCTCCGTTCTCTGAGAGCAGAAGGGGCCATAGCGTGCACACACACCAGGAAGGAGCCACAGGGCAGCAGGTCGACATGAGGTGCTGAGCTGGAGGTCTTCTATATTCCACAGAGAAGAGGGGGATGGGGAAAAAAGTGATACAACACTGCTGACATCTGGGGTTTCCCCAGGTTGGGAGGCCCAGTGACACACTTCTGGAGGAATCGTCATTTGGCGGGGGGGTCACACGACACGTGTTAAAATGCTGGAGGGGGGGTATAATCCACCGCTGATGTGGAACAGAGATGTTACTGTAGGGAGTGGAGCTTTGTTAGGCTGCCATGTTGACTCAGACTGTGGCAGGGTTAGGGGAGACCCCCTTTAACGCGCCAAGGACGCTGTAGTTAGAACCATGTGCGGGAACTAGCGTTTCTTTGGTAACCTACAGTTGCTGCAGGTTTTTTAATAGTTGTTACTGATCCCTGTGAGGAAATTCTCTTTTTTCCTCCTCCATCTTGCCCTTTGTAGGTGAGAGCAAGCTGGCCGTGAGGATCAGCCACTCGTAGCGGTGCCCAGGATACTAGGGGTAAATGGCCTTGCTCAAGGACCTGCAGATGTACCGAGGCCGGGCGCGAACCGGCGACCTTCTGATCACAGGCACAGAGGCTTAGCTCACTGTTTTTTGGGTGTGTTCTGGGGACTCTCCGTTGGTGGGCGGCAAAAATGACCTGCCCATTAAAATGTGATGGTAGCCTGTCCGTGCCCCGCAGAAAAAGTCCAAGGAGATGTCATTGTTGAGTTTTAGGTGGTCTGTGATGATTGGAATAGTTAACTGCTTATGCTATAGGGATACAGCTTGATAAAGGCTGCTGTGATTCAGGTAGTTATAATAAATAGGATGTTACCACCTGGGGCAGCATGGTGGTGTGGTGGTTAGCACTGTTGCCTCATATCTCTGGGACCAGGGTTCAAGTCTCCATCTGGGTTCCATGTGTGTGGAGTCTGCATGTTCTCCCTATGTCATTGTGGGGTTTCCTCCTATTTCCCCCCGCAGTCCAAAGACATGCTGAGGCTAATTGGAGTTACTAAATTGTGAATGAGTGGTGTGTGCCCTCCAATGAGCTGGCCCTCCCATCCTGGGTTGTTCCCTGCCTTGTGCCCGTAGTTTCCGGGATAGGCTCCGGACCCCCCGCGACCCCAAAGGATAAGCCATTTGGAAAATGGATGGATGGACGTTACCACTCTGTGCAGCTGCTTTGCTCTGACAGGCCTGCAGTCAGTGAAGTACCTGCGGTCGCCTGGTAGGTTCCCAGATCGTTAATGTTGAGAAAACACTGTTAGACGTATTGAGATGATGAAAATGTATTCTACAAGACCAGCGGAAAAACAAGCCTCTACACTGCAGAGCTGCTGAGAATGACTGGTGCTTTTGTGGTTTTGGTGTGTGGCACCGTGCCTTCATGTGGTCCACTGAGAAGCAAATAATGTTACGATCTGGAGCACCGGACTGTCAAATCAGAACCGACTTCTTATGGGCTGCTTTAGGCCAAGTTTGCCGTGCTTCGTCACGGATACATGTGTTTGGTTCCAGTCCAAAGCTGTCTGACACTGCAAATGGCTTCCATGTGGGATGTGGACAGGGGATCCGGGAGGAGCCAGAGCGAGGGAAGTTGATGGAGCAGGGAAGCCGCATGGGCCGAACTGCTCCCATGGCGCGAAACTGCAGGCCCCGCCCCGGAGCACCGCAGCCAGCCAGACCGCCGTGAAGCTGTGTGCGGCTCTCGCTGAGGGCCAGCGGTTGGAAAACTGCAGTCACAACACGGACACGGGGTGGGGTGGGGTGATCATTGTATGACAAGTCATGACAAAGCCAGAAATTACCTAAATTTTCGAAAACGGATTGGACCACTCCTTCACCTGGTCCATCCCACAGGTCTTCATTGCCCCTTGTTGTAGACTCATTTTTGCTTTCTGGAAACCCTGCATGTAGTTTGAGATTCCTGTTCGCCAAAATTTTTTTAAATAGAATCCCTGGTTTTGTGCTGCCTTTGCAGATTCAAGTAATAAATGTATACAGTTATATTTGTGTGTATTTCATGCCCAGCCAAATGCGGCCTCTTTGGCTCCATGTTGGATTAAAGTTTATCTTTACATTATATTGCCATAAGCCCATAAAATAAAGTTAATAATCATGTGAAATAAAAGCCTGCTATTCACAGTTTGAGGCCAAGGGGGATTCCCTTGAATCACTAATGTCCATTTACTTTAAGAGAATGCAGATGGTTGTTACATCATGTGATCTCATTGATGTGAGTTGTACTATTTTTTTCCTGACAGGTAGAACTTCAGCTTGTTTCTCAGACATCATGGTTCACAAAAAGAAGTCCACAGCTCTAGTGATTCTCACTGTGTTCCTAGTGTTCCTTCAAACGTTCTGCACAGCTCAGAAGGATATGCGATTGAGTAAGAGTGACCCCACCACTGTCCTTCCATAATGCATGACAAATCTGAACTATGTTGATCTTTGTGCTTCTCAGAATGTTGGCTAAACTAAGAAGATTTGTGATGTTTCAGGATCATTCCATGTTTCCTGTGGCGTGCTGCAAAACAGGTTGGAAATTAGTAACTTTAATTTCATGGGAAGCACTTAAAAACCGGCTTTTCCTCTTTTTGTCTCATCTTGCAGGCTGTCGAACGGCCCCCAGTGATTTGGTTTTCATCTTAGACGGCTCTTGGAGTGTAGCAGACACCAACTTCGAAATAGTCAAAAGATGGCTGGTGAACCTCACCACCAGCTTCAACATCGGCCAGAAGTTCACCCAGGTGGGTGTTATCCAGTATAGTGACAACCCCCACCTGCACATTCCCTTGGGGAGTCACTACTCCAGCGAGGAGCTGATCAGGGCCATGGAGTCCATCGAGTACATGGGCGGAAACACCAGGACGGGTGAAGCTATTCGGTTCACCAGCGAGAGAGTCTTTGACATGTCAGAACGTGGCCCAAACGGCGTGGCCAAGATAGCCATTGTGCTGACGGATGGAAAGTCGCAGGATGACGTGGCCATGGCTGCGGAGGCTGCCAGGAAGAAGGGAATCATCTTGTTCGCCATTGGAGTGGGGCAGGAAACTGAGGAGGCTGAGCTGAGGGCCATCGCCAACAAGCCGCCTTCCACGTACGTCTTCTATGTGGAGGACTATGTTGCGATCACCAAGATCCGCGAGGTCATCCGTCAGAAGCTGTGTGAAGGTAGCTGGGCGTTCCCCCCACGTCATGGCTCTCTGTCCTGTGCAGCTCAGCGTTGCCAGCTTCATGGAAAGCAGATTTGTGTAACAATCAGCTGTGGATTACATGCATAACGCAGCTACTGCTTTTCAGTTGGGCCAGGCCTTGGTTTATTTGCTCCAGTTCACCAGAATATAATCCAGGTGTTCAAAAAAAGCACCCCTTTCAAATAAAACCAATTTGACCAATTAAAATCAGTGATTAAAATCAGTGATTGATATTGCATCCACTTGCAGAAAACTAAAATTGCTGAATATTAAGGATATTGCAAAACAGTACATGAATACAAGTACTTCAATCTGGCATTAAAATGCAGCACCCAAAAGCTTTAACTGGATTCAATGTCCGCATTTGACGGTTCTGCAATTCTTTCCAATTTTTCCAGGCAGTTGATACATTCCAGATGTATATGAAGGCAATCAGATATACCCATTGTTTACAGAGGCAGTACAGTTTAATGTCATTTTTAGTACAAATGCACACACATTTCTCTTTAGCTTAACCATGTCCGGAAAATCTCTCCTCGAGTTTAAGCAGAAATCCACTGTAGCTGTATTAGTTTGTTGAAAATACTTTACAACACTGTACATCATATATAGTCCCAAAACAAATTTCCTTTCCACACATATACACGTATCGGACGGAAAATGGAACAGAATATGTCAGGCAAGAGTAGGATTTGCGCAAATCGGATCTAGCATAGCGGGACAAATGAGGGAGATGTGTTTTAAGGGCAGATATGACATTTTAGGTGAGGAGACATTCTTGAAAGATGCATACTTGTAAAAAAATCCAGCTGTTCAGGCCAAGAGTTTTTTCCACTACAGTTTCTTTCTTCCAATTCTGGGGCCAAATGAAATAAACAGTTGAGTTCTTTGGATGCTTAACCCTTAATGGTCTGCTTTCCGATTTACACGCGAGCCGTGCGACACAGCATGATATCATTTCTAAGAATATCAGCTGAGATGGTTCTACAGAACCTTTGCATGGAAGGGATGAATATGTTCACAGGAAAGAGAGAAATGTTCAGCTTCCTAAAGCTACGATGCTTATGCCTTCTAAGGATGCACCTACCTGAATCAAACTGCACTCTCTCGTCATCTCTATCCATTTCCTCCCATGTTTTCCCCTTATAACCATAGAAACTGTCTGCCCTTCGAGGATCCCGGTGGAATCTCGCGATGAGAAGGGTTTTGACATGCTGCTACACCTGGACTTTGCCAAAAAGGCAAAAAAGACGCAGGGATCTTTTTATGGCACAAAAGCTTATCAGGTGACACCAAGAGTTGATTTAAGTGAAAGTACAAGGTAAGATTGATTAAAAACTATGATTCTAGGGGACTGCTGTTACTAGCAGGGTTTTTTGTTGATGGTTTAGCCTCATTCTACATCTTTCATGTCGTGTGATGTGATTCCTAGGATGCTCTTTCCTGATGGGTTACCCCCTTCCTACGTCTTTGTGGCCACACTGAAGTACAAGGGATCAGTGGTCATGGAGATGTGGGATTTGTGGAGAGTCCAGACCCAAGAGGAGAAGCCTCAGATGGCAGTCACCCTGAATGGAATCAACCGTACGGTCATGTTCACCACAACCAGCTTTGCACCAAGTGGCACCCAGACCGTGGTCTTCTCAAAAGCGCCGGCCAGGGTACGACCGCGTGGTCTTTCATGAGCACGTGTCAGTCTGGTTACCCTCCAGGCATCCATGTGGTCTTGATTAATTGGAGAGCAGAGATTTGGCAAATCGTTGGTGAGAATAAACAAGGTTCTCTCATCTGAGGCATGACATTGAGTGAGCGATTATGGGTTTTTTGGGTGCCCTACTAGACAAGCAGTTCAATGAGAACAAGGCAGGCTACAAATCTATAAGAAAACCCTTTGGAGGTCCCTCAGAAGGGACTCCGAACTTCGAGATCCTTCATTCTTCTACTGGCTCCCAACCTGGCCTGGCCTTTGCGATGGCCTCTTATTGTGCCGGGGCCACATTGTCCAGATTCCACGCATTCTGACCTGCATATGGATTAAAAATCATTCTACTTCGGAAAAGGAAAAAATGGACCTTTATAGACCATAAACGAGTCTTTTTCAGTTTCTCATAAATTCTTCCGAATGGGCCACGCCAATCAGGGAAATTGTGCATAGATGTAGACAGACTCCTGGATTCCACCGAAATGGGACTAGTCATTCTGTTATTGTTCTGTATCATCTATTACTTAAAGTGCAAGTGCAATACATGTTTTGCTGTAATAAATTCCTCCTCCTTTGAGCTGATCAAATAACTTTTATTCAATGTACGACTTGCTTCCACTAGGACTTTCCAAAACAAATAAATACTGCAGGTATAATTAATGCACCTAAGGAATCGTGATTAATGGTTGAAAGATTTAATGAAATCAAGCTGTTTTTCATAAGAGTTATTTACCGCCTCTCCTCTTTGGGTGGCAGAAACTGTTTGATGAAATGTGGCATCAGCTCCGCCTGCTTGTCACGGAGCAGGACGTCACGCTCTACGTGGATGACATGGAGATCGAGACGCTGGCTCTTGATCCCCCGGATGGCATCTTCATTAACGGGAAGACGCAAGTCGGGAAGTATGTCAGCAAGGAAACGACCGTGCCGGTAAGCTGGTGTAAATGGCATCTCTAGACCTGCACTCCTGTCGTTGGCCTGTAGATGGCTAGAAGGACATTAAATGGCAAGCAGAGCATTTTTAATTCCGGTGAAGTGGTGGCAGCTCTTAAAGACACTTCTATAGAATAGAATAGAGATAGTTTTAATCCCAGAAAGGACATTTTCGCATACCCCATCTTGCTTTCCCCGTGACACATAGATGGATGAAATCAAGTTTCCCAGCACAGCGTCAGCCAGCGCCTCTGGAGCTGAGGGTTAAGGGCCTTATTCAGAGGCACAAGGCCATATGAATATTCTGCTGAGGCTTGAACCGGCAATCTTCTGATCAAAGGCACAGAGGTTTAGACCACTGAGTCACACATCCAAAGCAGCATACAAACTGGGTCAATCAGCCCCTGGAGGAACTTGGCTGCTAAGGGTCATGCTCAGGGGATTTTGAAGCACAGATCTTCAGCTCATGGTCACATCGTCCTAACCCACTGAGCCTCACACTAGCCCAATCTACGTTGACCGGGAATCGAGCTGCTTGGAAGTCAGCGGTGCTAACTGCTGTACAACCAAGGCATCTGGACATTTAGTTTAAATGACTATACCATGCAAATAGTGCTGTGCATTGCAGTTCCATCTCTTTCTGCATGCCATGCCCTCCCCAGCCTTCTGAGGACATGCTGGCGCAGGTCACTAGTGGATCTCCTGTTTAGCATCATTTTACAGTGCCAGTGAAACCGGAGGCAGTGTGAACAGCAGCTGTGGGTCACACACATACGATGTGTGTGAAGCGCATCTAGCCCACACTTGCGCCCTTAGCTAGGGTACGGCGTTAATCGTGGCATGCGTTTAAAGTATAAAGCCAAAATCATGGCTAACTGAAAAGAGTCTTGAAACCAAGAGAGGATGCAAATCCTGATGACCCAAGTTTGAGTTGGTCTGCTGTACAGCGTCTTTGTCAGAAGCAGCTCTTGACATTTATAAAATAAGAGTGGCTTTCACGGGGTACTAAATCGAGGCATGCTTCCCACGTTATCCTCTTCAAAATGTTTGCTTTCGGTTGTGCTCGCTGCGAGCCGCACTCCATCGTGACGGAGCGTCTCTCTCTGAACGCTCCCTAAACAGTTCGAGATTCAGAAGCTGAGGATATACTGCGACCCGGAGCAGAATAACAGGGAAACTGCCTGTGAGATCCCTGGAGTGGTGAGTATGATGAGGGACCAGAGCCTTCGCGCTGAAAACTTCAACCCTGCTGCTTATGGGTGAAACTCGTAGCATCTGCTGTCGTTTCAGATTTAGTCAGCAGCCTCACACGGCTTATAAACATGCATTTTAACTCAGGAAGGAGAGCTCTAAAGTAGGTAAAGCAGGTTTCTCCCTCTCTTTGGGAGTGATCCTCAGAAATCAATGCAGAACATGTACATATGGCTTTTTGCACTTATCACTTGCCCTCATCTTCTGCGCCCCATCTGCATTTTTGGAGCCTTTCTTCGCAGACGCTAATACTCGCTTCATGCATGCTACGTTTTATTTGATTTTCCAGTCGGACGATAACTCTGAGAGGACGGTGTGGGGCCAGACGCTGGCTTGGCTTCGCTAATCCTTTCACCATTAACGTGTAGCGCCAGGCAGATCTCGGCGGTTTAATTGCAAGGCCGATACGCGTGACTGCAGATTCCGAGAGTGCACGCCGTGCTGGCTGAAGGCTGCCGCTGGGCCAGCCTGCGCGTCTGCGCATGTGATTGTGTGCGAGTGAAATGATGCCTGACAGAATTTCACTCCTCTCGTTTCCAGGATGGAGAGGTACGTATATTGAGAGATGGCTTTGCTCGCTTTCAAAGTAGCTTCATTTTCAACAGCACAGGTAAGGCTGCTTCGCTTTGTGGCCCTGCCAGTCTTTTTATCCACATATTTCATATTTATGAATGAAATGGGCTATTTACCTACTAGTTGGGCTACCTACCTTCTAGTTGGGCTATCTACCTACTAGTTGTGCTACCTGCCTACTAGTTGGGCTACTTGCCTAGTAGTTGGGCTACCTGCCTACAAATTGAGCTATCTACCTATTAGTTGGGCTACTAGTCACTGTAAGAAGGGCTTCTGAGGGGTGTTTGGACAAAGGCTCTTATTCTTATTGGTTCATTCAATGGTGTCAAAAAATGGTGAAAATGGTTTGGGTTCAGACAGAAATCTGTCTTGGAGTCTGGAGGTCTGCTTTCTCTGTGCTACTGTGAATTACAGGCTGTCAAATGAGCGGGGGCACCCTCCCCCACCTTTGGTCAGCCTCGCCCTCTGACCCCACTGCGCAGAACGTGACTGGGTGCATTAAGGGTACCGGTTCAAAATCGTGGCCTTGGGTGCCCCATGTGACTGTGTGTTTCTGTGGCAGTGTTCCAACGGCCCCCAGGACATCGATCCCACCCCGGACCCATGCACCTGCCCCCCCGGCCCACCCGGGGCTCCAGGCCTGAAGGTCAGTAGGTGGGGGTGCTCCATAGCGATGGAGATACAGAATGTCTGAAGGACACACTGGTTTGGCCATAACTTTGTAGAGTCCATTCAGCCATCAGCATTAAAGAACTGCTAAATGGACATCCACGTACACAAATTCTGTACATATCCCAGGTGTCTGAACAGTCACCTGCACTTATCATCAGTACTAATTGATCCCATTGGGGAAAAAAGGGTTTATGTGGATCATACCCCACCTCTGGCATCTGCAACAAAGGTCAACTGTAGATGCTTTAAATAAGAAGCAGGTTTTACTGCAAAGGTATCATTAAAAATATCATCCTTAAGCTCATGCAATTATGACTACAATTATTCCCCATTTAAGGATACACACCTTTTAAAACACTCTTCTACCAACCTTCGCAAAGGTCACAAGCATTAACTTGAACCTGGGAACAGGCCTCATTATCACACTAATGCATTCAGAGGCTAGTGTTCAGTTCATACTGGAGAATAAGCCGGCATTATTCAGTCAGCAGTCGCCGCGAAAGAGCTTCATTGCCATTTCGAAAATGAGGCATGGCTGCAATGCAGATGGACCTCCCGGCGTGACGCATTTCTGCAAAGCTTGGGTGTGTTTCACATTAAGTGCCGGCTTTGCTTGGTGGCCCACGTTGCTGTTTTATAATGGTGCCAATGTTGCCTTGAAGTCTAATGAACTTTTTTTAAGGAGCAAAAAGTCCCTGCTAAAAACAGTTCCCACGCACACACACACCGCAGCGCAAAAAATAAATAATAATGTGCAGCAAAAATGCCTGTGACTGGCTCAGCATTGAGCAGATATCTGCAGTATCTAAATTTAACTGAAAATGTTATTGAAATTGTGACAACAGCATTTTTAGCAGGTGATTTTGAAAGGTTCGTTGACAAAGTGTCCAATTTTGCCTCTCTATTATTCTTTTGACCGTCTGCTGTTGTGTTTGAAAAAGGGTGAACAGGGACGACATGGAGGCCCAGGCCAACCCGGACCTGCTGGTGCTGAGGGTAAGCCTGTGAGTACTACATAGTTTAATATCCCAGCCCTGATAAACAGTATGCATACACACACACACAGTCTGAGATTAATATAAACATGCTTCCCACCAGTAGCATGAACTCGGAACAACCCTGCACCTTTTTCTAGGAAGTGCGTGACATTCCCTGCCAAGATGGTCTGCTGGTGGGGTAGATGCCAAGATCCCAGCTTACTTGGAAAGTGATGTCATTAGAATGGCCTCCCAGATAGCATTAATGGGAAAACAGAATTCCTCTTTTAACACCATTCGGTCAAATGGTGGGCCATTTTCAAGCCAGCCCAATATTACTCTACTTTCCATGTAACAGGGAAGTTTCCCATATTTTACGGGCTTGCTCAGCTGGCGCTGACAGTCTCCAAAATGTGGCACCGTTCTGGGCATCAAAAATGGCTCGCCTCGGTTTCTGGCTCCTTGTAGTTGGGCTGGTACCATGACTGTTTAATGACAAAATATGACTGAATATCTTCATTAGTTGTCTTGGCATAATATGATTTTGCACAAGATCTTTACATAGATACAAACAAAAACACGCCACACAAACACTGTACAGAAGCAGAAGTATCATTTGAGCTTGAACATGTACATGAAAATCAGTGCTGGCATTTATACACTGAAGTTTAGCTCATTAACATACTTCAGAGTCAAGAATATTTCAATATTTCCCTGTAGCCATTGTGAAGTCTCTGGCTTGCACCTCTTCTGCTTAGTCTGCTTTTGCTGTTTGGCTTGCGGGTTGCTCCGGCACGAGGGCTTACGCTCTGCCAGCCAAACTCCCCTAAACGGCAAACATCGTAACTCAAAAACGCTGCAGCTTCTATCTTTTCCAGACTCTGTGCCTGATTTTGCCATCTTTCTAGAACGGTTAACAACTATAAATTCAATTGAATCAATCCCCCTGCTTTATATTTGGTGGCGCTAATTTCTTCTCCAAACAATGGCCAAATTTGTGCGATAAGCACTGAGTTCCAACAATGCTTGGCAACAGTGATCATGACACATATAATTTAACTATTAGCCATGGTAATTTATAACCATTTTCACAAAAACATTCTAGCACAGGCCATTTGATGTTCTGGCCATTGATAAACATGCATGTTTTCATGAGTTCTGCTTGAGGTCCTGAAGATCTTGATCTTTGATCTATACAGATAGTCATAGTCCAACCCATTAGTGACATATGCAGGCACAATTATTTGCCTATTTGATCAGCCCATGATGATAACAGGCCACAATTAAACAGTGGAAAAGATGACAGGCTTCAGTCTAACTTGGAGTATTTCAAATTATGGTTTAATAAATGTACACCGAAGACTTTGAACAAATACTTTACTGTAGCACTTGGAAGCAGCCTTTTGAATCATGTGGTGGATTGAGAGAGTTTTCAGGGCCTTAAGCCAGATTAAATGAAAGCTAAACCAGAACATCATCTTTCATAAGAAAACACCACTGTGGAGTCTGTGTGTAGGACTCAGTTCCTGTTTAAAGCTGCATTTACTCAGACAATCCAGTTACTGGGCAGCTTAGTAATTGCTAACAACTGCAACTCAAACAGTTTGCTGTTTATCTACACACTATGCGTAGGCAAGGATTGATCAATGGCTGATCCCAAGCTGCTAACATTTCCAGCGTACACACATGTGGCCCTGCTGCTCTCAGCAAAATCAGTATGAACGTTGGTGGACGACTACATTCCCCGTTAAGCCTATAAGCGTAAAAAAGCTTAAAAAGGCAGATCCCCAGCACAGGTGCTCTGGCAAATGTTCTCGCCAGCAATTCATTTACAAATATTTGAATCTCTTCCTCCACAGGGTGTTCCCGGTGTGAGAGGAATTCCAGGCCTTCCAGGCTCACCTGGCATGCAGGTACAGACATATATCTGCTGATTGTTTGTTGAGCAGATCGAGCTCTGCCTCTCTGGCTTGGAGAGACTTACAGAACCTTTCTGCCCCTGGTAGGGTCCGCGTGGTACCGGTGGATACAAGGGTGAAAAGGGAGAACCTGGCGATCGGGTAGGAGGACAGTGCCTTCATCTGGATCGTATCAAATGCGCTAAGCAGATATTGTGCTCAGAAATAGTTGCGCACATACATGTTCTCTTCCTGTTAATCCTGCTGGTTATTGTGTTTATGTGAAGTTCATTAATTGTTTAACCATACAATGGCTGCGGAGACCCCTTAAGACCAAAAGCTCACAGATGTGCCTGCAGTGGAGAAGGTGTAACATTTATCTTACTGTTCAGGGTGAGCGAGGCCCTTCAGGTTTTCCTGGGTTACCGGGACTACGAGGTGAAAAGGTAAATAAACACAAGGGTCATACCGCCATGTCTTGTCAAGAGGAACCATAGAGAGTTAAAAAATGTGGAATATCTATAATAGTGTCTGCTGCTCAGTTAAGTAGGAAATGTTTGATTCTTTATGGAAACGTGCATCAGAACATCTGTGATGACCTCCGAGGGTAAATATTGGCTTACATTACAAGTGAGAAACGTTTAACCAAAGTAATTATTTCCTCCTAATGATAAGTTATAGTCCAGGGTGCTTTTCAGATCATGGGTGTGAAAATCCCAGGCTGCTTACGCTGTGATGTTGGCACATTCTGCATTTTAACAGGAAGCTAGAGGGCAATGCCCCAGCAAGCATAAATCCCAGACATGAGGCTCCTGTCAACAGTAAATTACTATGAATTACACGTAACCGTTGCAAATAGATATTTCAATGTTTTTCTATGTCTTTAGAGTTAATCCAACACTCAGCTGGATTTAGCATAAATTCACTGTTTATGTGAATTTCCTGGGAGATGTTTGAGAACTTACTAATGACAACCATTTCAGCTTCCTTGGACACCTCATGCTTCTCTTGACCTCATCTAACACCCTATAAAGGAATTGGTCTTTGAGAATCTGTCATGTAGCTGCCATTTCTGTATTAGCCCTTATCTGATGACAAGGACAAATATTGATACAGTATTAATTACAGGGTGCAATTGATCTGAAGTAGAGTTTTAAGAGAAGCTGACTATGCTCATTATCATTTTTGCCTTCTGTGAAATTTTGTTAAATTGTTCTGTTAAATTCTTACCCTGGCAACGATGTTTAAATCTTATTGTTTTCGACATTTCAGGGTTCGAGTGGGTCTCCAGGATTACAGGGGTTACCCGGCCGGGATGGCAAGCTGGTAAGTATGCTTTTCATATATTAAAACGATGACCTGTATATTATATTTATCATGGATGCCCTACAAACATGGACACTATACTTTGTGTAATGAATGTGAAACGAGCTTTGAAATGGTACTGATTCTGCTGTGCCGGTTTCAGGGAGAGAAGGGGAGTATGGGACCTGCCGGACTGCTTGGACTTCCAGGGGCTCCTGTGCGTATGGATTTGCAGAACTTTCTGGGGGCTTGTCGGTAATGAAGATGGGAAGGCACTCACGCCTCCATTGTTTTTCCACTCAGGGACGTCCTGGCCTTGACGGGAAAGATGGGGAGCCAGGCAGTCACGGCCAGAAGGTTCGTATGAAGCCCGATCGGTCCGTCCAACTCGGGAATTAGAGCAGAAGCAGAGTAGGCAGATGAAGAGGCCATGGGCCCGATGATGAAAATGAGGCGAGGCGGCGAAGGCCGCAGGACCAGAGATGCACATCTGTCGGGTTTCTCCTTACCGGGCAGCATCCAAGCTGTAGAAGTGTATTCCTGAAACTGGGTCACGTGCAGATCCATGAGCGCGTTAGTGTTTCCTCATGCACTGCAGGCTACGATGACTGTTTCAAGAGCTTCCCCGACAGCCGTTTCTTATTACCCACAAGGCCGTTCATCACCGCCACAGTGATTCCCTGCATTGTAAATCCTACGTTATACGCCTGATGTTGTATCTCTGAAACATATATTACCCCTTTAATGTCCACATTTGTTCCTCTTCCTCTGAGCCGAGAGAATATGGAGCAGGGAAAACCAGGGGGTGGGGGGAGCATCTAAGGTTCCTGGTTCCAACTTGTGGGTCCGGCCAGTTGTTCTTAATCATCTCTTCTGGCAGCGCCTTCTGAATGCTGAGCCTACGCTAAATGGCTCTGCAGCTCTGCTCTGCAGGGAACGAGCCTCCATCTCCTCAGGACGCTTGTCTATGATTCAGCAAGCAGCGCAGTTGACTCTGCAAATCCCTCGTTCTCCACCTGAGGCAGGTTTATCTTACAGGATGCTCTCAGGCTACACCTCCACTGCTATATTTTCATTTGAAAACTCCATTCTACACATGCATCTACACAGGCATTTTCACATTGTTTACCAAAGTATTTCCAGCAACACTGAAATGAGTGAAAACATAAATGACGTAGCTACTGTATTAACCTACACTGTGCATGCGAGCATCAACAAAAACAGGAAAAGAAAGTATTGCCTGCACGGCATCATTCATTCACTAGTGATAATGAGTTCCATTGTAGTATAATTATGACAGAAAATTTGTTAATGTTTTGCAGTAATATGCAGTACTCACTGTGTAACATGCAAATTAACTGCATACAGGTCAGCAACAGGGAAAGCGCCACTGACAACAGCTCCTCCATGTCTACCATGTCGGAATACTGCATATGGCCAAAAATGTTATCGCGATAAAAAAAATGTTCATATCGGTCGATATTGATGGTTATCACGATAAATGTCAGGTCATTATTTCTCTCCAGTTTAAAGGCTGATTTTTACTACTGTGTTAAAATTAACAAGCCAGTTGGTTAATCGTACTCTTTCTCATCAGAGTGTAACAAACACTTGCCAAACAGTAATGATAGCCAAAATGACGCTTCCAGAACAATTTGCTACATTTTCTGACTCTACTAGATCATGCTCTCCATTCAAAAAAGGGCTCAAAGCATGCTCAAAAGAAAACCAAAAGCACTACATGTACCAAACAGTATTTCTCATTTCACAAGTCAGCGATAGAAGATGCGGAGGTTATTTTAGTCATCGATAAAAAAAGGCAACTGTATGGAATTCCTAAAGTCCCATAAGGTGATTTTTTTATCTTGTGTGCACAATAGAAACCGTCCTCATTTTGGGATGCAAAACCTGTGGCCGGTGAAATGTTTT
Organism: Mormyrops boulengeri; assembly: GCA_026781065.1. NCBI lineage: Eukaryota > Metazoa > Chordata > Actinopteri > Osteoglossiformes > Mormyridae > Mormyrops > Mormyrops boulengeri. The sequence continues at coordinate 992,767 of JAODLD010000069.1, read as the reverse complement.
ATCTTAAGCTATATTGAAGTTTTATCAAGCATTTGGCACATCAATATCGAGGGGAAATTATATCACAATAATTATTGTTATTATTTATCGCCAAGCCCTACTTCTGCGTAGCATGACCAGGTTACCAATCAAACAATGAGAGGGTATAACTGGTGGGATCAAATCTGTAAAGGGGCACATAATGAGTGCGTACCATTTAGGGCTCTTTTAGGGTTTTCATTTTCAAAAGTCTCCATTTTCACTCATACACACTGAAACTCTAAAACTGAGTTTTCAGAAGTATATGGTTCTGAAGAGTGTTTTCAAAAGTATCAGTTTTTGGATTTTGAAAACTTCGGGGTAATGTGGATGAAATATGGAAACTAATGTCTTCCTTTTTAAATGAAACCATAGCAGTGTGGATGTAGCTTCAAGCTAAACCAAGTGCGACACCTTCCAGAGACCTCAAAGGTATAATTTTTTTCCTGGTGAGGATATCTACCATAGACCTGGAAGCCAGCCAACATGAATTTCCATAACATGCTTTAAATCGTTGATGTATTATCTGTAAAACTCTGAGATGCAATAGCATCTCCTGATTTTGAAACCACTAAGTTCTAAATATGCACTAGAGATATTAACAGTACTGACAGCTGACAGGAATTTGAAAAGCCTGCAGATAATGTTGCTGTTCTGATGATGTTCTTTGACACGTCTCCTTAGGGAGGAGCTGGAAAGCCTGGCCTCCCTGGCACTGACGGACGAGAGGGACACCCAGTAAGTCTGATTTTTGTTCATTTTCGTGGTCCACCTCTGAGCTTTGCATAAGGAGGTGGGAATCACTTAGAGTCTTCTGCCAAGCAGTGGGTGTGACTTCAGAGTCTTGAAGGCTTCATCTAATAGCTTGTGCTTATGGGATGAGAAGATGCTACATTGTCAGTTGAATACTGCATCGGCCAGGCAGTTCGGACTCCCTGAACATGCTCATTAATAGAGATTGAGCTTTTAATTCCTTCCAAGGATATTAACATTTAGTCTTTGCACCATGTTTCCATGATCCTCTACAATCCCCTTAAGACCAAAAGCTCACAGATGTGCCAAACATCTGCACCAGTTTATTCTGAGAAAATGATGAGCTCTGCTTTCAAGGTAATCTCACTGAATGCACGCTACAGACACTAAGAGTGTTTGTTTATGCACATGTCTTTTAACAAACAAAATGGCTTTACCGTGATGCTTCCCTTTGTTTACTCCTGAGAGATTCATGCCATATCCATATTTTCCTATTATCCATAAAAAACATCTAAATGTTTTAATAACATCTCATCTCATCATCCACCGTTGCTGAGTAAGCAGAGATCTGCGGTTGTGGTCAGATGTTATTAAAAGGAGGCATGACCTCATTGACCTCATTGTTTATAGGTAACCCCATCATCCTTCAGATCCATTCAGATCATTCCCTGATTCTTCTAACATAATAGTAACAACATAATATTCAGTTATAACAGTGAAAAAACAAAAAAGGGGCCTGAGATATCAGGACGTGCGTGTGCCGTTTGATCAGTTGGGAAGCCAGAGCCCTAGAACGGAGCAGAGACCAAGCAGACCGTCCAGCAATGGGCATCTGAAAGAGGTCAAGCTTTCAGGATAGCTGGTGGGAGGTTAAAGCCAGCAATAGCTGCACTTTGAGGCCTGGGGGGGGGGGGGGTAATATGTTAGTAGACCTTCACGCCACCATACTAATGTTTAATATATCCTGCACTCTGAATTATTGCTTCATAAAAACACAATGACCTCCACATGTGTAAATGAGCGTGATCACAGCTTGCCACCCTCGTGTGCAGTCTGCAGCTTCTCGGGCTTGGATACACTGATTACCGTACCGTCTGTACTGTCCTTTTAAAAGATGACTGTGGGCTTTTAGGACAGTATGGTGCTTAATGTAATATATAATCATTCCCTGTTTAGTATAGGGGATGTCGGACAAGCAGCTACACTGAACGTGTCCATGAAACAGGCCCATCCTGCGTGTGACAGGGAGGAAGGCAGAGTCCCCTTTGGCACTGTCACAGGACATCATTTTTCCTGTGCTATGTGCGTGTTTTGTCAATCTCAAACTCGCCAATGGACAAACTTTGTTTCCACCATATCCTGTTTTTGGTACATTTAGATGGGATTTTAATTACCATTATTGTGTTGCCTAACTTAAGTTTGTCCAAGCGGATTTCACATTTTGCCCAATTTTACAGCTGCCTGTTTTACTGGTGCAATGAATCGACAGGGGGGCGTCCCTCTCGGTGCCACTAGAACCGGACCCTTGCTGGGCTGTGAGCTGGCAGCTTGCGGTTGACATCCTGGGCTATGAGCCCCCTGCTTTACACCCTCCGTTTTATAATGCACTTGAATTGGCACACAGCCGAAGATTTACTTGAATGCCAGCCTAGCTTTAAGCACGCATAAGCACTCCCTCCCAGCACCAAAGAGGATTTAGAATAATTAGCTACTAGCACCTAGCTGAATGTGAAATACATCCTATTATTCTTGTTCTTATACAACTATATTATTCTTGTTCTCCTATATTCCTTTTGTACAAGAGCTCTGTAACATTCAAATTTCTCA
>JAODLD010000069.1:979126-990069 GCA_026781065.1 Mormyrops boulengeri | reverse complement strand
GTGCACCATCCGGGTACTTTCAGTGCACTGAATTTTAGCTTAGTTGTCAGTGTGAACGCACTACGCCCTAAAATCGCACAAGTGTGCGATTTCGGACACACCCATTGTCTGCAAAGTGACAGAACCAGATGAGAAAGCCCACCAAATGTGAGGTTTCCATTTGGAAAATGGCCATACCTCGATGATCATCCTGATGACGATGCTATAAAATGGAAAAGCTCCCAGATACCAGGAGGCGTCACTCCTCAGAGATGTGCTGCTTGTCCGGCTGCAGGTGGTTCAGGCTGATCCTCTGTACTACCTCCCAGAAAGCCGTCCACCTCGCACTGCTTTACTGCCTCTGAAGGCTTCTGCCGCCTTCATGTGCTGCTGTTGGGGACACATCCAGGGACCCGAATTAGCTCAATGTTCATCGCCATTCAAGCCACAAATGGTCACTGCACTGAATATTAGATGATCACGGTCCTTGTTTAAGAGATGCTAAAGCAGGGTGTTTTGCTAACCAGCTAGCTAGCTACCATCTGCTGACTACTGGCTAGCTGTTTATTTAATTTGTTTTAATTCAGGGGGGCCCCGAAGGGAGTGGGCCGCAGAAACAACAAACCCGGCCCCAATGGTGCTGTAAGGTTTCCTTGCACTGATGACACACAAAATAAGTTGAGCAATTGTGCCGTGAAGCAAATCTAACAGCAAGCAGTACCTTAGGAATGTACAGATAGGTTTCGTTTTTGAAACCTCGTTGGTTTTATAGCCTTGGGAGGATGTGACTATTCTGTTGTCAGACAGATGCTTCTGGGCTGGACTCACAGACTCGTTCTGTTCTCACTGTGAATAAAATAAATATGGTGTTCGCACTGTAGCAGTTAACTGCTTGAGATTTGATTGGACTAAAGGAGGGAAAGTAAACAGAAGTATCCAATTAGGACAGGGAACTCGTCATCTAAGAAGGGAGAACATATGTAAGTAAATCCTTTTAAACGGGAATGTTTTAACAGGCCTCATGTAGGTAAAATACATACTGTATTTCAAAGAGGAAGCACAGCACACTGGGAGTACCTATAAACATTTAAAAATGACACATTTGGCAAATTATGGCTAACCCTACTATAATTTATAACTAACTGTAATGTTCACAGGAAAACAGATGTTGCGCCATCATAAATTACCAAAGATAGTTTTGAAAAACAGATTTTTCAATATCACTTTTTGCCTAGTTCTGGCTTGAAAACATTTAATAAAGCACCTAGTCGTGGTGGTCTGGACATGGAAGTCTGTTAGTGGTGGTCTGGACATGGAAGTCTGTCTCTTAAGAGTAATGTTCAGGACACAGTCTGATCTTCAGGCAGGGGTCCAGAACCAATCTACATATTTTTCGTAATAATGTCACGTATATGGAAACACTGTCGCTGTTATTCTGTGCGTACTGTACACCCCAGTACAGAACCGTAGTAACTAAGTCAATGTGTGTAGATTTTTATGCAAATTGAGTAATTCAATTCAGCTTCCAGCAGCATGACATAAACAATGCTTGTTTGTGCAGTTTATTCAGGAGCTTCCCAGGGATCTGAGTCACCCAAAATATTGTACAATGTTGACATACTCCATGGAAGTCGCCGTCAATCATGTCCTGTTTATGCAGGATAGTCAGCATGTCTTTTATACCCCAACGTATAAATTTCAAAAAACTCAAAAAACAAACTATCATCATCTAAAATGCTGCCAGTATATTATGGAATGTCATTTTCTTATGCGCACTTTCCAGCTGAGTAACTCTTAAGAAGCATTAGCCATTAGCGATGGCTAGCTCATAAATCACATCACTATATAAAGCCAGTTGACCGTGAACCCTTCCCCTGCATCTTACTTGACATTTCCAATTGGTGGAAACTGGCAGATGTCCTGAAGTGTGATGGGGCTCTGGGCTTGTAAAGGAATATTACTGCTGTGTTAGGCCATCATTTGAAGGGAATATTCCAGAAACATGGTCAATGCGCTTTACGATGGTCTTGTATGTGGTATGGTCCCCGTTTTACGTGTGTAATAGGTGTGACCTGTTCAAGCATGGGGATGCTCTGCCTGTAGTACCGGGACAGCACTGTACTCTGTTGGCAGTGCAGTGTTCAGCATGTGGCACAATTGCTTTGCTCAGCTTGCGGGTCAGTTACGGTGCTCAGCTTTCGGCACAGTACTCAGCTTGCAGCGGTGCTCAGTTTGGGGTACAGTGTTCAGCAAGCGGCACAGTACTCGGTGTGCAGGGCACAGTATGCAGTGGAGTGCTCAGCAAGCGGCACAGGACTCGGTGTGCAGGGCTCAGTATGCAGTACAGTATTCAGTATGCAGGGCTCAGTATGCAGTACAGTAGAGTGCTCAGCAAGCGACCCAGTACTCAGTGTGCAGGGCTCAGTATGCAGTAGAGTGCTCAGCAAGCGACCCAGTACTCAGTGTGCAGGGCTCAGTATGCAGTAGAGTGCTCAGCAAGCGGCACAGTACTCAGTGTGCAGGGCACAGTATGCAGGCCTCAGTATGCAGTACAGTAGAGTGCTCAGCATGTGGTACATACTGTATGTGGGAGGAATGCATGTAGTGTATTTCAGAGCATCCTGAGAAAGACATTATGCTTCCTCACTGATGGAGCTAGCAGAGCTCTGGGGGTGGGGGGGGTGTTTCATGTATGATTAATCCAGGCTGGCGGGAGAACAAACCTGCCACTGAAATCTGTAACATAAAGACACACATACACCTCCAAACTCACTGATCCTCACTGCGTAAAATGTGGAGGCTGATGAAATTCTCAGGAGAAGACATCCATCCACTTCCCTTAACTATGACGTGCCCCCCCTCCCATTAATGAGAAGAGCACTCCTGTGCAAGAACACAGGGTCATACAGGGTGGTGAAGCCTAGTGGTTGCCTTGCTCCTTCTTTCCAGGGCATTCCTGGCTTGCCTGGACGTCCTGGAGCAGCAGGCCCAAAGGTGAGCATTTTCCATGCAAACCAGACGCTCAGCGTTGCTCATATTAGCTCACAGATTAACTTCCACTTATTAACACAAAAATCCTACCACTTATTACTCTGAATGTGGCTACATTAGTGGAAATACAAAGTTTATTGACAGTCTGTGATTGTGATCACAGGGGGAGGCAGGAGACCGTGGAGAAAAGGGGGTACGCGGGCCTCCTGGACCCTTGGTGAGTCGCTGGTGTCGGAGAAGGTGCAGGTGGCGTAGTGCCTTTGTACAGTGGTTAGAGGGACAAGCCTTTTCGGAAACACTTAACTGCATTGCATTATAATGGTCGGTGTAAGCATTAAAGATGCTTTGTAATGCATTATAAAGGTATCTACAGTGCGTTATTGACTAGAGCTTCATAAGGCAGTCATAATGCATAATAAACATGGCCATAATGTGTTATAACCATGTTTATATTGTTTTATGACTGTATTATCATTATGAATGTGTTTATAAATTACTAAAAACATAAGTAAAGCATTGCTGCCTTTTCTTTCTGTTTTTTTTCTGAAAAAGGGTGAGACGGGATTGGCCGGGATGCCGGGACCTGCCGGAAAACCTGGATCAAAGGTAAGCCGACAGTGAAGATACATCCATGTTTAAGGGCCCAGGGTCAAGTCAGTGTCTAAGAGGACCTAAACGATACTTGCGACCTTCTAGAGTTAGTACTGGCAGAACAAGAGTTTGAATAAAAACAGAATGTGCTGTGGCTGTCCTTTAATTACACGAGCAACAAGCAAAGGAGATTTGGAATTAATCAGCAAGGAGGACAACATAAGGAGAGGAAAAATTCACAGAACAGCAGCATGAAAATCAGTAATAGTCATGTGAGTCCATGCCTCGAGTACACGCCTCTATTCAAGGAAGACATTCACCTTCTACATGTCAACATGTCCAGGGCAGTAAAGGCGAGAAGGGCCAGCCAGGAGCAGCAGGAATACCAGGGCTCGAGGTAAGCATCTAATTCTGTGCCTTTTCCAAATTGATACATTCTGATAATACTTAAAACAGCCTCTCTTTTTATTATTTGGCATTAATAATTAGCATTAATAGCTATTTACTTATACATACACACACACACACACACACACATATATATATATATATATATTTATTTATTTAGTACAGCCGTTTCTAGCACTTTTGCATTAGTTTCCACTTTCGGATTAGATGCCAAACTGCATTTTGTTCACTGACTGCTTGTACTTTGTCCAATGACAAAGCTGAATCTAATCTGATAAATATGGGACAGTTTCTGGTTTTCCCTTGCTGAGAGCTTTATGCATTGCCATGAGGTTCTCTTGTGTCTGATTGGTGGATCTCCCCCGAAGGGTAAACCGGGTGAAGCAGGAATGGCGGGGGGACCAGGACACCCGGGTTTGCCAGGGATGAAAGGAAGCAAGGTGCTTTCCACGCCTCCATCTGCTGACGTTTCACAGCTTATTCAGCAAACGCTAAGTGTTTTCCGACTCTCTGCTTATGTTTGATTATTTACTCAGAAAAGCAGATATCCATTGAGATGACAGGCCAGTTTAGTGTAAAGCAAACAGTGGCATCAGCTCAGTCTCATTGCCTTGGCGGTGGTACCTTTCTGGAGCCCAAAGTTGCAGTCTGCTTTACTGAGTAGCAAAGGCATCACCATCACATTTTAGCAAGGAGATAGACATCGCATCTGCCTTATGGAGTGGGCTTTAGCCAAAACTACCACTGTTAGACAACAGTTAAAAAAGGTTTGCCTGAATACAAGCAGCCCATTCATGAAATGAAATAAAATGATAGTTATGGCTGTGATGTGCAGCTCAGTTATTTTCAGAAATAAGCGCTGCATGTGTGTACCATGCAGAGCAAACTCACTGATCTCACTTTAATCAATTAAGTTGAATTATGCATTAAAGTGATGTTCACATAAGCTATATATGTTGAGCCTGCCCTTCTGAGTAGATCTTCCATTCTAACTGGAGGGAAAATAAAATCATTCACAGATTTTTATTTTCCTATTGAGAACCTCTTATTCTCCAGACAGCTGCAACGGTTTGTGTTTCTGGTATCTGGCACTATGGTCTGATCTCGTACAGCCCTAGATATTGGTTACTACAGCATTCCTTCCCATGACGGGCAGCATGATGTCAGTGTATGGAGGGGGAACCTCTACCATGATGCACTTCAGCACAGATCGAATCTCACTTAGCATCAACACATCTAGCCAGAGCAGAGACCACATGGCACAAGATGGCCAGGAACTTGACTGTGACCCACTAAAAACGAGGCTATCATTTAACTCAGGGGAAATCCAGCATTTGAATTTCAGATGCAGTGTGGTTCTCATGAATTCTATCCAGAGCTGGACAGTTCAGGTCCAGAAAGTAAAAATCCAGACCAAGATTTTGTTTCAATCAACCAGTTGATTTCTCTGTGATTGTGATTCTTAATACTGAACTGGTTGGTTGAAACAAAATCTTGGTCTGGATTTTTACTTTCTGGACCTGAACTGTCCAGCTCTGATGATATCCCTCCTCACTCACAACCTCGGTTTACCTGTCGCATTTATCGTTTGACAGCCACGCAGGCTAACTCTTAAACTCCAAGGGCCCTGGTTTAATGGTCTAAAGCACACTGTCTGAAGCATAGGGCACAAGTTATTTTAGGGCGTGGCCAACCCACTTTTGCTAGTTTAACAACAAAAACTGTGTGAGGCACATGGTCCAAATGGGTTGTACTTAGTCTCATAATTAGTTATGGGTGTGTTTGGGGTGTAATGTGTTGTCAACCAATTCGTGTGTCGTCTCCAATTCCCTTTAAGAGCCAGGTGCGCTTACACCTTGATGGATTCAGATTCAGATTCAGATGCTTTATTGTCATTGTTGTTTCCACAGCAACAAATTTTTAAAGCTGCATCCTCTCCAGTGTCACATCCTCTCCAGTGTCACATCCAAGCAGTAGTCACATAGTAACAATAAAACATCAAATAAATAAACAAACAGACCAGCAGGATAAAGTAGTCATACCCCATGGTTTCAAGATATTGCACTTTTCGCCTATTGCACTTGAAAATAGCAGCATTAAAATTAAGCAATGAGTCCAACTTAGTTGTAGCCATGAGACTGAATTGTAAACATGACAGTGCACTAGATCAGATTGTCAGCTTGGCAGCATTCAGTATGGTGATGGCTGAAGGACAGAAACTGTTTTTTAGTCTGTTAGTCTTTATGGATGTGAAATGTCTGCCTGAAGGCAGGCATTCAAACAGTACATGTCCAGGGAGGGATGGGTCCTGTAGAATGTTTTGGATGTTACTGAGACAACGGGTACTGTGCAATGCTTCAAGTAAAGGGAGAGGGCAGCCGATTATCCGCTGGGCGACCTGAATGACCCTGTGGAGCTCTTTCCTCTGTGCTACTGTGAGCTGGAGAACCAGGCACAGAGACAGTAGGCTAGGATGCTTTCAACTGTGCAGCGGTTGAAGGACACCAGCAGTTTCTCAGGTATGCAACGTCAGATTTGCCAGGTAGTAGAAATCAAATTATGTATATTTACTATACCCGCTGTCACATAACCGCAAGTTCAACAATTTGAAGGGCATTTTGGAGAAGGTCTGATCCTTCACACTGTGCAACTTCTGGCTGCAGAAATAGGTGTGGATCCTACTCCAGTGATATAACCTTCCGCCAATTAATGTGCTTACTGATCATTGTGTATTTTTGTCTTGACAGTCGTGTGATATTCCCTTGCAAACATAGATTTTGCAATATTCAGAATAGCACTGGCCAGTTTACCGGGTCATCTGGTATAGCAGTTTTAATTTCCTGTACGGTATGAATTTTTCATATACTGCCAAACTGTAGCATAGCTAAAACAACAGACATTATTCTTCAGTTGGCAGCAAATTATATAATATTGTTTGTGCCAGAAGTACTATGGATGACTGTGTGAGTATATTGAGAGGAGGAGCCCTATTAAAGTTAAGAAGGGTGCATAAAGTTAACTTTATAAAACAACAATTCATTACCCACAACTTACATTCTTTATTCCTTAGAACTCAAATAATGCGTAAACGGCATTAATACACCTTTTTAATTACAGAGCAGCGTTTACTCACCTTTTTTTGATTGTTTACTCAATTGTCATTATACAATTTAAAAAGTTTGAGTCAAAAATATACCTCGTCGTTCACTGCATTGTTTGTAAAATAAGTGGGTGATCAGCGCTGCTTCCCGACTCAGTGGCATTGCCGACTCCATAGGGTTAAAAATGGATGTGTAAATTACAGTCTGAACACAAAAAATCAGACCTCTGTTCTAATATTAAGCGTTAAATGAGGCAAATTCCCTGCGTTGCGTTTACACGCAACAACTTCCCAGCGTAAAATAATAAAAGGTGACGCTTCTTCCAATCGCTCCGCTGCCGCTGAGAGGCTGCCATTTTTGTTTAATTCTTCTGGAGCTCCAAGTCGGTCACGTGACCAGCTGCTAGCATTCTGATTGGGAGATCTCAAAAAGTTGCCGGTTGAGATCAAAATTGTCCAGATAGAAATTTGTTGCCCATTCTCTATGGGGAACGTGGCCAAGCAGCATCGCTAAAACGTTTCCCTGTGTGTCATCATCTTCAGTGCCTGCTTAAGGAAAGGTGAATATAAAACTGTGTAATTACCTAATGTTAAACTAAGTAAGGGGAAATCAGATATTTGGCAGTCCTTGTCATTGTGAGTGAACACAATGGAAACCACTTGGCTTTTGCCTGTTGTGACAAATGCACGGAAGTGCTGACATACACTGGGCACTTCTGGCACTTCAGGGTCACGTGTGTTCAGTTTCGAAGGGCCAGACTACACTGACATTCACTGCAAGTGCAAGCAAAACAAAAGAGACAATTGCACTAAAAACTGAAACGACACACAATGTGTGAATTTTGTGGGTGCAGGTCTAAGACCTGTTAATTTTTCTACCTTTTCAATTGTGGGATTTATTGCTTATTACGAACGAAAAGAAAATGTTCCGAGTTGAGTACATAACAGTACACAATACCTCAGAAATAGTGTTTTACCCAGGACGCACTTCGTGATACGTCATCTGTCAAAAAGCAATTACAAATGTTGATCCTAACGAAACGTGCCTATGACTAGCCTACTATTATGTGGAACCACGTAGCCCGTTTGTTTATACTACAGGTTTGTTTTTATTTTTGACATGAAAATAAGCAAAGTGAAATGAAACATATTTTCCTTTGCGGTGGGAACGGGATAAAACTTATGCAGGCAGAAGTGGGACAAAATATTTTCCAAAATATTTAATTATTTTACATTTACATTAAACGCAACAAAGCCATACAATAAATGACTCGTAAATGTCATGCAGGTCTGCTGGCTAAAGATCCTAAGAGTAACTATTATGAGTTTCTTAAAATATTTTGATGTACACATTAATGATCTTTTCCATTGTAATCTTGTTATTTTTAAACTTTTGCATGTTTGTGCGCTGCTGCGTGTCCCTGTGTAACAAGCAGTGTTTGTTCATTGTTAGGTGCATGTCACGATCTTGATAGTGTGCCCTTTAAATAACAGTGAAATACTGCACCATTGACTGCAGACCAGGTTTTTGTTGGTCAGTAGCACAGTCGCTTCCCGCTGCCTCAAAATCGCAATGCGCCAGCAATGTGCCTGACTCCGCCTCATAAGACCGACACACCCATGCACCCTCAGATGGGCGCAAGTAGATTTGCTGGGTGGGAGAATGACAACTCTGCCAGGCTCATGTTACCAAAGACACTTGTGTGGCACATGACGCCGCTTTGCGCTTGAGGGTAAAATAGGGCCCCAAGGCTTAGAGCATAACTAAATAAGCATTATTTAAAAATAAACTAAATAAAAGTTCTGACAGAGTCTTGGTTTATTTCCCAAACCAAACAACCCTAAAAGCCCAAACAGCATTCAGGCAGGCAGGCATTAGCCTCCTCACGGGGCCTCGCATACCCCTCCTGAGAGAGATCCCATCCCGCTGAGCACAGGTGAGGTGCCTTGCTCACAAACCAGCGGTCAAACGACTACGCCAATGAAAACTAGGCTACGGCTAATACTGCCGAGAACAGCTGAAATTTAAGAACACTTTATGTAATACATGACAGGCCCCTACGTCAAGCACAACATATATAATCACAAATATAAATGAATAATTAAGCATCACTAATATCTGACTCTGTAGTGTACAGTCTAAGACCTTGATTATCTGAGGTCCAAAGCAATTCTTATTGACTTTAAGCAAACTTCATGTTTAGCTTTCTGTGAAATTTTGCTGCAATCTAAGAACAAAAATAAAATTGTACAGGGTTACCGCAATTAAGCTGGAGTAGCCAGGAGTTCTCGGCATGTAGCCACATAGTAAACGAGCAGGCTAGAACTGCCACCCCCTGAAATGTATTTTCTCCCAACCAGGCGTATAGCCAAGTAGTAAAATTACAATTATGAAACCCCCTCAAAATTTGCTCCCGCCCCCTTTTTATGGCCATGCCTACTAAGACAATAGGGCTCCTGGACCCCCCCAGATTAATTTCTGCTTAAGGGCCTGAGGAGTTCACCCAGACCTATCTCCAAGAAGCTGAGAGGTGTGTCAGGCCAGCTGCGATCGTCCTTTGATAGAATGTGGCTTTAAGCTGGAAGTATTTGGTTGGCATAAGGCTGAAGGGCTCAGTGACATCCGACCTCCATGTATAGTATTTATGTCGATCACGGGTTTTGCACTGATAACTTTACCTAGTGGGTTTGCAGTCTGGATGCTTACACGTTAAATATAACTAGCCTGTGATCGTGATGTGATCCTTGGTTTCGGTGGACTTGGGGTTTGTGCTGTGAGCAGATCGGAGATGAATCCTGGAAGAGAAGGTTTTAAACATGGGTATAAAAATGGCCGTAAAGTAATACTACATTGAAATGGTGACCATTAAATTCCTCTCCCTTCCAGGGAGAACGGGGAAGTCCAGGTGACAGAGGAGCAGAGGTATGTAAATCATCTGTTAGCTAAAGCTAATTCTCCTAGAAGAGAAAGATGGCTGTGTGGATTTGCCGAATGTGACTCTGTACCGCTGGTGCTCATTAATAAAGGGTGATGTGACGTGAAGCGGCAGAACGTCCCAACGTGCTTGAAGTGACTTCAAAAATCACTGTTCCTTCCCAATGCTGCTCTGGCAGTATGGGCTTCGGCCCGGGGGAGCACTGGGCTTCCAAAGTGCTGGGAAGGTGCTTCCGATTATCACGCCATCAACGAACAACCTGTAAGAGTTAAGGCTACAATCCATAATGCTCTCACCATGTCTTGGAGCGGGGATTGAAAAGCAGGCTGTTTTAGAGTCTGCATTAAGATAAGGCTGGGGTCCGTGCGACAGTTCTGTCTGGCCCACAGTGTTCTTTAAATTGTTATTAAATCCGGGCTGCCAATTCATCGGTTTCCAAGCTCTGCAAATTTACCGCCTCCACCCTTCACCCCCCGACCTCTGATTTGACAAATACTACCACCAACCCCCCCCCTCCCATTTTAAAGCCGGTGGTTTAGCACACTCTCTGTATATTGAGGTGGAGCTGTTCAGCTGACCAGGGCCATGGGCCTGGGCTATTTGAGCTTCAGCGCCCTAGTACTGTATACGGTGACATAGAGAGAAGCCGGCAGGGTCCAAAACCCACAGGTATGTCTGAGTAACTGTAAAGCAAATGGTAGGAGTCCTTCACTTCTAACAGTCACCGAGAGAACAAAGTCACTCCTTTCCAGCTGTCAGGACTGCGGGGGGTGGAGTGTAACTGGCCAACCATCAATGGAAAAACTCTTAAGCTATATTAAGGTAATTATTTCACCACTGTTGAAATAAACAAAAATATAGTGCGTGCTTGGTAGTGGGGAATATTACTCCGGCGTGATGTTACCGTGGGGGGGGGCAGAAACAGAGGCAGGAGCGCG
>JAODLD010000069.1:968027-979026 GCA_026781065.1 Mormyrops boulengeri | reverse complement strand
AAGAGTTAATAAATCCTGTGCTGTCTATACATACATACATACATACATACACAGACACACACATATATATATGTATATAGCTAAAAAGAAAGAGTCAAAATTATATATATAGATATATATATATATAAAAGGATATCATATTATATAACATATGAGATGGTGACATTACTAACTGTATTTTAAAAGGGATTCTACACATTCTAAACATTCTAGTTTGACATGCAATGCCAAAAAAATAAGTCTAAGCAGACTGACTATAGGCTTATTTAAAAGGACTGTAGAACTTCTCAGGTTTGAGACATCAGGAATAGATCAGAAAACATGGTAATGGATTTTTTGTTTTTTTGTTTTTTTCCATTTTCTAGGAAGTGTTCCATGTGTAATCAGACACACAATTTACTGTGTCCTTCCAAGAGTGGTTGTCTTTAATTTTGTGAAATTGGAATCACGTTCGACAGCTTCCCCGTTCATTGCTATGGAAAAGGGGGCAGAGGCCCTGGGTTTTGGGGCAGATTAAACGATTGTAGCAAATCTGAAATTTATTTCATTTTCGAAAAAATGAAAAGAAAAAGCCTCTTCATCCCACATAGTCATAGTCAAAAACTAGCCCTGGTCACGTGTCCCTGCCGCAGCCCTCAAAGTTTTCACGTCTTTTAAATAGGGCCCAAACGGAGAAAAGGGAGAAAACGGGAGGACCGGCGAGCAGGTAATGCCCCCAGTGGAGCCACGCCGCACGCTCATCGGCCGCTGAGTCTCCACATACCGACACATTTGTTTCATATTTGCAGGGAATTACAGGCCACCCGGGGAACAAAGGGGAGGTACGTTTATCGTAGTGTGAAACAATGGCTTTACATTTGTACCTTCAGAAGCATACATGATGCTAGTAAAAGTGTTAGCCCAAGTCCTGGTGTCATTTAAAGCTATCATTCTGTTTTTCTGTTTATATGTGCCCACAATGTATGAGTGAGATGATGGTAGTAAATTCAAAGTAATGTTATGTTCAGTCCTGTATATCACACACCTTATGTTTATCTGTAGGCATATGAGAGTGCTAGCCTGGGCACGTAGAAATGCGAAATGTAGCCTGTGCTCATGCTAAAGTGGATTTTTGCCAATATTAATGTTTAGTTTTTCCAATACTAAACTGGACCAGTGAGACTGCTAACCTGGGACTGTGCCAATACTAAACTGGACTTACGTGAATGTTAAGCTGGGACTTTGCCAATACTAAACTGGACTTCTGTGAATGCTGACTAGGGACTATGCTAATGCTAAACTGGACTTCTGTGAATGCTAACCTGGGACTGTGCCAAAACTAAACGGGACTTCTGTGAATAGCCTGGGACTGTGCCAATACTAAACTAGACTTCTGTGAATGCTAACCTGGGATTGTGCCAATACTAAACTAGGCTTCTGTGAATGCTAACCTGGGGCTGTGCCAATACTTAACTAGACTTCTGTGAATGCTGACCTGGGACTGTGAAAATGCTCCTCAGGGTTGTATTAATTATCAATGTTGTTGTGCACGTTAACATTACCTTTAGGATTCAATGATTGCTAGTGTTCTTTGCTGTGCTAATGCTACTTTTACAAACTTGTTATATGTGGTTGCCTAAAACTAGAAAGGGTCACCAGGAGAACCAGGAATAAGGGGGCAAAATGGCCATCAAGGACAGCCGGGGCAGCAAGGACAGACGGGCCCTTCTGGCCCGCGAGGGCTCAGCGGGTTACCAGGCCCAGCAGGACCACCTGGACCGGAAGGCAGACCAGTGCGTCAAGTGATCGGTTTGGCTGGCCACACTTGTGTTCTTTAACATCTCAACAGCATCACTCAAAATTACAACTGGGAAGGAAAGACCTACGATTTAAAAAACCACATTAAATATTACATTCTTATTCACAATAGATGGAGTCATTTTAACAATGCTGTGATTTGCTGTAACACAGGTTGTGTAATTGAACCACAGCAGTGATGTGTATCCAATTCAATGGAAACATTCCCATTATTCATGAGCAATGTTAGCAGGCCAGCAACATAATATGGTAGAAGCATCACCCCAACACATGCTTTGTTCTTTCAGGGAAGGGAAATGTCTGAGCAACACATTCGACAGATTTGCCAGGACATTCTCAGGTGTAAGTGTCTCTATCCTTACCCCGACTGCTTTGTTTCAAACACACGGGTGACCAATTCTTCGTGTAGTACGCTTAAAGCCACACCCCCATCCGTGTTTTCTCATCCAGCTGAGATCCCAGCCCTCATACAGAACACTCAGCCAAGGGGCTGTGACCACTGTCACACGCGTTCAGGGAGCCCAGGCCCTCCGGGCCCAGCCGGAGCACCGGGATCCAGGGGCTTTCCTGGGATACCGGGCTCCAACGGCATGCAGGGGAATCCTGGCCTGCCAGGGGATTCTGGAGTCCCTGGGCTAAAAGGTATCACCAGGTCCACACAGCCTCATCGATGGATGCGGAGAAATAGGGTTGTAGGGTTAGTTCCATTTCTGGTGGCCTCTCTCAGGTCTTGGGAGGTCTGTTGACCTGGTAGTCATTGAATCGGGGGTTATTTTCCTGAACTGCACTGCACTCCTGAACTCCATTGCTGTGCCACATATGTTTTTTGCGTGCAGGAGATCCAGGTGAAAAAGGTGAGAAAGGAAGTCAAGGAAGAGCTATGGCAGGCGACCAGGGACCACCAGGACTCCCAGGTAAGGCACAGGAGCTGCCGTTTCTGAAAGACTCTAAAGATGCCAACCATACTGGGAACAATAAGCATGAAGATAAACAGGAGAATCATCCAAAAAAATCAACCCACTGCGACAATTATTGGTCAAAATTCCTATAATTATACTGTCTGGCGAAAAATACCACATCCTAACTGAAATCCTGAAAGAGATCCAGCTACCAAAGCAGCACCAAACCCAAGGCAGCATAACAGAATAATAATGTCTGCTGGATCCTGCAAACCATCATTATTGTGTCTGTCATGGTAATGACTTGCAATCGGTGTCATGTGACTGTGAATAGTAAAATGAAATCCAACCAAAGATCAAAACGGTGCTTTCCTCCAATGCTACATGTAGAGCAGGGCTCCCCAATAATTCTTCCCCAGAACCAAATCTACCAGCAGCACAAATCCAGATTGCCCCCGGTATCAAGCAGCTGAAAATATAAATTATAATGTCTCATCACTGTCCAATGAGAAATTTGTGATGTTAGTTAGCTAGCTACCTAGCTGTCAATGTTAAGTTGTTAAAATCAGCAATATAAAGAAATCTATACAAACAATCGCCATGAATTCAAATGTTAACATAAATACTAGTTTAATAGATGATTTTATATAACATCTTCTCATTGGTCAATTAGATGTCAAATGCTGTCAGTAGACAGAGGAGAATGGGCATATTCTATCCATAGCAAAAACATTTGTGGTTTTCATGGGACAGTGGCGATGTATTGATCCCTATGCTATGATCTGTTTGCTTTGTAAGGTCCGATGGGACCCCCAGGTGTGAGCAAGTTGGGCTATCCAGGCAAGCCTGGAGCCCCAGGTCCGCAAGGAGGCGAAGGCAAGCGGGGCAGTCCCGGGGATGCAGGACAGCCGGGGGTGTGCCACCCCTCCCTCTGCTACGGCGTCATGATGCGCAGGGACCCGTTTAGGAAAGGACCCAATTATTAATTGTACCTGGCAGAAGCGACCTGGCATCTTTACAATACAAGAAAATCAACTGGGAATAAAAGGAAGTCTTTCCAGTCTCAGGAAGATCACTTTTTAATAGTATTGAGCTCCTTAATGGGGACACAGAAGTACCTCTGTCTGTTTGTTAAAGGAACATCAGAATCATTGAGCATGCCATCCCAACCCCCTGCCAACTAGGTATACATGGACCGAATCCTGAGGTTGTGATGAGTGAGTCCATGCCAGATCACACAGAATTCATGAATTAGTTGCAAAAAAATTATTTAGCGACAGCCAGGTACACTTCTTCTCCAAATGGGGCATGAGATTGACGTGCAGGCCAGCCTCCCGTCTGGGCCTGAGGTGACGCGGAGGGCAGCCGCTGTCACACATGGCTGCAGTCTGCCGCAGCCTGGTGTGGACCTCAGCCTGACAAGAAGAGATGACAGAACATAACACAGAGATAACCTTCCTTATCCACAGCATTGTAATCCTTAAAGCCCAAGGACTCCCTGCTGCACCCCAGTGGCCCGTCCAGAAATGGCACATCATTTCCAGGGCACCCATGGAATTCATTGCAAACTGCTCCTCTTTTTACATTTTTTACCTTGGGCCACCTTGTCCTTGTAGCTTAGTAGCCACTCTTTGTAGCATTAGTATAATACTTGCTTAATATTAAGAGAAATCACAGACATCAATAATCATGAGCAAACTAAATTGTTGTCCTAAGAAGACAAAACAACATGCAAATACTACAGATTAATTGCTGGAGTTTAAATTCCTAGAGGGTTATATAACTTTTGGATCGAGCAAAACAGTCATTGGAAAGTTTAGCGTTTATATACACATTCAACTTTCAGTGAGAAACCTGCTCTGTTTGCTTCTTTTAAGAATAAAAATCATTGTAGTCTGCTGTTTATTACAATGATCCACTGGTCACATAAATTTAATCATATGAATTTAATACTTGCAAGTGAACCTCAGATTATACTGAATTAACATAATAATAATCATGACATTGTGGCCGTAGTGTTCCTCAATGCTGGTGTGTAAAAATGTAACACTATTTACGCCTATATGTAGCTTAGGGTATAGTTTCCAAAATGTCTCTTAAAATCGAGGTGTTTGCAGAGCATTTGCTTCAGTCCTCTCTACATGGGTATATTTATTTTTGAAATTAACTCCTCAGTGCAGCCTTGCGACCTGAATTCCGCTTTGCTGATTAATGTGAGCTTAAAACGCCGCTCCAGGGGAACGCCGTCTTGCGGTTTCATGTAAATTCTCGCCCACCGCCTTATTGGTGTTATTTAAATTAGTGTCATTTCATGTCTACTAAGGACCTTTATTTGTGCGAAAGTCTTTTTTATTCATTAATTTTATTACTTTTTTGTTGACATGACTTTTTTTGTATTACCATGTGGTATCATTAATAAATACTTTTTTTAAAGACTGGTGTTGCATTCATACTTCTTATATATGGTCTCCAGTTACAAGGGAACCACTAGGTTATAGAGTCAGGAATTGACATAACTGGTACGCAAGTACGTAATCACCTTTAAAAGCGATACGTGCAGAAATCGATTGTTGTAACAGCGTGAATGCGTACGTATTTTAAGTGCATTTGCGCCGATATGACAAGAAATTAATCTTAGGGATTACTTTACACGAGGGGCAAGATTCCCTCTACTGGCCATTGTGCAACACTACACAAACTTATTGAATTCAGTCACTGTGAATGGATGCAACGGCAAATAATGTGCTGTTAAAAAGTCCGAGTTGGGAAAAATATTTAGAATGTGAGAAAAGGAAAACTTATCTAGTTCTGAGAGAACCCAGAACAAGATTCGCGGGATTTACAAGCACAGGAATTCCTTACGTGATGTCAAAGTGAATTACTTTGACTTGAAACTGTATTCTAGGCATTAAGCTCTATTAATGTGTGTGATATACATTAAGCAGCAAAGCCCTTGTCAATGGGATTATCATGCACGCACGTGCTTGGTTCCCACTGGATGAAACCAGGCAGTGACTGACAGCACACGGTAACCCCACCCACAAGTCCCAGACTGAACAGGTGATATAGCCAATGGGCAAACACTATATATGAAATAGTCTGTAATTTTTGTATCAAGTCCTATATTTAACCCTTGTCACATGTCATTGTTGAACAGTGGGGGCCCAAGATATTTTTCACAGGAGTGGCTAGATGGGACCTCTGAAAATCTTGGGGTGGCACCCCAAAAACCAATAACCGAATTCCAGGGATTCTATTATGCTTTTGTAGTATATGCACTAGTTGTAAACTATGTCAACATGAGAGTTGAGGAATCACATATTGATATATTTTGGTTTCTTACTTATTATTTATTTGTTATTATTTATTTATTAAGTTATTACTTATTTGATATTTTTACATGAAGTATTGTGAAAAAATGTATTGATTTAAAAGAATAGTATTTAATGTAAAATATCAGGTAGAAGCATATTATGCTGTATATGCATATGCGACTCGCCGGGGGGTCACTGGGGGGGCAGCGATTGTATCAGGGTAGCCCTGCCCCCCCTTGACAGTGTCATTTTGGTTGAAACTATGACTCTATGCATTATTTATGACAGAAACCTTTCCATCGGGACATAAATCTTACTTTGCTTTTTTCTTTAATAGCATTGCAAACATAAATGCACGGAATGCACTTGTCTGCATCTGAATGCATTTTAATCATCATGTATTCTGTGCATGTCATAATGGCAAATGCATAACCAGTTATGACAAATCAAGACGCAACATTCGAAGGGTCTTGCAAAAGTGCTGATACATCTTTAATCAGGAAGGGAAACGGTTTAGACACTATGGAGTCCCAGTGTTCCCAGTGATCCTGGGGCCCCAGGGCATTACGACACATTACTACAATTATCCAGACTTGTCCTGCAATAGCCTTGGTATTTCAAACATGGTGGATAATATCTCCCTAAGGGAGAGGTTTCCACAGTGCACTTTACCGATAATGTATTGTCTATCTGCCTGTCAGCCCCCCAACCCCACCTTACAGACATCTCCTTCAAACAAAACATAGCCCTGACCCCCCCCCCCCCCCATTCTGTTAAGCAGGGCAAAGCAAAGATTAACCTTAGAAAGTCTATCCATTCCTCCAATGGCCTCCCACTGTTTACACTGACAGTGCTATAATGCTGTTTTGTAATGACCCTGTGAAATAGGCAATAACAGAAACACGGTTCCAGGTTCCTGGTGAGCTGCAATGGGACACGCAGGGCAGACGGGCCCGTCCATTACAGAGGAGCCGAGGCTGATAATGATCCAGAGGCTCAGCGGCTGTTGGAAGGTGGCTCCTGGCTTCAGGCAAATCTGCTCGCCTCTACGAATAAGTGAAAGACAGTGACTGGGTGGTCTCTTTCAGGCCCGGAATATTCATTAGCTTTCTGACCTCGCTTTGTAGGGGGAAGGCTTTCTAAACATGCAGCTGAAAAGAGAAATGGCTCATCGGGGAATGTGAGAAATTAAGGTATTATGGGGCCGGAACAGCATGAATCGATCAAGGCAAAGGTACTGAACGGCTGTCAGTTACCCCAGCATTACTCAAAATAGGGACAGGTTAGATATTGCTTGGGTGCCTCCTAGTGATTTAAAAAGGCAGAATGGTGAAAATCATGAAGAATCCGCCTTGGATTTTACTACGACGGACTTATCTACTCAATTACTGACCTTCGCAAATAGCTTTCAATATACGGTACTTGGATCAATATGTTAAGTCAGGGATCTCCAACTCCGATCCCGGAGAGCTACTCTCCAGAAGGTTTTCTATCCAACCTGGCTTCTGATGAGCCACATCAGTTCTCAGGTAAATATCCGGAACAAGTGTGGCTCTTCAGAAGCCAGGTACAATAGAAAACCTACTGGATAGTAGCTCTCCAGGACCGGAGTTGGAGACCCCTGTATTAAGTAAAGTGTTATTCAAGTGTTAAGAAAAACTGGCTGCGTGTTTTATATATGGTCGATAAATATTGCACGCAACTTACACATAAATTCAAACAGCGATAAAAGGCGATAAAAACAGACATATAATAATGCGAAGCTGAATCAATAAATTATTCATTAATTAAAAATTCTAGTCTTCCAATTATGCATACGTGCGCTTCATCTGTTACGAAAGTAATGAAGCCTATTCAACAGCAGATGGAGCTGTCTATTCACGCGCGTTTACTTTGGTGTCTCTGTCCAGGACATTCTCAAGAGCAAACGTTCTTCTGATATTTTGCCATACTTTTTGTCCTTCTTACTGGAATCAGTTAATTAACAATGTCTTTGCCTTGGGCGTCACTTCAATAAAGAAAGTCGCCACTTTGGTAACGTAATTAGTAGGCTACTCAGGAGTGGGTGTGGTGAACCACTTTGAAGTGGTGATTATTAGTGCGCTTATTTTAAACGCTGAGCCGTATTAGCTGACATACTTGTAAATTATAACATTCTACATCAGAGTGAATTTAAAGTAATTTTACGTCTACTAATTACTTCTAATATTGTGTTCTACTTGTAGTTATAACAAAGTCAGAATATATATATATATATATATACATACTGTATATACATATATACAGACAGACAAAAAAGTATATATATATATACTTTTTTGTCTCTGTCTGTGTTGTATGTCTGTGTGTGCGTGTGTCAGTCTGTCTGTCTGTGGTGTGTCTCTGTGTGTTTGTGTGTGTGTATGTAAACCGCTGTATGCCAGCATAAGTTCAAATTCATATCTGACGAGACTCGTGTACTTTCAACCTTTAATTGTGTTCTCGGGTTGACAAATGGCGCAGAAAGAAATGTCGGGTTTGTTGACGATTAAATCCTCTTCTTCTAAATAGTGATTTAACTGTGTCCAACTATGCTATGCCCCCAGGAAAGACAGGTGCTCCTACGGTATTATTCACTGGGTGGAGCGTACCGAGAGGGCATTTCATGTTCCCATTCCCTGATTGCTTACCGCACTCACTGCGAGTTGCCCATAAATATGTATAAATACTGATAAGAAAATACAGGCGCATTCACTTCTTTTGCCTGCATGGGTTTGCTGACTTCACACGTGATGGGCACGAGTATGCAAAGGTGTTTTAAATATCAGGCGCCCATCTTTTTAAAAAAGATTAACAAAAGTGTGATTTTATTAATGGAAATTAAAAAGGCGGTTGCAGATACGGCCCCACATTTTAGTGTCAAATAATAAAAATGTATTGACATTTATAGTCTAATAAAAAATATACAATATGCCTATCACTGATAAAAAAAAATGTCATGCTGTCAAACAAAATCTAAACGATTTAAGCCCGGGTATCCCGTGCCAGCCTTTCTTATAGTAATTAAATGACCTGCTAGTTTCTATGGTGGTTATGGATCGTTTCAAATTACAAGTATCTCTTCTTTCACATGCGCTGCGCCGCGTCCACCTCCCTCTGCGGCCGCTAGTGGTGGATGCGGCTCTCCTGTGTTGCGTGGGATGGACTTCTCAAAAGTCCTGCTTTCGACACATTCCCCTGGATTATACTTAAGCGCCTCCGCCAAGAATTAAGCTGCTGATACATCCAGATTTATAATATCGCACCCGAGCGATCCAGACGTTTCTGCACAGCTGGCTTGAAAGCGAAAGGCATCTTCGAGAAGGTACCAGCGTCCGAGAGTTTAAGCGGAGCTGCAAGGTGCGGGAGAAGCTTGTAGATTCTACAACATTTGTGGCACTTTCTTCTTGAAGGGCTTCGACTTTTGGCGGATTGCCGCTGTTGCCTTTAACCGTGGGAATCTGAGTATCGATAAGGCCGCTTTTTTCGGAGCCGCTCATATGATGCGTTGCTGAAAGTGAACTTAAAACGAGATCTGACCTACAGGGATAAAGCCTTCATCTGGGAGATAGAGTAGCCCTCGATAATGTGACGCGCTGTAAGCGCTGACGTGAACTGCAGGTAGAACGCTGGAAAAGTGATTTGGTGTGCTCGGCATGGCACCGTAACACTCTCCGCACAGCTTGGTAGTTTAAAGTCTCTAAGATGAAGCCGTTAGCGCTTTTGTGTGGGGGCACCATCGGACTTCTGTGGAGCTGCCTGGGCTTCCTGCACTCCGTACGCTGTGGCTGGGGGGACAACCATGTGCATTCAAGTTTTATTTACAGGAGGTTGCGCAACCACGAAAGGAGAGAAATCCAGAGAGAGATCCTGTCCATCCTGGGCTTACCGCACCGGCCGCGGCCGTTTTCTCCGGGCAAACAAGCATCATCGGCACCCCTCTTCATGCTTGACCTATACAATGCCATGTCCACCGAAGACGACGACGGGATACTGGACGGCCCCGGAAAGGGCTCCCTGGAAAGGAGCCAGGGAAGCTCTCGCAGAGGTCACTATGGGTCCTCACATGGCTACTCCCGTGCACCTCAACCGTACCGCGCAGCCCCCCTGACCAGCCAAAGTCCCCCACTGGCCACTTCACATGATACCAATTTTCTCAACGACGCTGATATGGTTATGAGCTTTGTCAATCTAGGTACGTATTTGCTCTGGAGGAAAAAAGGCAAACACTTCTCACAGTGATACGCTGCACTTTAGGCTTCTGCTGCAAAGATAAATGATGAAAAATATTAACAGACTGCATTCATGCGTCGCGTCGTGTTTAAACAAATATGAAGGCTCGACTTGGCTGATTAAATTAGGCTATATCGAGAAAAAAACTAAATTGGCAATATATGCTGAAATATTTGGGGTTTTTTTCATTCATCAGTGCGAGATGAAAGTTCACGTTTTATAATTTATTCAGTTCAGTTTTATTTTTATAGCGCGTTTCACAACATTTATCGTTCCACCACGCTTCGTGTTACCCCCACCCAAATTTATTTGTATGTTAAATATCCCGGTCGGTCTCTGCGCATTATTATTTTACATAGGCTGTGTCTGTCATTTTTACAATTATGTATGTGTAGAATAGGGTCGTTCACCCATACCTTGAACATTTTCATTAAAATAGCAGGGGGTGTGTCGCCTGGGGGTGTACCCAGGGCAACAACATTGTTCGGTCAATTATTTTGATTGAATGAATTAATTAAAATTCCACACTCTCACAATTTGGACTAGGCAAAATGAAAAAAATGATAATACTTACTAAAATGTCGCATTACAATTTAAAAAACTATAAAATAGTATAAAAACGATATTTGCAATTATACATAGGCTAACGCCTAGTTTTGTGCATATCCTCCTGAGACCCAAGGAAAATTTCAGGTTATTTGTGATTTTCTATGTCTTTGGAGGAAATAAAACATCTTA
>JAODLD010000069.1:957306-967927 GCA_026781065.1 Mormyrops boulengeri | reverse complement strand
GAATAAATAAGTTTTCTTACATCAGTGAAAAGATAGATGCAAAAACAAAATGTCCACTACAGAGGACACAAATGAATTGCCCGGGTCTCAGGAGGTTACACACGTTACAGATGTGCTGTTTTGTGTACCTGTTCTTTGAGGTGACCGGATCAAAAGCTGAAATTCGGCCAGTTTTCTGTAAAATATTCAATTCATAAATGTATTTATTTTTGTTTTGATCAATTGCAGCAATTTGTTGTTCTTATCAATATAACCCGAAAGTTAAGGAATGAAACTGAAAAATACGAAAACAGTATTCTACTGAAACATTTTTGCACAAAATATAAAACGCTGTGTTAAATGAAGCCATACGTATATCCTGCATTAATCTAGTTTTAGGTTTTTAGGTTAAACATAAATGGAAAATATGACGTGTTTCTTCTTCCCTCACAAAACTTTTCAAACGGTTTTTAAGTGAGATTTTCATTTATCTTAATACGGTTATTTCAGCTATGTTAAAAACGTAAAGAAAATATAAATGTCGATTAATCCATTTATTTTTGACTTATTCTTGATGACAAAATCGCGTAAACTGAGATTTAAAATTAGAGATCATATGTTTCTGTCTTTTCAGAAACCGACTGAATAGTTGTCGAACTGGCCGATATAGTAATGTGTAAAAACACAAGGAATTCCGAAATAAATTAAGGATTATAGTCACGCTATAAGCTACAGGCCTACTGCGCTGCAGCATGAAAGTCTTGGGACGGACGGGAATTTGGGGCAAGATAGTTATGATGATTAGCGCTATATTGCCCCGGTAGCTGAGACCTTTCACCAGGCTGTTCATACAAACTTATCAGATGACTGACTTGACCTAAGGATAATTGGCCTTAATTACTTCCTGTTGTTAAAGAGAGGGGAAAGGGGTTGAATAAGCTCTGTTTTTCTGAACTCGTTTTTCCCTACATTTATAGTAGCAAGTTTCGGTAAGGGATGTAGCCTAGAGTAGCCGCTTCGCCATGTTATTTTTCATACCACATTCATCTCTACATGCTACATTAATTGAGCACATGAATTACACGGGTAGTTAAGCTCCCTTACATACATTCCCTCGGATCATGTTACCATACTCGGTGTTTTCTGGAGGACATGAAGCTGCAATACTGAGCGCTGGCTGTCCTGCGTTGGACTGTAGCGTCCCAGTTAGTTAGACGACTATTTGTTCTTTTATACCTAAAGTACGTCTACCTGGAGACTTTTCCAGAAGAAGTCACCGGGGGATATAACATCAATAATGGTTCCAAAATAGCTGCTAGCTGGTGTGCCATGACATCTCCAGAAGGTAGGGAGGGGTGAGTTAGGTGTGATAAAGATCAGAGCCCCCCTTCATGGAGTCCCAGACGCTTCCAGTTAAGAGCAGTGAGCCATGAGTTTTGTCAGTCTGGGAAAGTCCGTGCGCTGATTTAGTACACAGCTAGTGGTGCAGAGGTCAGGTAGTCCATATTCAGGTGGCCCCCTGGTGCCGACCATTCCTCATGCTGTTTTTAACTCCTTAGAACATTTCGCTCAACTGCATCTCTGCGCAGTAAAACGCACGGACTTTTCAGGGGAGATGACTGTTCATAAACCTCAGCGTAGCGTGTGGGCAATCTTTTTAAGGCCCTCTCAGTTATGCTTTTTTTGTAGTTTGCTTTTCTCGTTGTTTTTTTTTAAACCCTTCTAGTTAATTCTAACGCAGTCTGCCTTAAAATACCTCCTCCGGGGGCTCTCATGTTGTCTCATGTCATCATGTATGTGCAGAAAGTATGTTCGGACTCATAATGAGAAACATATTTGTCTGTTCCTGTGTTTAGTTTTCAGAGTTTTATGGGAATTATACGTACAACCGCGTTTGCCTTCAGCTGGGTGGAGTGTGCATGAAAGTTTTCAATAGCTGTATGATTTATTTATATTTAAATGGTCCTTTTAGCTTTCATAGTTTATTATAACCTTTATTATCTGGCAGACTTAAAGCAAAACATTTAAATACTATTTTAAACAGCGCCGTTGTAAATGTCAGGTCTCTCTTAGGAAATCAAGCTTCGCTCGCGGAGTTCTCTTTTTTTCCCCTTTTGACGGTTTCACAGATGTTACAGTTTGAACTTTGTTACGTTAAAACGGGAGCATTTTTTACATTGAGTTCGTGGCTGTAAAATGATCTTCGTCAAATTTTGCCCCTCTAATATATGAGGTGACATTCCAAAAAGTAGCTGGACTATAAGCAGTTTATTTAGGCCCGTATTTCTTATAGTAATACCGGTATTTTCACGCATCTAAATTAGTGTAGGAAATAGTCCTAACTGTGAGGAGCTGTTTTTACACAGCTCTCTGGCTGGTCCGTTAATCGGCTGCAAACTGCCACCCAACACGTCTGATTCCCTTGCTCTCTGCATCCAATTACCACCTTCCCCTGGGCTCAGGAAGGCCCCTCCAGCTAAACTACAGGCTGACCCCTGACCCGCTGCTGTTAAGTAACCGCAGCTTTTGCACTGTGGGTAAACGACTGCCGAAACACAGCGTATCACCCCGAGTACCACAGTGCAAACACGCCGTCCCAGTCGCAGTTCTGCCTGCTATGCAGAATCCTGTCCAGCATTGGATTTGGATTTCAGAGTTTAAGTCCTCATCTGCCCTCTGTCCTGCGCTCTGATGCATATCCCCCAGCTCACGTGTTTTGTCTGTTTGAAATGCGGTGGTTACCTTTATATGATTCCAAAGCTGCACATCGCTGTGATGCCCCTCGATGTACATAGATCATCGAAGGAAGGAGTTTATAATATTGCTGTAAATCCCTCTTTATGTTAATGCATTTTGGTGCCTCTTTCATCATTTTAATGCTTTCAGAAAGTACATGTGTTACTCAGGAAAAGACGCATCGCTGTGGGGAATATATCTCACGAAGGCTCTGAGTGTGAAAAAGTCCCAAACCGCTGCAGAGAAATGTGACCTGTGGTGCACAAATGCCCCAGGGAGGACAGTGCTGCTGGAGAAAGGAAGTCCAAAGCAAGGTGTTCCCCCTAAGACGAGGTTAAAATGGTCATCCGGGTTTGCGTTAGAGATTTCAGCCTCTCGATTCCTCCTGTCAGTCTACAGGGCCGGCAAAAGCGCTCCCGATCGGAACAGGCCTGTTTTTCTTAACTGACAGGCCATCCATCACGGAGAATTCTGCAGGGAACCGCGCTTGTCCTGATTTAATGGACTGGAGAGCGTTTGAGCTTCTGGGCTAAATGTTTGGACTGGGCTTGGAATGTTAAAGCTTTTGATGAATGTGGCATCTTTGAGTGCATCTGCTGCCGTTTTTTTTTTTTTTTTTTAGGACAAGCATCGCCTCACTTTTTGCCTTTGATACGCCTGCCCCGATCCTTCAGCGTTAACGTAAAGTGACAGGAATAGTGCACAGGTCGCCCGTGCAACTTTGTTTCATTCCTGAATTCCTCTCTTTTCTAGTTGAGAGAGATAAAGATTTCTCACACCAGCGAAGGCACCACAAGGAGTTCCGGTTCGACCTGACCCAGATCCCGGATGGGGAGGCGGTGACAGCCGCTGAGTTTCGGATTTACAAAGACCGCAGCCATGCCCGCTACGAGAATGCCACCCTGAAGGTCAGCATTTACCAGGTCACCAAAGAGTACCCGAACAAGTAAGTAAGGCCGCCAGCTCCCAGTGAACACACGCAAGACTTGAAGCACTTGTCAGGACCATAACTTCAGTAGGCGAGTCGCTGCACGTTTCGGACAACAATAGGAGCCTTCTCAAGTGTTCGGGGGTGGGGGTTCCCCCCACATGTCCTCCCATTGGTATGGCCTGTGATGGATATTCATTCAGGGGAGATCCCTGTCAGGTGTCCCAGCTTTTGCCTTCTTGCAAAAAAATTTGTCACAAATTCTGGTCTTTGCTTCGGAGCTTTGTCGTCCTTCTCACAATCATGTCCCATCATGGGAATATATCGAATTCCACGTTTTGTCGGTTACGTCTTCCACCTGATTGGCGCTGTGGACCCGCCACAGCCGACGTAGAGAAAACACGCCCAAGGAGATATGAAACGTCGGCATGGCGGCGAGAGGAGAACCTGAGAAGATCATCCTTGGGGAGGACGTCTGAAAATGGGAGCAGCCATTGTTGAGATAATTGCAATTTATCACTCAATGGCTGTATGAGACCGGATTCCCCTCTTCCTTCTCGAAAAAAGAAAAGAAAAAAGCATGCTCTCTCATATTCTTTTCAACTTAGAGGCCTGGGCTTCTCGAATGTCTTTTCTTTATTGTTTATTGAGGCATCCAGTACGTGGATGTGTAAGGGGTTTGCCATAACTTAGAAGGCAACCCTACACCGCGGGCCATGATTCAGTCAGAACGCCACGCCGATTACCCTCAGCTCTGACAAATGAATTTAAGTGTGACTCTCTGCTAAATTACACTCCTCGATGGCGACTTTCAATGACGGCTCCGAGCACTGAAAAGGCAGCCCTTGTTTAACACTCTGTAAAATGTTCAATTCAAGAAAAAACACAATTTGCGGCTTATGGGTGACTAGGATTTCCGTCTCCCCTCCATCTCGAAATGCACCTCCGGGACTGATGAGGTAAAGGCATTAGAGGGTTAGGGAGCTTGTCCTGGACAATTAACGGCAACACTAGACTGGTGTTACCTCACAGATATCTAAGGAGTCCGAAATAAAGGCTTCAGAAGCCTGGGCTTTGGCGCCGTGGTGAAAAGGAGCGCAGAGATGAAGGCATGGCTCTGAGTCCCTTTGTAGTCCGAGTCAAACCTCATGACCTTGTTGTTGTTCTGCGGAGCCCAGAAATGCAGACGCTTCCCGCGGCAGGTGCTGAAAGCACCATCAGCCCCCCCCCACAAAGATGCACTCGGAGACGGCGCGGTCTTGCATGCATAAGAAAGAAAATAACAGCACTTCCCTGAAGGAACAGGGATCTCGTAAGGATGATCAAAGCACCCAAATGACGACAAAAGGCACCATTAATTACAGCAATATTACAGTTCCGCGGTGTAGGTGCAGCTACATACAGACACATTAGCACATTAAACCGATAACATTAGCAGTCAAGATGTAAACAAGTGGAGACACGGCCCATTGTATCGTCTTTGTTACTAGGTCCCCATGACCCAAGGAAGGAAACCTTCATGGGTCAGATCGCTGAACGTACGATGGAAAAAAATATTAGTTTATGGAAATTATGGTCTAGAGTTTCTGAGTAGAGCAAAATGTGAACCATTGTGGGTTTATTTAATATACTTTAAACAACAGACAATAATGATAATTACATATCAGTTTGGTTTATTGTTATGCTACTTTTACAGTATGAAATGATACAAAACCTACTAGAGTTTGGTTTGATAAAAGGTCACCAGCAGCTCAAAATCAAATCAGACCACTTTGTCACGTTGTTTAACACTTGGTGAAGCACAAGTGAGTGGAAAAACTTGTGTGCAAAGTCCCACTGCAGCAGTGATGAAATAGTGCAGGTAAACGTCAAACAAGATGAGATAGTTGTGCAATTGGAAGAACACAGGGACAATGGATATAATAAAGGGCACCGGGAGCTGTGTGGCTGTGGATGGCAGCATGGCCTTTCGCTCTTTGTTTCCGTCTCTTGGACTGCGTTTCAGATGCTGCCTTGGCGGCCTTGTCGCCTTTGCTAGCTGAGCCGCTTTGAGGACCGTATCTGTGACATGGTAGCCTGGACTCCCTCATCGTCACTCCGCCTTGGATAAAACCCGTCCATTAGCCAGCCGCCTGCCGCTTGACCGCACGCGACACCGTGAGAGTCCATCACTTATCACTCCCGCTAATGTCTGTCTGCTTCCACTCTTCCGCTCTGTTCTCTGCCATTTTATGGCCTTGACAGGGGATTGGGGTAGATGCGGGAAAGTCAACCCCACAGCCAACCCCCCCCCGACAGTGCCCCCCAAACAGGCACGAAGCTCCAGCTCAGAGGGGCTACGGTTGACCTGAGCTCAAGTGGTGAGGTGTGCGTGTGGCTGACAGGGAAGGGACCCCCCCCCCCCCGGGGCGTTCAGCAGCTCCTGCAGTGGCTGCCTTAAATGCCCCATCTGTGTGCGGCCTGCCTCTGCTTCTGCCCCCAAGGTGCGCAGATACCTCATGAAGAAGCTTTCCTGATGTTCATCCTGACGGCCCGTAGCCATACAGACCCTGGGTAGATCATGCTCCCTGTCTTCAAGCATAACAGTCAAGAAACAGTTTGAAAACACCAACAGAGACACAGCACCTTCAGAGGAGCGCTGCATGCCAGGCCTAAATGCATACCCCCCCCCCCCGGATTCCCCGCACTTGTGAAAACAGACAGTTATTATGCCGTCCCCCGTGAAAACAGTGCTTATAGTTTTTATGACATTGAAAGAAGAAGCACAATAAACAGTCCCAACAAAATGGCGTTTTAAAACACATTTTTCAGCATAAATCTGTAAGTGAAGACCTTAGTAAGGGTGGTGTACCTCATTTATGTAATGGGGGGGCTAGCAGATCTCAGCCCCTGCAAATCATAGACCCCTAGGGAGACGCATTTCCCTGCCTGTGTGGCCGTCAACCACACAGCGGGTGGAATAACAGCACCCCCGCATGCCATATGGTCAAAAATCTTTTTTTATTAATTAAAACAAGCTTTGATAATAACAGCGTTTTATGTCTTCTGTTTTATTTAAATAACTGAAAATTAGCTTTGTCGTCTAAGATTAATTCTACCTAATGCAAGCTATTTGTCACATTTAATAGTCTTCTGTGAAAAATCGTATAGTTTAATAACGTTTGCGAGCTGCCAGATGTGTTTATGTGCCGTGGAGTTCTCGAACGTGCCTGAGCCTGGCTTTCGCTTCATTAACAGGGACGCAGAGACATTCCTACTGGACTCCAAAAAGGTCAGGGCTTCCGATGGAGGTTGGCTGGTCTTTGATATCACAGCAACCAGCAACCACTGGGTCCTTAACCCCCAGCAGAACATGGGTCTGCAGCTCGTCGTGGAAACCATGGATGGTAAGGAGAACATCAGGCTGATGTGCGGAAATGTTTTTCCAACCAGGACTAAGATACTCCAGTACTGTGGTTCTCAACTTTTTTTTTATCCCCCAGGAAAACACATTTGGACCCCCCTACACAGGTTTTGGTATTGTTTCTCTTACATTTGTTATGTAATGATGACAACATCACACATTTAGCAAATGGCTGTAACATCCGAAGCCTGACAGCCGTCAAACATCCGCTTAATAACTGAAAAGACCATGATTTTAAGGTTCAACAAAATAAATATTAAATTAAATATTAAAATATGAAATAAAATATTGACAATTACGATATCTTGAACAATGTATTGAAATGAACCATGTAACGCTGATTATTCGCCTTTGCTCCCCGTGAGATGCTGCTAACTGACTGGTGTGATTTTAGCTGCAGATTCTGGGAGTCACGACCGAAACACTCATACCGTTTGCAGCCAGGAAGGAATACTATTAGTTTCTACTAAAAACCTTTAATAAAGCCCAAATGCATTTAACACATAATAATTATCTATATAAATGGTATTATGTCATCCTGTAACTTGTTTTGAAAATTTATCGATGGCAACGTACTTGTCTTACTCTTTTCTATGTTATTCAAGCCCCCCCAACCCCCGGTCCTCGCTGAGGTGCCCTAGTGGGTGATGGCCCGCCCAGTTGAGAACCACTGGACTAGAACATTGTTTCATCAGACAATTCACATTTTTGCTCCCTCCCAGCTCCTAGTACAGCAAAAACGTGGACTGTCTGGCTCTAGAGTAATCCTTTGTGTGTAAAATATGCTGGCTTTAGTGACTGATTTGTAACTGGTCATTTGTAAAGACACCTTGCTATTTCTGGCAGGGCTGATAACATGAGGCCTCCATTTTGTGGTCAGACCATAAGGGGGGAGAACCCCTTTGGAGTCTTTGATGCTAACAAAGCCGTAACTGCAGAAAGCATCAGTGCTTTGGCTGCATTTGGAAGCACAGAGGGTCAGGGGCTGTTTTATTGCAGTCGCTTGTGTTCTTAAACTGTCTCGGGAGGTGGGAGCAGGCGAGCACAAGGGGGTCGTCCTGCCTGCGGCCCATTCAGGGTCGCCGCCTGCAGCACGGCGTCGTGATGAAGCTCCTCCTTCCTGAGCGTGACTGCAGCAGAATGGTCCATTAAGGTCCCCTGTGTGTTTCAAGGATTCACTTCAAGGACTCAAAAGCGTTATTGTCAGTTGTAGAAGTACAATGAAATCCTTGCTTGTGTGCCTCCCTGCAGATTTAAACAACATATAACGAAGAACAGCACTAAACGGCAAATAGCAGAATAGTGAACAATAACATACATACAATATATCTACAATATATATAGCATACAATAAGCTACAAGTAGGACAACAAGGCGCTGAGGTTAAGTTGCCAGTCCCCTGTGTGTTTGGAGAAGACACGTTGACAGGATAGTTATCCAGTCCAAATCGGAGGAGCTGTTAGAGGTACCCATTAAGCCTGCTTGCCGTGCGGGACACGAAAGTTACGCGGGCTGTTTGCAATGTGCGTTTGTCAGCTTTGCGTGCGTGTGTCAGTCAGTCTGGCATGGCTTTCTTAGGAGAGTGAGTATGGTTAAGGTACACACTGGTGCACATCTGGCCTTTATGTGGAACATACACATTTTCAGACAAGGTGGGAAATATCATATTCTATTTTCTTTAAATTAAGTGGCCTCTAGGGATAATTTTAAACTTGAATTCTAAACTTTGCATTATTGGCTTAATGCCCAGTATATTGTGTGGAAAAATACAGGAGCTTCTGAACCCAATACCTGTCTTAAATACTGTGTAGTTATTCGGAAGTAAACTTGTTGTGAGGGATTTGCAGTCTCTCGCGCCTCCCTTATAAGACTATGATGTAGTGGTATCTAGGGAATTTGTTTAGTATGATACCATTACCCAGAATTCCAGGTCTGTATACTGTAAAGGTACATTGTGCTTTCTCTGTGAAAAGATCACCAGAACTACATGAATGGACCCAACTGACCCAATCTTTATTTCAAAATGTGTCTTCCCGTGAATTCTTTAATTCAGAGTGTGTTGCTGTGAATTCTTTAATTCAGAGTGTGTTTCTATGAATTCTTTAATTCAGAGTGTGTTGCTGTGAATTCTTTAATTCAGAGTGTGTTTCTATGAATTCTTTAATTCAGAGTGTGTTGCTGTGAATTCTTTAATTTAGAGTGTGTTGCTGTGAATTCTTTAATTCAGAGTGTATGCCCCTGTCAGTGTTTTCTCACACCTCAGATAATAAGGACTATAAATGCACATTGAGCATTGTGGTTGTTTCTCTGTTGAAACCCCATAACCCCCCACTCTTCCCTTGCTGTTCACTCCACCACCTACTTCATTTTTCACTCTTTACTCAGGGAACCCAATACTTCTGGGGCAACAGACTTCTGGAAGTGGTTAATTTATGGTCATGGACCTCATCAGCATTCCTTGTCGCAGATTTAAACGTCTCTTTATCAGCAGACCGGGCGTGACAGCCTTGCGTGCCGCGTGTGGCCTTTCCCGGTTAAACTGGAGAGTTCCGGAATAATCCAGGCAGACCCAAAAGGTCACGGGTGAGATTTAGTATAGCATAGTAATATACTGAAACAGTTTCGCCTTTCCGACGGTAAACACACATGGTGATGAGATTAGTGCCGTGATTGATGTCCATCCTGTAGGTTTGTCTCTATGGTGATTAGCCCACAGTGTGAGATCTGTGTATCACAAATTGAGCTTTACGCTGCCGAATGAGGATGATGGTAATATGGCGATCAAACAATGCGTTTGCGATGAAGTGTGTGGTACAGCTGCTTCTTCTGGGGCCCATGGAGGAGGAAAAGTGAATCTTGTCCTGTGATGGACAGATCAATCGCCAATATCCAGATCTTGTTGCGATTAGGTCTTGTCTGCAAGGACACATCATATAATCTCTTTGCATTAAACTATGCTTTTCTGGCAGGAATAAGATTCTTTAATTTATTTTGATTTGACGTTGACAAGAATGCTTGTCCTCGTAACCCTGTAATAGATAAGCAGCCAGAAGATGGACTGAGGGATGGAAGAATGGCTGTATTGTAATGACTGCAGTTTAGCGTATAATAGCTGTCAAGGACAAAGCTGAAAGGGGACACCCGTTCGTCAGCGCTGCGCCGCTCTCTGCTAACGGTGTCTCTTTTCACACCCTGCAGGTCGTAGCATCAACAGCAAGTCAGCCGGCATGGTCGGGAGGAGCGGACCGCAGGCCAAGCAGCCCTTCCTAGTGGCGTTCTTCAAGGCCAGTGAAGTACTGCTGCGCTCTGTGCGGGCAGCGGGGGGCAAGCGCAAGAACCAGAACCGAAACAAGTCCGCGGGCCAGCAGGGCACCTCGAGGGCGGTGAAAGGCGGAGGTGAGTCAGCCAAGAGAGGACAGAAGTGCATGCAGAGCACGCGTTGGGCGCGGAGGGCATACACGTTAGGCGCAGTATGCAGAGCACTCAATCTAAGCATTTAGGGGCACTTCTGCTAACAAGCGTATTGTGCTTACGAAATGTTTGATTGTTATGGTGCTGCGGGGAGGAATCAGCTG
>JAODLD010000069.1:938762-957206 GCA_026781065.1 Mormyrops boulengeri | reverse complement strand
TCTGAGGATGTGCCGTAGGCCATGACTATCTCTCATCAAACGTCTCTGAGGTTGTGCCGTAGGCCATGAGTATCTCTTGCCAAACGTCTCAGAGCATGTATCGAAGGCTATGAGTATCTCACGTCAAACGTCTCTGAGCATGTGCCATAGGCTATGAGTTTCTCTCGTCAAACGTCTCAGAGCATGTATCGAAGGCTATGAGTATCTCACATCAAACATTTCTGAGCATGTGCCATAGGCCATCTGGGAGTGTCCCTCTGTCCAGCAGTGCCTTTGCACACATCTGCCTCCTGCTCGCAGGCCAACCGGACTGGGAATTGGACCAATCCCTCTGTCCATTCACCCCCTAGGCCTGTGACATGTTGTATTCCGTTGCGCACTGCTGTCAAGTATGTCCTCCGGGACACTTCCACTGCATGCACGTCAAACGTGGTGCTATTAAACTTGCGCAACTTGAAGAATCCCTTCACAACAAGATGGCCTGCCTCTGGTCACACCTCCGCTGGGCTTGGCTTCCTCGCCAGCGGAGATCCCTTGGCAGTCACACACGGCGTGTGTAATACATGATGTTTTGACAGAGGCCATCTAGTTAAAAAACGAACAGGCAGTATTTATATACACGCCTTGTACAGCACATGACAGCCTTGGACTTGAGCCTTCTTCATGGCTTAGTGTGTAATTCACATTTCATCTTGCTCGGGTCTTTGTGTAATTAGTACCAGACTAGTTCTGACCTAGGGATTCAGTCGTTTCTCTGTATGAGTGACACATTGACTCCCCTGCCAGCTATATGAGGCCCAGCCATCTTATTTTAACGGGGACTTTCTTTCACAGCCGCCCTTCACACCACAGAGACGTGACTGTGATTGCCGGCTGCAGTGATTTCGTGCAGACATTCTCCGGCGCACGTTTCCGATTGT
The DNA here is from genome assembly GCA_026781065.1 of Mormyrops boulengeri. NCBI lineage: Eukaryota > Metazoa > Chordata > Actinopteri > Osteoglossiformes > Mormyridae > Mormyrops > Mormyrops boulengeri. Next base: position 956,286 of record JAODLD010000069.1, on the reverse strand, counting down.
CCTCCCCCATTACCGCTCTGATGCCATGATCCACCACATTTGCCCCCGTTAGATCAGAGAGTGGGCTGTAATACCTACAGAGCTCAGTTTGTGCTGACGAGGCGGGACCAACAGTGAAGAGAACAGAGGCATGTTTTATTAATGAACGAGGAACTATTGGGTAAAATGCTCTAACCTTAAAGGGTGGAGTATATACAGTTAAACAAGGGAGCCTCCCCTTTAAATCCAGAGCACTTTTATATGCGACTTTCATGCCATCTCACTTCGTGTTCCTAATCTCACAATTAACCCCTGATTCTTCTTTACTTCTGAGGTACATATTAAGTGTCGGTTTGGCAGAGACAGGACTGGTAAATCTGATGTATTTTTTATTCTTTTACATCAGACCAAAACAACAGTGAACAGAAGCAAGCCTGCAAGAAACATGAACTCTATGTCAGCTTCCGGGATCTGGGATGGCAGGTGAGGCAGAGCATGGATTATAGGAATGCCATGGGATTCCGGTACCTGCTCCTGTAATACTGCACATTGGATTCCGGTACCTGCTCCTGTAATACTGCACACTGGATTCCGGTATTTGTTCCTGTAATACTGCACACTGGATTCTGGTACCTGCTCCTGTAATACTGCACACTGGATTCTCGTACATGCTCCTGTAATGCTGCACACTGGATTCCGGTACGTGCTCCTGTAATGCTGCACACTGGATTCCGGTACATGCTCCTGTAATGCTGCACACTGGATTCCGGTACGTGCTCCTGTAATGCTGCACACTGTTGTTACTCCAGAACCATTAAAGCATGCTGCAGCCTTGGTACGGCTCTGGTGCATGGCAAAGTCATGGGTTTGAGGGACAGCAATTGAAAAGATGTCACATGTGTTTACTCCCGAAGGACTGGATTATCGCACCTGAGGGTTATGCTGCCTTTTACTGCGATGGGGAATGCTCGTTCCCACTCAACGCACACATGAACGCTACCAATCATGCCATCGTGCAGACGCTGGTATGTACCGTCTGCATTTCTGCAGCTTATCCTTAAAAACATTTAAAGATAATAAGTAGAGCATCCGTAATATTCCCCCTAGCTGTGAAACGCAGAGGGGGCGTGTATGGAGACTAACACCCAGCTGCTTCCTCTTCTTTAGGTCCATCTGATGTTTCCCGACAATGTTCCCAAGCCGTGCTGTGCTCCAACCAAGCTGAACGCCATATCGGTGCTTTACTTCGATGACAGTTCAAATGTGATCCTGAAAAAGTACAGGAACATGGTGGTCAGGTCGTGTGGATGTCACTGACTGGCTTCCTCACATGTGTTGTCATTGGAAAACATTTCAGCGTCTGCATGCTTAATCTGAGATGTCATGCACAGTGTTATGTATATATTAGTTCCTTGAGCTTATTTATTGTCCCTGTTTCTGTGATAACACCCCCCGTTTGAAAGCCAGCGTTGAGCCCTCGAGCCCCCCCCACTTTAGTGGTATGAGCCGTCTTGTGGGCTGTGGAAGCCAGCTATGGTATTTGTGTGTGAGGTCACAGTGCCTCGCTCTGTACACACGGGGGTCACCTTTCACCCCATCAGGACCATAAACTCAGACCTCTTCTTTATGATGTTGCTTGATTCATTCCGCACCCCCCAGTCTCGTTTCCCAGAATGTGAGTGCAGGATTTTACTGGACGTGCATTCAGACTGCAGTCATGGATCCCAAGAGAATCCTGAAAAAGAGAAACAGACCTTAAATTAATTATTCACATTATTAATTAATAAAGATTAATTAAATTTGCTCTTACAGATCTCTGATGGTGCCGAAAAACACAACAAAGGGATATTGCACATGTGACGTGTGAATCCCATAGGCTCAGAACAGCCAAGAGCACTGTGTCTTGTGACCTGGAGGGACACCTGGTACTGCTGGGAAAGGTGTGCTTCTGGTTAGCTTCATTTAGTGATTAAGCAACCGGAATATTAATACGGACTTCATATGTATTAAATAGTACTAAAAGTACTACTTGACTTTGTGAACTAGCAATGCTTAGCTTTCTCAGTTAGCACAGGCACTGGGTGGGAGAGACATTTACAACATAATTTTGCAATTATTACCTTATTTGAGCAGCTAATCTCCAAATTTAAAGCTGGCAAAGTGATGATCTTAGTTCTAAGGAGAGAATAGCTAGATGATAAAGATATTTATAGCAATCTCTAACAAGCTGTCCTTTGCACCTATTAGCAGATACCTACAGAGGTTTGGTAACCAGTGGTTTATTCATTAAAAGGGTTTCCCGTGAGCCTAACAAGAGCCGGGTATCAGGACGGAGCGGGCAGCTGGATGTGGTTTGATATTAGGATGGCTGCAGAATTTGGCAGGGTCTCAAGGCTCGTGTGAAATGTGCAGGGACTTTCACAGGAAGGCCCGGGGCTCACGCAGGATGTGCAGGGGCTTTCACAGGGAGGCCTGGGGCTTACGCAAAACATGCAGGGGCTTTCACAGGAAGGCCTGGGGCTCACGCAAAACATGCAGGGGCTTTCACGGGAAGGCCTGGGGCTTACGCAAAATACGCAGGGGCTTTCATGGGAAGCCTTGGGCTCATGGAAAACATGCAGGGGCTTTCACAGGATGGCCTGGCACTGCCGCGATGAAGGTGAAAATGACCTCTGGCATCCACACACGCTTGAGCGGCTGAAGTCTGCCTCCCTGGAGGGGAATTGGGTCCTCCGTATGGTGTCCTAAGGGCCAAAAGCCAGCCGAATGACCCGTAGCCTGGAAATGTATGCACAGCAAGGCCAAGGGCAGTGATGTAGCAGACTGTCAGACATTTTCAGGGCACCTTGGCCATAAGACTGTCCCACTGGCAGACTTTTAATCAAAACTGCAACGTGCTGTCCCTGTCAGGTGTTGCTTGGTCTTCATGTTCTTTGGGTTTAACCTAAAAATAAGGGCATGGTCTTTCCCTTCCTATGGTGCACCTAAAGGGACAGGGTTGGAAAATATTGTGAACAGTTTGATGTTTTCTCGGAAGTTTGATGTTTTCTCGCGCAATGGATATATATATATATATATATACAAAAGCAATCTGAGCTATCTGAAAGCCCACCTCGTGGTGCTACATGCCCCAGTTTGATTGTGACGTTTTGCATTTGGGGCACATGGCAGAGCTATCGAATCACCTACACTTTCATAGTTAGTCCCCTTCAACATTGTGCTGCTCCTATTTTATATGATGTTTTTAAAAACAGGTACTGTGACTTTTTTTGCTGTTGCTTGCTCCTGTACACAGCCACACAGGAGGCACAGGAAGCAGGGAGTAGGGGTCAAGTACCCTCCAATATTTAATTTGGATTAATTCATTCTGATAAATTTGTGTTTATCATACAGCTCCATGCAACACTGTGGCAATGCAGCGGAATGTCAGTCACATCTGTTGCCAGGGAACACAGTTGCAGTTACAGTTGTGAGGGAACGCAAAATAATAATTTCGAGAGAACGCAGAACTGTTGTGGAAAAATGCAAAACAATTGCGAGGGAATGCAAAACTGTTGTGGGGGAACGCAATAATTTTCTGAGGGAAAGCAAAACTGTTTCAAAATATTTTTTTCTGACCTTGTCTCTTTAGGGGCTCCGTACCTCCCTAACATAACCGCAGCTTCTCCTTCTTTGTGCAGAGCAGTATCATCTAGTGCATTCCAGGCCGTAGATCTTACCCTACGGTCACATATGGACCATCTCCATGCCTATACCCCCCTGCCTAAGACCTGCTAATTACTTATTCGAGTTTGGCTTGTTTCTTTCTTAGTTCTTACCAGCAGGATAAGGCTTGGAAAGGACCTTTCTAAAGTCTCGATTTAATTTTTTCTGTTGTGAAATCCTTCAATGGGCCTGTTGGTCGTTTACCTTTTTGTTGTGTGCTTTTGCTAATTATTTTAATCGTTAAGGGCATTTATCTGTTTCATAAACCACTCAAGCAAAGCTTGTGTTTGCTGCTACGTTTTATGCCATGTGGTCAGGATTTCATACTGGAGAATATAGTCACCATTACCGTGGTAATACCATGTAATTTATGTTTTGGATGTTGTTCAAGGAGCTGCTATGACTTCATTGGAAATGAGTGATTTCTGCAGAGGTGGAGATTTCAGGTCCAAGGAGTACAAATCCAGACCAAGATTTTGTTTCAACCAACTAGTTGAGTATAAAGAGTCACATTGACAGAGTACTCAGCTGGTTGGTTGAAACAAAATCTTGGTCAGGATTTGTACTCTTTGGGTCATCTCCAGCTCTGGATTTCTGTGCCTTCACCCAGCAAAGTGAGCTCAGTTACTTGAAGGTGGCATCACAGTGATGAGCTGATGATGGGACCCAACTGAAGAAGGATGTTTCTGGAGATTTCTGGGGTTACAAAGGTACCAACTGAATTCATTCCGATTTTAAGGATCACTTCTGTGAAAAAGATGTTTGCATCTCAAGTGGGCCCCAGCCCTGTATTACATCATTCTCCTGCTCCTTTACAGATTTGAGGCTGATGATATTTACATGTTAGCTATTCAGGTCTCAGAGTTTTGCATCATACAATGTGGTTATTTCTGTAGTATCATTAGCTGATTATGTGTCTTATGTAAGAAAATTAAATCTGAAAGGTACATCCTACAGTCATGCTGTTGAATATACAAAATATAAAAGTTTTATTTGTACCACCCAACATACAGTTTGAAAGTAGAAGAGATCTCTGTTAGTGCCAGTATTTATATAGATTTTGATATTTCACATTGTATAAAAATATTTTAACCATACTTTGTCATTAAGGCAGTAGAACTTGTATTTTTGTTAATGTATGGTTAGTTTCTCTGTAGAGTCTCATAAAACATTGGTAACTCGAGTAATATATTTTGAGAAATAAAGACATACTGTGTGACTGTTTTCTTTGTCACTAAACATCATGCTTCTGGAGTTTTCTCCCTATCCGCACATGCTGTGGTATCTGTTACTAGATTTGAGCATTATCATGGCTGCCCCCCCCTGCAGCTGCGACTCCCCCCTGCCCCCGGTCGTCTCTGTCTGTTAGTGTTTGAACTCCTACTCCAGTTTGACGCACTGCTGGGCCACGGCGGGTCCGTGATTTATACATATTTGACATGGCCGGTGTACACACGGGAGTCGCACATCTGTCTGCAGCTGTGAAGGCGCTCTGCGTCAGCAGCGGCTCCGGGCTGCGCGGCACGGCAACACGCTGCAGACTCATGGCAGCTCCAGGCCACGCGGCACGGCGACACGCTGCAGACTCATGGCAGCTCCGGGCCACGCAGCACGGCGACACGCTGCAGACTCATGGCAGCTCCGGGCCACGCGGCACGGCGACACACTGCAGACTCAGGGCCGTCCTGGCACTGCCACCAACCCAGACGTATCTCTTATTCTGACTGAAATCTCTGTCCTGCTGCTTCTCTCCACACTTAATTTCCTGAACCGACCCCCCTGGCCTCCATTTGTCCTGTTTTTATTTCTTTCTCAAACTGTCCCTTTCCACAGGTATAAGCTATCATCTTTGGTAAATATCTGCTGTCCATCATGGTCCACGTGTCTCACAAGCTCACACCCCACTGGAACGTACCACTTTTCTGGGCCTTAGGTCTGCCCTGAAAACAAACTGCAGGGCCTCCCCTGAATGCTACGATGTCACTCCACTTCCAGGACAAACCATAAAAAGCAGAGGCAGGGTTACATCTGCACCACAAGAGCCGGATGAGTGGAACATAATGAGCATGTTTAATATCCTGATCAAAGACATTTCCTCCCTGCCCCCCTCCCCCCATATATGCGGCCCATCAATTTGGCATCCTTTGATGCTGCGTAATAACGCAGTGCCCTGTACTTGTATGATGCACACACAGTCACAGGGGAGACACACCAGGGACAGCAGAGCGCGGCGGTTAATGACGAATACCTCTCCCTAAAAAGCTCCTCTTACAGCTGTACCCGCCAAATGTACAGATTTATCATTTAATATAAAACCCACAACAAAGCTCTTTACCGGAAAACGGTGCCTCTTAAATGACTGACTTTTTTTTTTCTTTTATCGGTGGGACAATCCTGGATCAGTTGTTTTTTATAATGGGACTGACACCCCTGCATCAGTGATCCCAACCCATCTGCAAATGCAGTTCTGGATTTAACAGTACAGACAAACAGCGTAGCAAACCAGCGCTGTGTCAGCAGCCGTGTGGCCTGGAGACGGTCACATGACACTTCAGTCCGTCCTCACTGCCCTTTCATCAGCCGCCTCCCCATGGCCACAGCTCTCAGAGGCTGCTTCATCCTGCCCTGACCTTTATGCGTGGAGATATATCTTAGCTGCTTTTGTCCAGAGTGATTTCAGTCTATCACTGTGGCTCTGTAAATACCAGCATAATAAGGTAAAAGTTCAAAAAAGTTTAAACTGACCGTTTATATTTAAGCTCAAATCATCCAATTCTTTTTAGCGGTTTGGAGCAGTAGAAATGCAGCTACTCTTCTCAAAAAGTGATACTGGAAAAATAACACACAGTGCTTTCTGTTAATACCTGCTTTCCTTCTACAATTTGAAATGAATCTTTCAGAAAAATTAATCCGTTATACGTTTTGAAGTTACACTGTAGTAAAAATGACCAGAATTATGAGAATTATACTACGTCATGAATTGTGAATCTGCTTTAGCAATGATCGCTCCTTAGGTGTGTGATGCTGTTCCTTATGCAAAATGCTGGTCATCAGAAATCGCCTTTAAAATGGCATCGCTTTGAGTCCAACGTAAATGTGTTGACAGTGTAAACGTAAGGTGGGCTCTGTACAATTTTCCATTTACTGACAGTGGCTCTCCTATCTTTAAAAGATAAAAAGCAACATGTCTTTTATCAGAATGACATTTGACATAGTTGTCATTCCAGCCGTAAGGCCGAGTCCACAGAGACTGGATAGTTAACTCTTTGTTTGACTAAATGCTAGTCATCAGGATAAAGGCATCTGGGAGCAAAAAGCCCTGTTGGACTTTAACAAGACAGTGACCGTTAGTCTGAAGCAGCCTGCACAAGGCTGACCTTTATTCTTTAACTGACCTGTGTGTGTCTGTGTGGATTATGTTTATATTACATTGTGGGGACCACAAAGTAATAAAAACCTGTTATTTGATGTTGATCTGTGATGTGTGACTGCAATCAAAAACTAAAAATGCCAGAAGTCTCATATTTTGTTTGGTTACTTGTGGGTAAGGTTAGGGCTGGGTAGGGGTTAAGGTCGTCATGTTGGTGTTAGAGTTTTCCCCATAGCAATGAATGGAGAGTCCCCACAAAGATATAATTACAAGCCTCTCTCTCTCTCTCTCTGTGTGTGTGTGTGTGTGTGTGTGTGTGTGTGTGTGTGTGTGTGTGTGTGTGTGTGTGTGTGTGTGTGTGTGTGAGAGAGAGAGAGAGAGAGAGAGAGCGTTTCTCTGTTGTTTCGCAAATTGTAAAATACAGAGCGATTTTCCCTGGGATCCAGTCAGACTGCTGCGATTCTGAAGAGGCTTGGAAACGCCGGTGACCGAGAGGATTAGGTTAAAGATTACTATTTATTTACATAACTGGGCTGACCTTCGCCGAAAACTCAGCTGTACCACAGCCCCCTTCTCGCCGTGTCGGAACAGAGTGACTCTATTCAGCTTAATTAAAAGCAGCGGCCAGCCCGCGCGCGTGTCACGTGGCCGCAGGTACGCAGGGGGCCACCTGCTAGCGCGCGCTCCCGCGGCGATCTGCGCTTCGTCATTACCTCCAGCGCTGCACAATCCTATCCACTGTTTCGTTTTGTGGGCGCTTTCCAAACCTGCAAAATAGCTTCCCGTTTCTTTATATAATACGGGTTATACACCATATGCCCCCGGGTAGAAGGCTTGTCCATGCGCCCTGAGTGCGCTGCTCTCCGACCACATGAGAAAGGAGGGAGAACAGTTGCCACACTGAGGGTAGATTAACACGCTGCTGCCCCCGGTCCCCGGGGCAAACCCCCGCCCCCCCTGGGTAACACAGCCCGCAGTGATCCGGCGCTGCCCCGCGCCCCGGTCCGCAAACATCCCCTTTCCTGACGCGCCGTCGGACGCTTGTCTTGACTCTGTAAACATCCATAAACCATCTAATGACAATCCAAACGAGGTATTTGTGTGTGTGCGTGTGTGTGTGTGTGTGTGTGAGAGAGAGAGAGAGAGAGAGAGTACCTCCCCCTTTATTTCCGAAAGTTCTGGCGAACTTAACCAGAAAAAAACCATTTTGTGTTATTTCGGAAACGCATGAAGACCGCTACCCAGCGAGAGATAAATTACTGCCAAAGCACTGCTGGACACTAATCTCACAAAAAGCTTGTGGCACTTTTGGTATGATCCTCAAAGAAATTAGGTCTTTCATTTTTTTCTAAACTAATGTTATTTATGTGAAATAAAATGTATTTCTGCGGTCTCTCTACTTTTTTGTGGTCTTTGCGTTAAAGTTCGCAACCTGACTGAAGCCAAAAAAAGCCAGTGTGACCGAGGCATGGTAAATTACAATGGTCAGACAGTTTAAATTTAATACCAAAAGCACATTGTTTATAGCAACCGGCGAAAATAGCGGCGTATTTTGAGGAGGAGTGATTATTACCGGCGCTCATTGGGAAGGTGCGCTGCCCGCGCTGATGGGGAAAGCAGGCGCCGGGCGTCTTGCTGGGCAGGCACGCTTTCCTCTTGTTCAGCAGATGTGATCGTCTGAAATTCCTCAAAACGTTCTAACAAGACGTCTTACTCGGTTTTCTTGTGTGTTTTTATACAGATGCTATTTATTTACAACACGTATCTATTCTATCCTATTCTGTTTTACAAAATAGCTTAAAATATATTTATATATCAACTTAAATAAGAATTCATACATTATGTATTTTTAGGGAAAATAATTTTGCAAGCCACTAATAGCCTAATCATATATTTAATTCCGATACAAATAATGAGGACTTATTTAATTTGTTCTTTTATACATACACACTGTTAAACACACACATATAAATGCCGAGTTTTGGATTGACAAATGAATCCCTTTTTGTACAGTAAAGTTCAGTATATATTAGCAGAAGTTACGGGTACGCGTGTATTTATGAATGAAACACTTTAAAGTGTTTACTTTGGCAGTGATGGTGGAAGACAGGAGAGCCGGTGATTCGTAGTAGAAAGCTGGTATTGTCGTTCTTCGCTCCGCGTTTGAATCGTCAATAAGCGCTATTGCGGAAGGCAAACTTGACCTGACTTTGATCTATCTTCTAAATCATTCCCGAATATTTTCTATAGAGTGGAAACTTTACTTTTAGCTACTCCATCCATGATATCCTCTGCTCGCTTGTTATTCTCTGCAAACCAAAATATTTGCATGTTTGATGGTCAGACTCATTTTCCTCCAACGACCGCCGAAAAGTCCCGTTTCTTTGTGTGAGTAATATGCCTGATTTTTTATTTTATCTTGTTATTTATTTATTCTTTTAAAGGAAACTTTTTATACAGCTTTCTTGAACGTATTTGAAGCCCTTTACTGGGGGGGGGGAGGGTGATTTCTAATGACAATGAGCGAGAACACGCAGTATAAACGAATCAGTGTATTTTTATTTGGGGGGTGTTAAAGAACATTTTAGGGGGGTAAATCCCATAAAACAGTCCTAACGATGTCCCTGGCATACTAGGCCTCTTCTGGGTCACATCATGACTTTTCATAAAGCTGAAACTTATGACATGAGATTACTGAATAGCTGCATACTAAATGATGGCACCAAATAAGACTTTTGTTTTCCCCCAAAGACAGAAAAACCAGGTACTGCATCTTATTTCAAGGTTTGCCCAAAGATGTGTTTCTACAAGCCTAGAGCAGTACGTCAAAGACGTGTCTAATGAGCATCCAAGCGCTCACAGACACACATGCGCAGGGAGCACACCCGATTACAAAAGAAAGGGATGCCATTGTTTTATCCCAGCAGGTAATTTCCACATATTCCATTCTGAAGGTTTTCTTGTTGAATCACAGTTTATTTCCAGAGTGTCAGCTTGCAGTGTGACCACAAGGCCAGCGAAATGGTATCTAATAAAAATGTTTTGCAGTTTACTTTATTCATTTTTCCACATATGGTTCTGCCTGTTTGTCCCTGTCTGGGTGGCCGTGGAATCCCCTTTACGCTTCACTCAGCCCTCCTTAGCAGGCTGACCATATGGCCTGTATTTTTACACGTTTTTCTGCAGCCCTGGCTGTGCACATATGGAATGGCTCTTATGAGTAAACTCAGCAAGATGATTATTTATGTGTTTGTTGCAGCACATTGGTTTTCAGAAGAGCTGAAGGATTTCCCCCATGCGACAGACAGATTTAATGCACGTAGCATGTAGTGTTTGAGCTCAGTCACATGATTTCATTTTAATGCATCAGAATTAGAAAAAAAACTCTGGCTTCTAGTTATTTTGTGCTTTTGATACATTAACGATGCTAAAATATTTTCTTTGGGGTTCTGGATTTTGTAATACAGAGAAATGGCTCACTCCAGTGCAGCTTCGGAAAAATAAAGCTTCATGTGTTTCAGAGATTTCTACCTCTCTATCTCAGGTGAATCCTCTGCGTGCTGCTGGAAGCACACCTCCTGTTCAGGACATGCAGCAGAGCTTCTCATGCAGCACAGGAGAAGGAATGCCATGCCGTTTTGGAAAACGACATGGTGTTTATTTCCATCTGTGACGGTTGGAGACGAACGAGGTGAAGCTGAAATTTGAGTCTGGATTGAAATGAAGCCTGTTCTGCCACAGCACTGTTTAAGATGTGGGCTGGGTACCAGCGTCTGCTGCAGAATTAGTGAGATCAAATTTAAATCCTCATTTTAAGATGGATACACGGGTGTGAATGCCGTGGACCCGTCCTGGGGCAAGAACCCTTGAGAATGGCACTTAAGCTTAATATCCACAAAAATGTCTGGGTATACAGAGGGCATTACAGTAATGGTATGATAGACACTAAGTATGAAACTGGCATGCTGGTAAGGTGTTGCGGTTCTGTGCACCAAGGTGGAGTTTAGACTCTTGGGGAGGTGTGGAGATGTACCCTTGTGGGATATGTCTCGTCCCGTTGGGTGGTCCCAAAGGGGGCCATGATGACACAGCCCAGTTCTTCTTGGCCTCATGGTGGAACCGCAGACAGATCTGCCCACCATTAGCCACCTCATCTGCCACATAGCTTTTGTGGATAGTGGAAAAGTCACAGCTTCCCAGACTTATTAGACTTATTTTTGCAATTGGCATGTTTCTATATATGGAAGGTCTGATATCCCTATCCCGATGTTAAGAGGAGGACCCGGAGGGCTTAACAAGGCAACCAGGAAAACCTAATAGGATGACATGGAGAACTTAGAAGGAGGACTGGGAGAGCGTAGCAAGAGGACCAGAGAGCCTAGCAAGAGGACCTGGAAAGCTTAGCAGGAGGACCGGGAGAGCCTAGCAGGAGGACCTGGAGAGCTTAGCAGGAGGAATGGGAAAGCTTAGCAGGAAGACCAGAGAGCCTAGTGGGAGCACCTGGAGAGCTTAGCAGGAGGACCAGGAGAGCTTAACAGGAGGACCAGGAGAGCTTAACAGGAGGACCGGGAGAGCCTAGCAAGAGGACCTGGAGAGCTTAGCAGGAGAACCAGGAGAGCTAGGTGAAGGAACTTTCCAACAGAGAAGCAATGGGCTCCTCCAAGGTACCCCGATCCTTCCACCAGTAGATCATGCTTTTCTTTGTGGAAGCTGATCTGACTCTGAGCTGTGGTAAAATGGGACCCTGTTGGTCCAAACGTGCCAACACATTTGAAAGGCGATACATTAATCTCTGCAATTTTCTTATGGGTCAATAGAGAGTGACAGGCCCCGCTCCTGTACCGCCGATCCCCTTGTTCTCGGAGACCAGGTGTTTCGCTGCTGTATGCAGTTGTAATACAATCTCAATCCTGAAGATGAATAAAGCTTTAATTCCCGCTGACAGGGGATGACATTTACAACAAACCTGGTCATGTTCTGCTTTGGATCCCCTAATTTTATTTCCAGGTGTTATTATTATTGTTAAATAATTGAACTGTTCTAAAGCAGTTTATTTTTAAAAAGGATTATTTCATGAACAGAGACAAAATTTCTCTGGGTATTTAGGGTTAGTATTTTTTGAAAGTAATACATTTTAGTGGTATTGTAATGTCATAACTGTAGAGAACATACAGCACATTAGACTTGGTATTTAAAGAATGTTCGCTTACATAATGAATGTTAATTAAAGGATTATTATCACATTATCATCACAGATTATGGGCCCACAGCGTGCAGCTGCAGAACCTGGTCAAAATTGTCTCGCAGGCTAAACTGCACTGAAACAACATGACTAAATAGCTTTTTATTTCACCCATTTTCCTTCATCCATCATATTCACTGCTACTCCATTATGAATTATCTTATTGATGTGATGGATTTGCTGATTTTACATCTTTATTTCTGTAAATGTAACGTTTTACTTTGTTTTTATATTCTATTTTTTTTTTTTTTTGCTTAAAAAATTCAATCCAGTACCTTCCCAACAAAATAATTATGAATGATTTCCATACACATGAAGGGTAAATACATTGCTTATATTACCTGTATACAGGGGGATTTCAGACAGCTTGTCCAGCAAAGAAAGCTGTCCAACATAAACAATGGAGGGATTGAACGAAAACCATCAACAGAAGACAAACAAATGATAAAATGACAGAGCAGTGTTCAGCCCTCAAGCTATTTACCATCCAGCTTTGACCATCTTTGAAAACGGCTGTGCTGGTTAATTACAGTGTAACTACCATTGTAATAAGCAGTAATGGGGGGGGGGGTGCATGTGCTCTTCATTAACAAGAGTAGATATTACATCAGGACACAAACTGTTAGCTTCCCTCAACAACATCGATGTTTGGTACTTTGATCTGAAGTGTAAAGATTTTGAACAGCAGTGCAGGCTTGGCAGTCATGTGACAGTAGAAAGGCACTTTGCGTCAGATGGGTTACAGGTGGGGGCTATGCATCATTAACCTGTGCCTTAAAGTGACAACTTCCCAACAGGTTAAAACTGAATGCTGAGACCTTTCCCAGAATGGGGATACATGATATTGTGGTATAGGCTTGATTCAGTGAAACCTAGCCTTAACAATAACAGACAGACCTAAACTTAATCTTTAAATGGATTCTGATTATGTCAAACTCTGGCTTTCCAATAATGTGTCATTTCTACAAGACCACTGCAGCAAAGTCAAAGAAATGTTATGCTGTAGTTCTTCCAAAGAGGTAGGTTTGGCCACAACTTCCTTTCTTACGTCCTCTTAGGGCAAACGTTTTCAGAACGTAAAAGGGTATGTTTTTACACAACTATTGGATGGGATGTATTTTGTTTGGATTTGTAACAGAAGTATTAAGCTTGCTCAACTGGTTTTGGAATGGAGACCTGTGTCGAGGGCCAGTTTCATAACAGAAACCTTCCAATTGTACAGAGGGGTGGGATCATAACAGAAACCCTCCATTTGTACTGAGGGGCGGGATCATAACAGAAACCCTCCAATTGTACAGAGGAGCGGGATCATAACGGAAACCCTCCAATTGTACAGAGGGGCGGGATCATAACAGAAACCCTCCAATTGTACAGAGGGGCGGGATCATAACGGAAACCCTCCAATTGTACAAAGGGGCGGGATCATAACGGAAACCCTCCAATTGTACAGAAGGGCGGGATCATAACAGAAACACTCCATTTGTACAGAGGGGCGGGATCATAACAGAAATCCTCCAATTGTACGGAGGGGCGGGATCATAACGGAAACCCTCCAATTATACAGAGGGGCGGGATCATAACGGAAACCCTCCATTTGTACAGAGGGGCGGGATGATAACGGAAACCTTCCATTTGTACAGAGTGGCAGGATCATAACGGAAACCCTCCAATTGTACAGAGGGGCGGGTTCCTGATGGAAACTCTTTGTTTGCATGGAGGACCTGCTTTTCTAAACACACATATAAACATATAAGCCGTGGCTGCTTGGGTGGTCCAGTTCTGTGTTCCACTGTCCCTCTGAGACACACACAGAGTGTGAGACATGCTTCAGGGTTACTCTCTGTTTTCATGGAGACCTTCAGGCTGTCAAACATTTCTGACACGCAGATTTATGACATAATGGACTGAGTTGTTGTGTTTCTTAGAAACCAGCATAAACACAAACACAGTGAAAGAGCTTTAAAGGGCCGAGGAAAGGACAGACTCACCAGAGCACCACCGTGACTGAAGGCAGACCTATACCATGGAAAACTAAGAATGAAAGTGACTTACATCCATCACATCATCTCTAACAAAGACTTATGAGTGAGGGAAACACAGTATTGCGAGGGTACTGCTGTAAGTCAAGCCGGGCATCGGGAAGGCAAGGCCTGAAGGAAGAAAATTGCATAAAATTGTAGCTATCAGCAATGAAGGCAGCTGAAGTCAATTGTATCTGAGTTATGAGTCACTACGCTGTGTTTCTCTGTTTGTTTATTTAAAAAATAAAAAAGTCACAGAAAATTTGCCACTACGGCATTTTCCACTCTGTTGAGAGTCTGCCTGTGAGTCTGTGGAAGATGTTGACAGATTTAATTACTAGCGACATGGCAATGTGGCGTTCCGTCTGAGCGAAGACCCCAGTCACAGGGCGGATTTGCTTGTTAGTGCCGCCGTAAAGCTGTTTCCTGTGGCGCCTGTGTAGCTTTTTGTGAAATACACGATAGTTTTTGAGGTCATTAGCGGTTAGCAGGAATTCGTGATACACCACCCTAAGGTCAGCCAGTCCTGTCATGTCATAACACAAATGAAAAACATATTTGCTGTTATTAGTTGGCAAAGAAAAAGATCAGCGGCTGTCAATGAGCTTCAGTTCATTTGAAGTTTACTCTGAAGGAACGGGAGAATGTAATCGGATTTATGATCGAGGGTTGCCGCAGGACACTCCCAAAACGTATATCCACAGTTTATATCATTTGTTGAAAATACATTTAGCTGTTTCGCAGCATGCAGTCAAACATACACCTCTGTTTAATATCTTCACACTTAGCATGATACCAAACGGCCAGCCTATACCACAGTATATCCCAGCATGCTGGTCACAGACGTCAAATAAATCGCTTTTTGTTTTCCTCCTGTGCTCACTGTTGAAAACATGGCCTTTCCTCGTTGACCAGCAACTTCTGAAAAGCTCATTGAATGAACCATAGTGAACCTTAGTGGTCAAACAGCAGTCAGGGACCAAATATTTACGTGCAATGCTCCTGTCGGCTTCCAAGGCAGAATGTGTACCAAAGGTTGCCGGCCTCAGAAGCCCTCAGGGCTGCTCCCTTGCCGCTGGACAGGGACAGCGGCCCCTCCGAAAAGGTCAGCAGCTCCAGTGGTTTAAAACCCCAGGCGCTTGGTGCGGCTGGTTTCTGTGTGGTAATCTGTAACACACATGCGGTGTCTCGGAGAGGACGACCATGGAAAGTAGGCTCGGGACTGCTGGTCTCCCTACAGGAGTGGTGTCAGGTAACCTGCTGTTTTTATAAAGGCTCTTGCGTCTCGCACAGAATAACATTTCCACAGAGCGGAGTTTCCTCACGCCCAGCGGTGCGGCGGCATGGCTGGGGAGGAAGCCGAAAGGGCTGAAGAATGAGCGCACTTTTCCCACAGGCACACGGCCCCGGGCGTGAAGTGTCCATGCCGGCTGAGTTTAACTTGCCCCCACTGGTACTCCTTGCCTGGCTTAGCCAAGGTGATGTTAGATGGCGATTATTAAAAGTGACAAACTCAGCTCTAGGACCCCTCGGTCGTTAGCACGCAAATGTAAATTTGATTATTTTCTCTCCCGTCGCGTGACCGTACTTTCCCCCCTGACTTGTCGTTGGGAGATCCAGGAGCCAGCTGAATCTGACACCTACACCACAAGCAGTATGTGCTGAAATCCAAAATCGATCCAGAAACACGGGCATTTTATGAGATCTGGCAGCAAACGCTGACAATTAGTGTAAACATTGGAGCTGTGAAATGTAGACTTAACTCCTCAGTCTTCAGGGTGGGATGGATTTAACCTGTTAGTTGTCTTGATGTTTCCTTTATTAATCACAGGCCTATGAATTCTTGGGGAGACACACTGTATCTAAATCAGTTTCACACATTCATTTCATCCTAAACCTTGAGACGGGAAACGTGCAACCCACGCCCCCCACCTGCTCCCAGTTGTTACAGATGTTCTCTTGCTCGGGGTTAAACGTTCCAGGTCCAGGTGGTGCGTAGAACTCCACACCAAATGCAATTCCATCTGTGTACGTCTCCTTTCCTGGGTACATGGATCACAAACATGCAGTACTGATGATGAGGCTTGTTCAGTAAGCATGACTGTCCCCTCATCTGGACACTCGGTTTGCATTAATTAAATTGAATGAACGAGCAGGGGCTCGGGGGGTGGGGGGGTTAAAATTGCTGTAAAGTCCTCATGCTGCACATCATTGGTCCCTGATGCTGGTAACTGCTATGTCTATGTTATAAGCAACAAGATCATGAAGCTTCTTTGTTCACCTGCCCTGCGTTCCGCACAGGACGCCCCCTGCAGGCACTACGAGCTGCTGATCGTTAGCGTAAGTCCCTCAAAGCTGGGGGTGCAAACATTATCTGCTTCTCTGCAGCTGTTGGCTACGGGGGATCAACTTTGCAAAATCTGCCTTTTAAAAGGTCGTCTGCAATGACACAGGAGTTTTGCATATGGCGACACAATATGTTCCGGGCCTCGCTGAGGGAAACTGTGTCTGTTTTAACTGAGTGGTAACATAACATTTAAGAAAAGTTGAAGTAACACTCTCTGATTTTTCCTACTTGAATAGCCCCAGACAACAATAAAATGGTTTGAGGTTGTTTCTGCTGAATTACATTTTCAATAATGTGTCAAGCCTCACATTCATGGCTGTAAATTTTGATTTCTTTCTATATTATTTACATATGTTGAAATGTGCAATGACTTTTAATGGAAAATTACCATTTTAATAGAGTAAATGATCCAATATTTAGAAACACATTTTAAAAAGAAAAAAATCCTGTATAGATTCTGATGTCAGATGCTTTATTATTGTTTACTGTCTCAGGTAAATCTAATTTAAATTTTACCTGCTTACTGAAGGTGCTGATCTGTGGTTATATCACATGAAAAGGTGGGAATTCTGGTGAAAATGTCTTCTGTCCAAACAAATAACAGTAAAGCTGTTGTTTCGGCCCTGAGATGGCCTGTTGCCCTGCTGCCCGGAGACGCAAACATGGCTGACACCCGGGACACGAGGGGGAGGGGCTGTTTGCCCCCCCCGTTTCCTCAATGCTTGGCGATTCTGGGATTCCTGCTTCTGAGCACTTTGCTGGCAGATCACGGGCTTTCGGACAGGATTTTACCACACAGTGCTCTTCCTGTGCAGTGGGGGTGTGGGGGGGCACTCAGTTATTTGTCCTGGGGGGGTTCT
>JAODLD010000069.1:909746-925151 GCA_026781065.1 Mormyrops boulengeri | reverse complement strand
CCCCCCTCTGCAGACCCCCCTGATGGAGAAACTGGCAGAGAATAATGGGGCTCTTTACAGCTGCTACCCCACGGGCCTGGAGAAATCAGGCAAAACATACCTGCTTACCACTGCAAACACCGCTATTCCTGCCAACGGCAAGCGCAGGTGAACCGGCACGAGGTGCAAGGGAGCAGCGTCCCCCATCAACGCAAACGGCAAGCGCGCCCAGTGCCGGCAAGCTGCTTTCCATCATCTGCAGATTGTTTCCTGTGAGTCCAAAGGCAGTCAAGTCGCACATATCCTGCGCACAGATACGCCTTTTGCTTGCCAAAAAAAAATCACCTGCATGCAAGACCAGGAGAGTGGAAGCTGAGCAGCATGCAAATCACCAGTATTTTTTTCAGTGTCGGAGCGAGACTCAGCCCATGTGCATGAGCTGTTAAACCCAAGACCCCCCTACAGGGATAATTCCATTACACGACACCTAGCAGCCCCTTGCTTTCCTATAAGGCCTTGGAGCTATGCAATGACAAAAGTTAGCCATAATGGTGAAACCTTTCGCAGGAATCGTGTGAAACTGCCATCTGTATGCCGTGATCCACCCGACATGAAACGTGGTCGAGCAGGAACGGCATAAACACGGATTGATCTTTGGCTTTCTCATCATTTTTTTTTTATTATTCAAGCCTTACCAGAAATGCCTTAAAAACACACGTGGTATTGGGTATTAAGTCCTTCTTACAAAAAAACATTTTCTACTCCTTCAGTTTCCTGCCTCTAGGGATCTGTGTCATCATCAACCATGTGACCCATGCTGTCCTCACTTTAATACTAACTGTGAAAAACATTGTTTAAATGCTGTATTTCCTGTTCGCTTGCTGTTTACTCTCCTCCAGTAACCTCTTGTAAGAAGAATGACCAAAAGGCAATCGAATCGCAGGCAAACGTGTACCTTTTGTAATTAGCCATGAAATTTGGTATTTTTATTCTGTGAAAATGAGCTTATCAGTGTTGGCTCTTGTGTATTACATTTGCATTGTTCTTAATGCTATCTTTGCACACAGACCCTGCCCTATGAACATTAAAGATTAATTGGCAGTAACCTTGGTGATGTGAGCCGCTGTTTCTCTCTCCCGGGTGGCATCGGGGTCTGCGATGGTCTCCTTGTGGAATATGTAAACATGCAGGTTACGCAAACAAAACAATAGTGTGAGGAAGTACGCCACACCGGCCACCTTCCTGACTGCAGGACACGTAGAGTGAGACGGGGCCCATTAGGGAAGGCGATTACGCCAGCAGCGAGTGGGAATCGCTCACCCTGCTCCGTCAGCCATAGCCTCAGCTGCTCAGCCTTTCTAAACGGCCTCTTTGTCAGCCTCCGTATTGAGCTGTTTTCCTTCAAGCACTTTATCTGGGAACAATAAGCTCTCATTTTTATCCATCTTATTCCAGTTCAGCCACTGGAGTTTTTTACTGACAGTTTTGATGTCACAGTTAAAAGTAGCTTTAACGACATCGTAATCAGTAATTCAGTGGGGAGGGTCTTTAATTAAGGGAACTTAAATAAAAAGAGGAACATAACCCCTCCCTGTGAAGACCCATCTTCTTCAAACAGAATGGTTCAAATATGAGTTTTAATTTTTAAATTGTTTGTGTGTGTGTGTGTGTGTGTGTGTGTCTGTGTGTCTGCGTGTGTGTGTATTAGGTTTATATTACATTGTGACATTGTGGGAACCAAATGTTCCCCACAATGTGATAAAAACCTGTTATTTTGACATTGTAAGGGACCATTTTTCAGGTCCCCACAAAGATCTGTGAATGCAATCAAAAAACTAAAAGTGCCAAAAGTGTCGTATTTTGCTTTTCTTGGACATCCGGACTGCGGTTTCAGGGTCAGCATCACGGTGGGCCGTGATGAGGTGTTTTGTGTTGCCATGGAGACCGACCAAAGGTGGGAAGCTTGCCCCTCGTTTACCACCATCACGGTCCACTTTTCTGGGTTTGCATGCCCCTCATGTCCGACTCACCATAAGAGCAGCCACTCTGTCCAAATTCCACATGAATATAAGGAATCTGAACGCTTCTGCTTCTTAGTAACCGGAAATCAGCTCTCCGGTGTGGATCCTTTGAGCCTTTCATTGTCCTGACAAAGGTTTCATGCCCTGAACCCCATGGATCAGACCTACACATTCCCCTGTCCCATTATTCCCAAAGGACTGAGAAGTCCATCAGTGCACTGTACTTACATAAGCAAACCTCTCCTTACAAAATAGGCTGCGATTTCTGAGCCAAGGCATGCGGTTTCACTGTGGCTGCATTTCTGTGACATGCCAGTTTGCCAGACTTGGGAATCCAGCTTGGAAGCAAAGCACACACAACAGCATGGGCACTGGAGGTCCTGGCTCCGCATTCGGCTGTCATTATGCTCTGATTATGCTTGATTACATCACAAAGGGGTCACCGCCCTCACCACAATGACCCGCCAGCACCAGCGCTATCTGCACGTTTCCTTATAGACAGCTCACTAGCGTTGCATGCACTGACCTGTGAGTCCTTCCGCATAGAAACATCTGTTATACGGCTAAATGTAAATATACCATAGGTTTAGCGCACAGAGGAAGTGCACGAGCTTAAATAACTGCTTCCTTAGTTTGCGTAGGAACCTCACAGTCAACTGATTTTCAAGTAACGTAACGCACTTATGAGATCCATATGACGTTTGGTTTAAGATAAATTAAGGAGAAAAAGGTTTATGATTTACAATGTACAGGAAGCCGCAGAGAAGAGGTATGATAGCTATTTTAGGATGGGGCAGAAACACTAATGTTTGGAGGTTACACAGCATTTATTAGGGGTAATGACAAATGAATGTAGGTCTGTTTGCATAAATAATGCAGGTGTATGAGAGAGGCTGTGCCTGGCATTGTGCCTTAGTGTCTGTATCATTATCAAAACTATGAATTTTCATTGTGAGCCAGTATTGTAGCCATTCTACACTGTTCTGATTGCGCTCCTGATTATCAGAATCACACAGCTCGTCTGAGACCAAACCGGCCCTGGCCAGCCTCCTCGTCTCCACCGCCCCCAGAAGAAAGCAGGGAAGCAAGGGAGGTCCCTCAAAGCCCAGGAGATGAGCACCGCTAATCCTGACCCTGATGATAATGGGCAGTAGCCTGTTGGCTAAGCATCGCTAAACAGCACCGCTAACCCTGACCCTGATGATAAGGGGTGGTAGCCTGTTGGCTAAGTATCACTAAACAGCACCGCGTTTGGATGCCAGCTCAGCTACAGACGCATTTATACGAAAGTGTTTCCTTTAGTGTAACTCGTTCACCATGTGTCCCAGTGTGCAATGGCCATTTAGCAACCATAAAAGACCACATTAAACATCTCATACTATTGTTTGTGTAGCACTGCTGCTCGCTCAAGGGAATTTATTTCTTCGGTGCTGGATGAAAATTTTGCCCTTATAAAAAGAATTCCTAAGAAGTGCTATTCGCCTGTAGCATGAATGAATCAACCATCGGTGGAGTAATGATCAGGTAATTGCGCTGAAGTCACAAGATCTAAGTTCCCGTTGCTTAAAATCTGAGTAGTTGATTTTTGCCAGGTACATTTTCATGAGGATGTTAATTTAAACATGACCTGGAGAAGCATACAATGTACGGAGTGATGTATTTCTTAAATCTGCTGAAATAACCTTCCTGACACATTATAAAGCAATCATGCTACGGTGCCTTCCTCTGTTTCCTGAATTAGACTTCAAGATATTTAACTTGGACTGATGGAGATGCAGGGGTAGGTTAATACGAGAAACACAAAAACAAAACACTCGAGCAGTGCTACGAAAGCAAGTACATCAGCACCATGTGCGGACTCTTCTGGAAAGGTCCATGTGAAGTACAGCTGACTTATATTCACAGAATTTCTGAAAGAAATAATAGTATGTAACTACAATTGAAGAAAGAACATAGAGAAAACATTTCTTGTTCTGCTTTGTCAACAAAGTAAACGAAAGGTCTATTTCGTTTCAAATGAAATTATTGGTTTTGATAAACAAGTGTAAACATAGCAAGTTAACAAAAAACAATAGTGTCACTCTCCAGGTTTGGACCCAGGCTGTTGGAACCTAAATCCGATACTTACACCCACCCGAAAAAGATTCTCTCCGAACAGACTGTGGTAACACTGTAGAGCAACTGTAACCTTCTAAAATGAACACTGGCCTTCAATTTATTTTAAGGTCTTGTACGTATGTTACCATGGATTTGTGTACGACAGAAGCAACCTCTAAAATAAGCTAATTACATTTATGACTTAGAGGGTGTATGGATTGAGCAACATGCAATTTGGACTTTGTAATGACATGGTTAGTCACTGCATTGAAATCAGAAGAACCTATTGACTGCCAAGTATTACAAACTTACTGATATTCCTAATATGAGACCAAGAATGATTCCAGGTTCTGGGGTGTAGCAATATCAGGCCATGTATGTTTCTATATTTAAGTGTAATTGGGACTATGATCACACACATCACTCTGAAGGACCTTGATTTCGTATATTATTTGCTAAACTTGTATATAGCTGATAGGACACCCATTACTGTACCAGGTATACGGATGGTTTTTGTACAGGAAACACTGGCATTAATGTAACACAAAATAACCCTAATATTGGGCATGTTACTGTTGACATTAATTCTAGTGAAAGACCATCTATTTGCTCAGAATTGAGGACATCCCAGAATATTCCCTGACAGCCCATGGCATGGCTCATTGGTTCACTAGCGGATAGCTTTGCAGACTCCTGGAAAGCATGGCTTTGTTAGAATGCCCAGAGCAGCACTCCACACACTACACAGTGCGGCTGGCACTCCATGGCAGCATTTACACAGCAGCACACGGGCTCACAGTCCCACAGGGGGCACCGTTCTGAAACCGCTGGGCTATACACATCTGCAGCGGCTGATGCTGCATCGCCCCCAGGAACAGGCCTGCATGGGTGCTGCTAGCGTTCCATTGCACGATTCATCAGGAAGAGAAGCCCTCATTTCGGAAAGGATCTGTGTATTCCAGGAACCAGTGGTAAACAGTAGAGAGTGTTTTTCAGGTTCTCAGAAGGCTGGTAGGTGTTCTTTTGTAAATGCTCTGAGAAATGGCCCCAAGCGCCCCCTGGTGGATGAGATGGTTTGAAAAAGTTATAACATTAAATAAGATATGTAAAATCTACACCTTTTTAAGAATGTGCTTCTTCCCTCCAGTTTCAATTATTTTTCATAAAGATGGGGTTATAATAATAAATGAACTAAATACAGGTAATCCTAATGACAGGTAACCCTAATGACAGGTAATCCTAATTACAGGTAATCCTAATTACAGGTACTCCTAATGACAGGTAATCCTAATTACAGGTAATCCTAATTACAGGTAATCCTAATGACAGGTAATCCTAATTACAGCTTTCAGTTTTTTGATTGAATCGTTGAAACCAACAGCATTGGACTCAGGTTATTATCAGGTGGCATACCCCCGGAATCGTACTCTGCTCTGCTCACTGTGATTCCTCCTCACCGGCAGAGCCCATGTGTGTCCTGCTCGAAGGCACACAGACCCTTTAGCTCCCCCGGGGGGCTGGTGCAGTGGGATGGTGTGGTGCCCTCAGTGCCCCCCTGCAGCCAAAGGGGCCCCATCCTGAGCTACATGTGCCTCGGAGGCAGAGCCGACAGCGATGGAGGAGGGAGGACACGTGCGCGCCTCCTCATGGCTCCTCACACCTCCTCGCATCCAGCCCGAAATACTGACCCAGCTCCTATCCCTGTTCGCTGGCAGGCACTGACTGGAGTCTATTATGGCCCTGAGCAGCACTATTATGTTTTACAGGTTTCAAGTAGCTAATTTTACCCTGAAATACCAGAGAAGTGACACTCATCGTTCAGGATGTAACAGGGCAGACAGGCAGCGCTCACATGAGTGATTACATGAATGCTATGATAATACAGGCTCCCAAGGTGCTTCTACAACACTGACTGGCGCTGTGAACCGATCATATAAATACTCTGAGCCAAAGCCGTTCACGGGACTAAGTAAACAAAAAGACCCAGATCACTGGTTCTCCACATGGTCCAGCAGGGAAGCAGCTGTGGTGTGAGGATGTGTGGCACGCAGGAGTGGTGCTCTTCCAGAATAAGGAGGGTGTATCCTCTGTCTCCTGCAGCTTCCACCTGTGGAAAACCACTGAAATGATTATTTCAGTAGCTATGATTCAGTCAATCAAGCTTTTATACACTGTATACTAAATATTAATTTTATTCTGAATTTATAGTCAATCCTTTTGATTTTAGCCAAATGGCAAAGGTTTCCAGTCAACTACCTGGTAACATGGGGACTACCGCCCTTCCTCTTAACAGATCTCTCAGCCATCCAATAACCTGCAGCTCCTTGAACCAAGAAGAATTGAATAGTCCAGAAAAACTACAATTAAACTCATGTAAGGCACTTTTTATACTTTTATTTGCAATTTTTAAGGCTGGGTAACCTGGCGTGGGAAAAGCTGATGACGTCGCTGTTGCTGAACTGAGCGAAACAAGATTTATACTGATTGTTGCCAAGGGGTGGAGCTTTTGAAAAAATGTGTATTACCGACAGCAGAAGTCTCCAAAATGCTTATAATGCCAAGAGAATCCCGTATTAGCATGTCTGTGAGCGTGAGTTTGTTTACACTTTGAGTTTGTTTATCCGTGCAAGTAAATCAGTTTGTGTTTAGTAAACCAATGTGGTTAGCATCTCGTGACTGTCAGGATTTAAACTAGAACATCTCTGGACATGTTAGTGCAAGTTGTTTTGGTATGTTGAGTGTTTTATTTTGGGAAATACTAATCACGTGTGCTATTTTCAAATAGGAAGTTGCAGGCTAAGCGTGTTCACCTGCATTTAGAGCTATTGAGACTGTTTGAACGTGAGATATATAGTCTCCACATTAAGTCAATTAAAATGAAATTTAATTTCAAACTGGGAAATTACTGGTTATGAGCTTTATCAATCCAGAGGAATATAACAGGCCTATAAATAATATTTGAAGAGAGATCTAATACACAGACTTCCTTCGAAGAATAATAACCTCGCAGTGCGTATCTCCATTAACCGTAAAACAAGCACAGATAAGCGGCTCCTCCATTATATGGATTCATCTGATTTTATACCAGAACTAAGTTTGACAAAATCATTTGATAGCTGTATGTCTCAAGGTTTTTTTTACCTTTTTAATAATATTGCGGCGTCGGGCAAACCGTGGCATCGCGGGAGCAGAGAAAGAGACAGAGACTCGCTTGCCCAGGAGAGCACACTCTTTATCGGTAATCCTGAAGACATCAGGCACCCAACGAGCACCAAACAAATTACACATGGGATACACAAGGTAGTCAGATGCCGAACTGTAAGATGCACACACGGTAGGAGATTTATGTAAGCTAATTACACACGAGGATCAGACCAGGTACACACAAGACACCGGTAAACACACGCGCAACAATAACGAAATATAACCATTAAAAATAACAGTAACAATACAAAGGCTATTTACGACAGCTGGGACAATGCTGGGACATGCGCCCCGCCGGTGCTACAATATAGTACAGAACGGGTAGTGTATCGTATAATCATACATCTTATACACATACGGTTTTACAAGTTATTAAATGTTTTCATGTGCATTTTCACTGCATAATTGGTATATGCAGAAACAAGGTTGGCACATAAAATCCAATTGAAAATGGACAGTATCAGTATAATATAAAGCCAGTAACACAGGGATTATCCACAATCGTTATATTATAATCCCAAGTTTTTTGTTTGTATTTATTTGTTTTTTTGTTTCACTGGCGGGAAAACAAAGAAAAAATCATTACAAAAAAAATTCTAAATAATTTATCCACAATCCATTTTCCAGTGAAAACGGTTGCACAACCCAGCTGAGAACTACTGCGTGACACATGCTGCAGTAACACTGTGATACAACACTACACAACAGCATGACACAGGAGTAGATTTAAGGGTGTTGCAGGTCAGATAAGAAGCATTTTCTCTTCGTTCAGACTGAGGTTACATGTGCTGTTCCTCGACATGTAATGCTTATCACACTGGGGAAAAGACTAGCCTCCAGTCGGTGACATTGGACAGGACTTTGGTGCCTGTTCACACTGCTCCCACGGTCGGAGGATTTTCCTTTCAGTTTGGTTCCTGTTTGATTCCTTTTATCTTATAGACGCCCAGAGTTGATGATCAGTGTTTCTTCGATAAACTGTGGGATCCAGTTTGCTGTATTCAACAGTTCAGCAAGCTGTGGATATTCATTACACTGTTTGGACTCTCTTCTAAGGTCTGTTCCACAGTGGCTCCAGTCTGTTCATTCTCCTGTCCATGCTGTTAAAGGCTCTTCCAGGTGCTGGAGTCAGACGGGACTAGCGCATCTGGTCAGATATCCGGGAAGCGCTGTCTAAGTGGCTGATCTGTGTGGACAGGGACTTCCGGCTGTCTGTCTTCGGCCTCGCTCTCCCTCGGCTGTCTCTGCTGCACTCCGTCCCGAGATAATGGCAGGAGAACGCTGCCTTGAACTCCCCCCGAAACTTCCCTGAGAAAAGGCCACACGAGGAAAGTTCAAAAAGAGCACACACTTGGATTAGTTCTGCACTTTCAGCTATCCTCTGGGCCTCTTTCTATAATGTTTAAAGTGATTTTGAGACCTGCTGAGAATGCAGACTCCTGATTCCTTAGCTGATGCACCATTGGTTATTGTTGGACCAGTATTACTGGCCAGAGAAATTTTTCCCGTTGCTGTTTTAAAAAGGATATGGAATGACTATAGCATATGACTTATTATATGAAAATGCACAAATAGTGCCCCCTGCAATACATTAGACAAACTCAGAACGTTTCAGTGTCCTCTGGATACAGCCATTTTGTCAAAATCAAAGTTAGGACCCAGACCTGTAGCCAGCAATATATTTCGTGAGAGGTCCAGCAACCCCGCTGTAGATTTTGTCTATCAGGGGGTGGAGTGGGCTACGTGCCCATAAGGACTATAACAAAAACTGGCTTTGATTCAGAAATAACCGCTATGGTCTAGCGTGTCGTGCCTAGTGTGGCCAGCAGATGGCGTTCAATACAGGCTGTCAGCTGCCACTCCAAGGAAGGCGGTCACAGACTCACCGCTGAGAAAGTTATAAATAATTGGGTTTGCCGCACTGTTGGCATAAATCAGCCAATGTGAGAAGGTGAAGCAGGCGTAGACTGTCTCTCTGCTCTTTGTGTTCTTAAATGCTCCAAAGACTCTGCAGAAAGAAATGTGACAAACACATCATTTACAGATGTATCCTGGAGTATACTGTACCTATTCACACTCAAAATAAACAGTTTTTTAGTGCAGGTGAAAAACACTCATTGGTGTATTTAATTACACTTGATGTTAATTAAATACATTCATTTTCTGTAATTGCTTTTCCTATTCCGGGTCATGGGGGGGGGGGAAGCTGAGCCTATCCTGGAAGATGGGGCACTAACCTACTGCAGGGCACACTCACACATGCACACCTATGGGCAATTGGGTAACACCAATTAACCTCAGCATGTTTTTGGGCTGCGGGGGGAAACCGGAGAAGCTGGAGGCAACCCCACAATGACACGGGAAGAACATGCAAACTCCACACGTGAAGCCTTGGCAGAGACTAAATCCCAGGTCCCAAAGGTGTGAGACAGCAGTGCTGAGTGCTGCACCACTGAACTCACTCCTCTGTTTCCATGGCAATTGATCACAAGCACCCACAGGCATTTAACAATCTGCAGCTGGTCCTAATTGGGCTGATTGTCCTTTATGGTGGTTTCAGTGTCAGCTGTGCGCTTTTGAAGGAGGTCAGATGGAAGTATTGAGGAAGGCTCCCCACCTCTGTAGTGTTCTTGGGGTTTTTTTTGAGGTGGGGGTTAAGTGTTTCTGCTGGCTTTTAGTGAGTTTTAGTGTGCTCTCTCTGGCCTGGGCTTTCAGTCCCATGTTTTGTTGGGTTTGAAGAACAGTCTGCTTTCACCGCCCTGCATTCTCTGTCATACTCGTACAAAACATCTCCTTCATGGTATTAGTATGTCATCATAAGAGGGCTGAAAATCATCCCAGCCAGCTTGTTTAGTACAGGGAGATGCAGGTTTAATCAGAGAAAAGAAGACATGGTTGAATAAAGGAACTGGCTCTAGACTAGGCTTCCCTTAATGTCACCCTTGAGAACCAGAAGCAGCCACACGCTCTGATACCTTTTCATAACGTTGAGGACACTGATGGGGAGGTAGCAGAGGGCAAAAACCAGCAGGACCACCATCAGCATGCGGGCGGTCTTCCTCCTGCAGTGAGTCTGCTTCACTTCAGCAGACACTGTGCTGGTGCGCACCTTGAAGAGCTCAGCAGCGCCTCCCGCCTGGGCCGAGCACTGCAGGGACTGCCACTTCCTCTGCAAGATGGACGATGACCCAGGGATCTGTGGACAAGAGCAATAGGTGTGTGCAGAGCACCTCGTACAAACTCAGGGTGAAAGCCTCTGGGACTCGTTATATCCTAACTGCTATCTATAGCATCACCTGCATAATGGCTTCTTCATAAGTGATGCCCCATAAAAGGCTTCACGGTACCATCATCGCGCCTTCATGTACATTAACACATTCATAAATGATGCATTGCTTTGGAGGGTCTAATGCAGGACTGTAGAAAATGCCACCCTACGGTAGTAAGTGAAGGATCATCGAAGGCCAAGAATCTTTCATGGTCTCAAGGTGCGTGTGCATGTAACGGAAGGCAAGACGATGAATCTGTCAGTTTCTTATTGTTCATTAATGGAGAAAGGTTGGGAGATGCATTGGGTCTGGCCTTGAATGTGTCAGCCTTTGTATTTAGACCGTAAAAGCAGCTCTCATGGTACGACGATTATGCCTCTTAGAAGAGGCCGGCTTACCTGATGGCACCAAAGCTTGTGGAATATCTGGATGTAGGCCAACACCATCAGACACAAAGGAGCAAAGTAAGTCACAATGAAGAAGCAGGTGTGGTACATTTTGGCATAGATCTCATCTGGGGAGCAGAAAGGATGGAATCACACATGTAAAGAGACCAGCTGCATCTTAGCAATCTGTTCAGCCTAGAAAATGAATTTGCATGCTAAAATCCATCCATACAAGGTCTTCAATGAGAGGTGTGGGAACAGAACCGCTTTGAGCATGAATGCAATGTCATTCTGATTCATGATAACCGAGTGTCCATGGCTGAAACTGAGATGAGCATTTTTGGCGGGGGGGACTGTTGGGGCAGCCTGCTTTGGTCATTATCTTTGGTCTGTCATCTCAATCAGGAGACTCTGATTTAAAGGAACCCAGGGTTTTAGCTTGCACTACACTAACAGGAAGAGTCTTCCAAATTTTAACGACATGCCGTGTAAAGAAGCGGTTTCTCAAATCCAGTGTAAAATGTTCTCCTGCTGATTTCCACCACAAGTTCTTGTATTTGAACTAATATTTAAGTAACTATTTGGTTGAACAGCATCCAGACCTGTTAGAATCTTATATACCTAGATCATGTTCAGATTCAGCTCAGATAACCTCTCCTCATAAGATATTCCTCTAAGACCAGGAATCATTCTTGTAGCCCTACATTGCACCCTTTCCAAGACAGCAATGTCCTTTTTAAGGTATGGTGACCAAACCTGCACACAATATTCTAGGTGGGGTCTTACCAAGGAATTGTATAATCGTAGCATCACCTCGCTTGACTTAAACTCCACACACGTAGAGATGTAACCCAACATCCTATTGGCCTCTTTAATTGCTTCCCCACACTGGCAAGAGTGGGACATGGAAACACAAGTGGTTCCCAGTAATAGACTCACCTCCCCAGTGCTCATCACATATAGTGAAGAGGCTGGTTTTGTTGGACAGCTCTGGCAGCAGGCTGGTGGTCTCCATGACTACAGCTTGCGGGACCATGATGGTGCAGGACACCATCCAGATGAGCGCGATGCTCTTGCGGGCTCGTCGCGGTGTGCTCTTGAACATCAGAGGGTGGCAGATGGCATACCAGCGGTCCTGGGCGACGAAGCTGAGCGTCAGCACGGAGACACACACCGAGATGGTCTGTGGTTTCCCGGGAGACAGAGAGAGAGACAGAAACAGAATGGACACCTATGAGGAAGTCTGTCTGTTGTCCTGTGTTTGGGGTTTTCCCGAAGAATCCCCTTGAAGGGATTCAGTCATTTTGTGCTCGGGTTTCGCAATTAAAAACTACTGAATAAACTACCAGGCAAACAAAATACTAAAGTAAAAAAATGTAAGAGCCAAAACTGGGAGAATTACAAACTAATTAAGATTCCTGTTTAGAATTCATTGTTGAAAACCTTCTTCATGTAAGTTGTAGTTGTGTAGATGTTACATAATGGCACATGTATTTGCTGTGTACGGTTCGGTAAAACATTCGGTTTGCACAATGAAATAAATAAATATGTTTATTAACACTGGGAGAACCTAAGTTCACAAGTAGATGTTCAATATGGAAAACATTATGCTAATTGTGGCTGCAGTTTGGTTACGGCTAATGCTGGTCAGTCATAATCGGCAGTCTTTTCATTTCCCAGTAAAATATACCAACACATTAATATTTATGTTTACAATATGCAAATAAGCATTTGTTAGATTTTGTTATAGACATGTTGGCAGATGCATTACCTTTGGTTTATGCCTGTTCTAAACTGCATGTTTAATAATGCATTTCAAAACAAATTCTGTTTTACCGACTGTACCAAAATTGTATCGAACCATGAATCCAAAACTGCGGTTCATTCCAAGCAATGACTTTTGTGTACCATTACACCCCAACTAAGTTGTTCTATATTGTATGTATAGTTATTTCATCATGGTAATGGTACGGAGCAGCATAATTTACCCCCTTGTGCTTTGCTCCTGGTTTATTCCACTGTAGTTATTTTTATGGAAAAAAAGTGGGCGCCAAACAGAGATCTATTCCATCTCTCCATGAAGTCAAGTTGTTTTTGTTGTTATGACTTTTCCTTTCGCTTACCCGTATTTTATTTGAAATGTAAGTAAATGTGAAGCATTTATAAAGTAGCGTGTTTCCACTGGCAACATTTCTCCAAGGCAGCCCAGCACACAAAAATTTTTGGTGCCATGGCAAAAACACATCTACCCAACAATCAATCATCTAATCCAGCTCCTTTGTGACTTGCTTGGGGAGCCCAGATCCCGCCCACACCTTCGTGCACGGATTACTAAGGACAGGGGACACTACTTTTTTGCAACACAATTTGTTTGAATTACCCAAAAGATTAATTTACTAGCTTGTTCAGTGGCACTTCCAATTTGCATAAAATAGATCTGAAACACTTGTGTTCTGATATGTCAAACAGGTCATGCTAAATCGTGCTAAGGAGTTAGCTAAAATTAGTCATGTGAGAAAAATAAATTTAGGGTATATACTACCCCAGTAGATGGTGTATTTCAGTCACAACCGAGGTACGGTGCTCTGGTTCAGTAGCCTGTCTGAGTTGCTCACCAACTCGCTCACCCCTTCAGGTCACTCATTCGGAGCGAGAATGAGAGACCCCAAAGAGTGCACTGAGTTGGTGAGTGAATGGGTGCATGTGACAATCTTGGTCGTTCGTTCACTGTAGGCATATATATTCATTTCCCAGGTTTAGTTTCTATTGTTTCTCTAGTCTTATGGTTAGTTCTTGGGTTTTTTGCAGTTTCTCCGAGCACTGCACGGTCTGACCTTGGGTTTTTTGCAGTTTCTCTGAGCACTGCATGTTCTCACCTCGGGTTTTTTGCAGTTTCTCTGAGCACTGCATGGTCTCACCTCTGGTTTTTTGCAGTTTCTCTGAGCACCGCACGCTCTGACCTTGGACTGAATTTGCTGGAACATCCACTTATGGGAAGATTGGCAACTGTCTTGAATGTTTTCCACTTGTGAATAATCGTTCTCACTGTAGAATGATGGACTTCAAATTGTTTGGAAATGGCCTTACAACCCTTCCCAGACTGATGGGCAGCAGCAATTGCTTCTCTAATATCATTGCCGATGTCTTTCCTCCTTGGCATTGTGTTAACACACACCTGAATGCTCCAGACCAGCAAACTGCCAAAACGTCTGCTTTTATAGAGGTGGTCACAAGTGCTGATGATAAATTAATCAAGTGCATTTGATTAACAGAACCTGGCAGCTACTTACCCTCCTCATTCCCATGGGAGCAGCAGATGTACTTAATTTTTCACACACTGTTTCTGCATTTTGGCTTAGTTTTTGTTAAAGAAATAATGGAATAGTGTAATATATCATGTGTTGTTGTTCATAGATCTGAAACAGGTGTGTGTGTGTGTGTGTGTCTGTCTGTGTGTCTGTGTGTGTGTGTACATAATCTTATACATTAATAAATTATGAATGTACTTTAAGTGGCTTAGATGAAGAAAGCTCTATGTACAGGCAACTTTTTTATTAATTTAATTGGCCAATCGTCTTCAAGAGCACGTAATCACTCAATCAGCTGCAGCCAAGAATAACACCGACCTACAACTGACACCAGTTCATATACATAGGCCTAACACCAGTTCATATACATAGGCCTAACACCAGTTCATATACATAGGCCTATGTCCAGCAATTTGCAATCTGCCCTGTAGTAAAAAGACAAGACTGTGGTCAAGTTTTTGATAAAGGAAATTTCAGAAAATGTACTTGATCCTGAAGCAGCAGGTAAAGTGTAATGTGATACATGTTATTGGTAAGAGCCAATTAGTAGTATGTGTTAGACAATGGTGTGCCCAGGGATAATTACTATATGAATAGAGTGCTGTGGCAGCAAAAAGGTTGGGAAACACTGTCTTACAGCATGCCCTTACATGCCTCATTGACTCTCATTAGCCATAGTCGAGAAGGGACGCAGAACTAATCCATGCAGGGACGTAAACGTGAGGGTATACTTCCTGTAAGGGAACGTCACACCATTATGCATTATGGAATTCAGCAGGTTAACAGCATTAACATTTGACATTGTCAAATAGCAGATAAAGTTATAAAGCTCTAATAGAATGAGCTTATTTAGGTATTTTCCAAAGAAAAGAAAAACAAAGTAGGTAAGCAGAGCAGGCATTTAGTTAGGTTGGGGGGGGGGCACACATCTCTCTCGTCACTCCCTTACTGTATATCCCAATCACACGCACACATTGAAAGGTGCTTTAATATCGCTGTTTTACCATTATGGTGCCGTGAGGGAATGGGGGCCAAACGGTAAATATACCAATAAACTATCCTGTAGTAACATCAGCGGTAACTTTCTGACACGGCTCCAGTATGAATGTGAAACCGAAACAGATTACTGTGTTTGAGAAAT
>JAODLD010000069.1:888418-902189 GCA_026781065.1 Mormyrops boulengeri | reverse complement strand
CAGATTACTCGTCTCTTTTTTTCTCTCTCCTGCCTTGGGCTGACTTGGTGCTCTACGCGCGCCTCACGGCAGCGATGCGCATCATTTGCGCATTTGCAGAATACGCGTCCCCTTGCGGAAAATGGGGCTCCCCATGGATCGTGGGGCCCTACGCACAGCGCGTGTTCTGCGTGTAGAGAGGGGCGGCACTGTGTATATGTTAGTTTTTATCGCCTGTATACGTAATTAATAGCAAACATTATTACACCTTAAAAAATACATCCTTAAAATGGATCTTTATAATATGCACAAATTTGAATACAATTCATTAATCATGTTCAGAAGCCCCGTATATCGATAGTGAATGAACGAATTGTAAAATGTGGTTAAATCGCAAATGGGTTTTCTTTCGGTCTGACATATTTGTTTTGCATATGTAATTGCAAGTGCACATAAAATAAAATCATTATTACCGCGTCTCTAAATTGGTCTTAGCATTTGCTCTTCCATACGTGAGTCTGTTGGGCTGGCGTCTCATCCAAGATGTGCCGTCAGTGCTCTGTGTTACAGGGTTTAGTAGATCTGTTCTATTGGCAATTGATTGCTTTTCTCCCCACACTCACCACGTCACGTGATGTGTAGAGTGTGTAACACACTCATTCCAGAGCACTAAGCAGGGAGCAGCTGGTCAGCAGATACAGGGATGTGTTCTACTCACCTGTTTAATCTGTGCCGGGGACGGTTCATTTTGAGTTAGACCCTAATGTTGCCCTAGTTCAATGTGCACCTCACAATATTCCCATTGCAATGAAATCTGATGTCAAAGCTCTACTGGATGAATATCAGGCTGATGGCCACATTACAGACCCAACAGAGTGGATCAGCAACATGGTAGTCGTAAAAAAGCCAGACAAATTAAAGATATGTTTGGACCCAAAGTTTCTAAACAAAGCTCTGAAATGCTCCCATTATATAATGCCCACTCTGGAGGATGTTTTATACTAACTGCCAAAGGCCAGAGTTTTCACTTTGGGGGAGCCAGGCATGCATTCTCACAGTGCAGACTGGATGAGGGAAGCAGCTTCATGACCATCTTCTGGACCCCCAGGAGCATGAAGCACTGGCTCAAGCTACCCTTTGGGGTGTCCGTGGCACCGGAGGTGTATCAACGCAAGCAACACGAGCCCTTGGCTGGACTGAAAGGAGTTGAACCCATCGCTGATGATGTATTGGTCGTAGGCTGTGGAAAAACAGATGAAGAAGCGGACAAGGACCGTGATAGCAATCTGTTAGCCCTGATGGAGCGCTGCCGAAAAGTCACACTGCGGCTAAGCCTGAAGAAGCTACAGTTCAAGGTAGCCGAAGTCCCTTTCCACGGACACATTCTAACATCTGCTGGGTTAAAGCCTGACCCTGAGAAGATGAAAGCCATTGCAGACATGCCTAACCCATCAGACGCAAAAGGCGTGCAGCGTCTCATTGGTTTCGCTAACTATCTGGCAGAGTTCATGCCGCAGCTGTCAGCTGTTTGTGAGCCATTGTGGCACTTACTTGACAAAGACACCCTATGGCACTGGTGTTACGCCTCAAACCAGGAAGCAGGTGTAGGGAGCCGTGAATGCAAACAAACAGGCAGAGGTGGCAATTTCAGGTCCAGAAAGTAAAAATTCAGACCAGGATTTTGTTTCAACCAACCACTTGAGTACTATTTGGCAGTGACTCTTTACCTTCAATCCTGGTCTGAATTTTTACTTTCTGGACCTGAAATTGCCACCTCTGCAAACAGAGTTTAATAGAAAACAGGCAGAACAACACAATGATGTTACAATACAATGACCGGAGTGGGGAAACAAACTGAAATGCAGACTAAATACACTGGACTAAAGACAGCAACAGGAAACAGCTGGTAAACACGGGGAATCCACAAGAGGTTAACGAGGGGGGGTGTGGTCATGAGAGGTCTGGACGGGCGGGGCATGACAGTAGCCCCCCCCCCAAAAGGCACACAGGAGGAGCGAAGACACGAGACGAGGGACACGATGAAACCTGGGGAAACAAAAGCAAAAACATCAACAGCCCACGGGGAACAGCACGGACACACAAAACAGGTACAAAGAGACCAACTCAGACACCAAACGACAAACCACAGGGAACGCAGACAGACACAGGGGCACCAAAAATGGGAACACAAAACCCAAGGAGGGGGGCAACAACGGGACAACACCAGGGGGCACACCCACAGGAGGCACGAAGGGACCCGAAGGGAACAAAGGCACAGAAGGATGGGGAGCAAACACAGGGGTCACAAAGGGACCAGAAGGCACAGAGGGACAAGGAGGAAACACAGGGGGCACAAAGGCCAGAGCCAAAGGGACCCTCGGCGAGAGCGAGGGAGGAGCTGATGGGAACATCAAAGGGGGCAAGGAGGAAGACGAAGGGGACACAGGCGGAAGGGAGGAGGGAACAGCAGCCATGGCAAGCGAAGGCGTATCCGCCGCCGGCCAAGGCGTAGGTGACCAATGAGCCGAAGCCAGGGGGACCACAGGTGACCAGTGAGCCAAAGCCGGAGGACCCGCAGGCGACCGCCAAGCCATAGCTAGGGGGACCGACTGCGAGCCAGGGGGCGGGGCAGGGCAGGTGGGGCCCGGCACAGGTGTCCCCTCCCTTTCCTGGAGACCGAGAGGCAGGGACCCGGCCGGGATCTGTGCCGCCGTGGTGGTGGAGTCCCCGGGGGAGTCACTGGGGTGGTCAGGGAGATCCCCGAGGGGTCCCACTCAAGCTCCTCCTTCAACTCAACTATGGAGCGGCGGTCCAGCAGTCCAGGACCTCCTCGGGGACAGGGGCTGGGGTCATGGGAGCTGGTGGAGCGGGATCAGGGTTTGGAACCACGGGGGATGAAGCCGACACTGGAACCACGGGGGACCGAACAAGAACCACAGGCACTGGAACCACGGGGGGGTAGAGCGTCCACCACCAACACAGGAACCACAGGGGGCGCTGCAGGAACCACAGTCCCGGGAACCTCAGGGGGTGGCGCATGGGGCGCTGCGGGCACTGGAACCTCAGGCGGCGGCACTCCGGGCTCAGGAAACACAGGGGGCGCTGCAAGGGATCATGCCTTGTCCACGGGCGCTGCCCCTTTAAGGGCCGTGGGGACCCACGGATTGGCATCCAAAATGCACCTGGCCCCTTTAAGGGCCAGGCGCGTCCCAAATTAGGGCAGGCTGCCAATGCTGGCAGCTGAGGGGCAGGCAGACAATCAGGTGTCTGCAGGGGCAAAACGGCGGCGGCGTCAGGTGCAAACACTGCCAGGTTCAGAATAGGGAGGGGTTCCTCCCGACATGCAGCAGGGCAGGTGGCGTAGACCGTGACGGCCCCTAAGAAGAGCTCCAGCTTCTCTTCCCGAATTCTGCTTTTCTGATTTTTCTTCCTGCTCACTGCTGCCAGTGGCGGAGTTTGGGGCACCTCTGGTAGCTCCGAAAGCTGACCATACGGCCAGCCACAGTCCGTGGCTACCTGCCTCATGTTAATCTCAGTCACCCCTCTCCTGAGCCGCCGCAAGTTTTCGGACAGGGACATCATTTCTAATATGTCCCTGCTCTGGTAGGCGAGTGATCGAGCCAGAGGGTCGTCCCTTACCTCGGGCTGATCAAGCCAGTAGAGCACCTTATCGACTAAACCGAGGTATTCCGCGTCGGTCAGGAGAGGCGCCTTTTGTTGGAGTGCAGTCATTCTGTTATGGCAACAGGAAACAGCTGGTAAACACGGGGAATCCACACGAGGGTAATGAGCGGGGGCGTAGTCATGAGAGGTCTGTATGGGCGGGGCATGACAACTGGCTTCCCAAACATGATGTGGCAGTGTCTGAACTGAAATCCTTGGCCACATCCATACCAGTGTTGTGTTACTATGATGTCACTAGACCAGTCACAGTGCAGAGCGACTCTAGCCAGAGTGGCCAGAGAAGGCCAGCCCGTTGCCTTTGCGTCAAAAGCCCTTCCATAGAGAGAAACTATGCACAAATTGAAAAAGAGTGTCTCAGCATTGTTTTCCCTTGTCAGGAGTTCCATCACTATCGGTATGGCCACGACTTGGACACTATGGACACTGATCACAAACCACTGATTTCCATATTTAGCAAACCCCTTCACAGTGCACCCAAGAGGCTTCAGAGCATGCTTTAGTCACTGCAAAACTATAACCTGCAGATTGTTTACAAGCCAGGGCCTGAAATGTTTATTAGTGACACACTTAGCAGAGCAACAGGCGAATGGTCGGGCCAGTTTACAAGCGTGCTATCTGTTCACTACAGCTAGAACAACATGATGTGCAATACATTAACCAGGCGGATTACTTGAATGTGAGAGACCAACGTCTTGAACAGATTAGGCGGCACACTGACAGGGACGAATGCCTACAGTCTCTCAAGTCCATGGTTCTGGCAGGCTGGCCAGAAGGGAAGGAAGACACCCCACACATCATAAGAGAATACTGGCCCTATCGTGACAAGGTCAGTGTGCAGAATGGCATTCTTTTCCGGGGACAGAAAGTCATTATACCCAAGTCAATGCATTCAGAAATGCTCGCCCGCATCCACTCAAGCCATAGAGGAGGAGATGCATGCTTCCGACAAGCCAGGGAGACTCTTTGCATGGCCCAACATGCAAGCAGAAATCAAAGACTTTGTAAGCACTTGTTCAACCTGCAATGAGTACAAGCAGCAAAAAGAGTCTATGCTCTCACACGAACTGCCTACACGTCCTTGGCAGATTGTCAGTATGGATCTGAAGCGATTTGCTTCAGAATGGGAATTTGACCATGTGACCTCTTCACCAAGGCACCCAAAAGCAAACGGTAAGGCTGAATCAGCGGTTAAAATAGCAAAAACTCTCCTGCGCAGGGCAGCACAAGATGGAGAAGATCCCTGTAAGGCTGTATTACACTGGAGAAACACCCCCACAGAAAGCATGGACAGTAGCCCAGCACAGCGCCTCATGTCACAGAGGCTTAAGACATCCATTCCGGTGACAAACAAGCTTCTAGAGCCCTGTATAATGGTAGGAGTCACAGAGAAACTGTGCCACCAACAACAGATTGCAAAGTCCTTTTTTGACCGGGCAGCAAGGGATTTACCAGAATTGGAGATTGGGGAGATAGTTCGAACGAAGCCAATGCAGGGAGATAACTCTGGCCACTGGAAACTCGGCACCTGTCTTCGTAAGATCGCACCACGCTCCTATCTAGTGAATGTTGACGGTTCTCTCTACCGCCGCAATAGAGTGGAATAGAGTAGACTGGCAGGGCCTACTGCATCAGCAACCATGGACATGACTGAACCTGTACACACCTTCACACCAGAGGAGAATCTCATGGTATCTCTTACACCTTCAGCTTTGTCAAGCCCTGTTAAGCCTGAGTCTGAGGCTTCCCCTGAACCTGTGAGGCTGTCACCACAGCAAAGCGGCACTTACACCAGAGCTGGACAGCTGTCTAGACCACCTGAGAAACTGAACCTATAAACAATAATACAATTTTTTTCTTCTTACTTGTTTGTTTAGTTTGATTTTTTTCAGGAATTGGAGGCGACAGAAAATGGAGACTTAAAGAAATGTTATTAATGATGTAGTTAAATTTGGACGGGTTATAATAGATACAGTCCTGTTGTGATTGTTCAATACTGTGCCATGTTTTGCACTTAATTCAACACTATGGTTTAAGGCTTGATTTGTAAAGGAGGATGTTACAGGGTTTAGTAACGTTGTGTGTGCATTCACTTTCTGAATACAGACTTTTACCGTACCACATGTGTCTGTCGTTTTTGGTACAGTCATACACTGTAACATTCTGCGCTGAGCCCAGGCTCACAGAGATCCTCTACGGGACAATCAGCCATGCAAAACGGATGGATAGATTGCTATATGTTATGGGGAGAGGCTGTTCTGTCCGGCTAGGCTGTACCCCAGTTTCACCAGTGCTGTCAGACATGGCGTTTTCTCAACATTTACACATTTTCCTCTGTAGTCCGCGCCTGTCTGCTGGAATTGTGTCATTTGATGGGGACATAGGAAGAGTCCATATCATATTTTCATACCTTGAGTTAACCCTGAAACATCGTTTGCAAAAAAGGCGTAAATCTTGTGTGCTTTGGATTCCATATTAAGCCTGCACTTAGTGTCGCACGCTCAACTCGTCAGGCCAGTACTGGCGGATGCTCCTGAACATTTGCAGGGTATTTACAGAGCTAATCTCACTGTTGTGCAGGTGACCTGTATTGACAGCTTTGTTACTGTTACGTAGCATTTTAATATGTAACAAGTATTCTCATAAATAGCCGTTTAATTCGTTGTTTGGCATTTAGCTCATAGCACAAGAGATGTGGTGAGGTCGTTTAACTGAAACTTGAAGGGCAGCATTTTCCGTTTTTGGAACCATTCACAGATCTTCCTATACATGTGTCAATGGCCTTTTCAAATAAAATATTTTCTCATTTCATCCGGCCAAAACGGATAATACAATACCCCTATATAAGTTATCAAGATTTTGAGCCTACCATGGTATACTGACCTGGGCACCCCCCCCACTAATCAGAACCAGATCCCCCCCCAAATGCTCAACCCAAAGTTATGCCCTTGTACACAGTGGTACGTAGAACAGGTCTGGCTGGGTGCTTGTGAATATAATGTTGGATTACAATATACACTGTCCTCTCCGCCATATTAGAGGGTGGAGCTCCACGGGCCATTCATTGGTAGAAAACCAAGGTCAGTTTCTCACCGCATAATGCATGCACTGTATAGAGATACTGGCACTTGTTCCAGCGCTACTGGGCATTATAAAACCGGTAACTGCATACTGCACTCAGCACCAGCAGGCACTGTTGACTGCTGCTGGGGCAGGGCCGACCCGCCCTATAGGCGACGTAGGCGATCGCCTAGGGCAGCATTTGATTGCGGGATGCAAAAGAGCCAGTGAAAAAAAAATCACACTACCATTACAATTTCACTACTTTACTTCTTTTCTTGTGAAATAGATGTGAGCCAGCTAGTTAGCAGCCAAATACCCTGTGCTACTGAAATGTTTATAAATGAACATTTATATATATGAATTGACAGAATTTAATATAAATATATATATATAAAATATATATATAAATAATATAAATGAATTGACAGAATTTGTGTTCTGCTGCTTGGGGAGGGGGGGGGTCAGCCTTTATAATTACATCACAAGTTTGAATCCTCAAAGGATATACGACCGAATATGGCTTCTGAATCTTTTATATCAACGTTCAGCACCATCCTCATTGTGTGTTTCTCTGTCTGAGGCATCAGCATCCATGCCTTGTGTTCACTTTTTGCCACCTTTTCTCTCATTATGAGCATCAGCAGCAGTACATGCATGGCAATAAATTACAGGGGGTGGGGGAGTTGTAATCCCCCAATAAATCAAAACCGGTTAATATAATCCCCCCGACAATCATGGTTCCCCTAAATGGGTGGAGAACTCAACCCCCCCAATGTTCAAACCAAAGTTACGTCCTTGAGTACACGCATATGTAATTGAGAGCTTTTAATTCTGAGAATGTTTTCCAAAAGATGACCTTTTAAAGCTCCTGAAAATAAATATAACCAGTGAGATGTACTGGAGTTTAGGTACAAGTCTGCTGTAATGAGGCACATTTAGGTGCAGCCGGGCGTGTCTTTGAAGGCTGGGCGTGGCTTCAGTTAGCAGCAACGTCGTCTGAGAACCAACAGTGCTGCGCAGAAAGTTCTGCCGGTAGATATATCTGCTTAAGATTACATTCATTTTTGTAAATAGGTGTGCATTTTCTGAAAATAAATGATTACTAGGGTCAGGCCAGCCAGCTGCTTCATAGACCTACCCAGCAGTTTTGCAGGATATAGCGACATCCTTAGGATTGAGGTCTGCTAGGCAGTTAAAACAGGGGTGGCCAATCTTATGCAGAAAGGGTTGTGTGTGCGGGTTTTCACTGCAACTCCCTAATTCGATTACTAAATAGAAGACTGATTGGATGAAGAGTCCTCACACTTGGGTTTGAACAGCTGACCTAACGGTTATCCCAAAAACCTGCATACAGTACACACCAGCCTTTTGCGGGTAAGACTGGCCACCCCTGAACTAAAATAATGAAATACTCATCTTTCTACTACACGTGCTTGTGAATATTTCTAATAAGTGAAACAAATTCAACAGTAAGTGGCACTTAATATAACTTCACAGTGTCTGTAACCAGTTGCCAGTCTGTGGTTAATCACTGAAAAACCCCCATTAATGTTCCGCCTTTCAGGAGGTGTCCCAGCAAAATGCTACTTTTCAGCAAAACATGCTCAGAGCAGCCAACATGCTACATTAGCATGAAAATCTGTAGTACTGGTGTCCAACTAGGCCTGGTGTGGGAGGGGTTCTCACGGTGGAAGGGATTTTTAAGCGTGTCTGTGGTCTTGCTATCACGGGCTGTCAAGGAAGCAGATGAAAAGGGCACCAGGACACATGGATTCAGTCTAGTCTTCTGCTGTATTGTCTCCACTCTACATTGGTGATTTTACCGGAAGGACAATTTATCAGATGAAAATGGTATTTCGACATCCATTTTGTGTAACCGCTTGTCCTATTCAGGGTTACAGGAGTCCAGAGCCCATCCCAGAAGCTACAAGCACAAAGCAGGGAAAAAGCCATGATGGGACACACACCATCACAGGGGACACACTGAGACGAATAATTTGGAATCTGCAATTAAACTTGGCACGTTTTAGAGCGCGGGGGAGGAAACACCCATGACAGCACGGGAAGAACATGCAAACTCCACTCCGCTCCTGTCTTTAGGATGCAAAGCGATAATGCGAACCACTGCACCATCCCTGCTAAGTGAACAAGTTATATTTGAAAATGTGGCTGGTGTCCTTCATATAAATGTCTAATAATTGTAAAGTGTATTTACTACTTTTCTTTTTACAAATGTATTTATCTGGATGAATAACTGCTTCGGCATTCTCACCTTGCACCCTCTGGGAGACAAGAGTGACCTGTGCCACTATATATCCAATACATTCACGTGTAAATCTAACATCTGGATCTGACGTGGATCCTTTTTCCATAATGTTTTTGTCGCCATTCAAACAAGGACAAACAAGCCAAAAAATATTTCATGTATTTCAAAAAGTAATTACGGTAACTGTTAAAACGAGCTATGTATAAATTTTTGAAAAATGCATTCTTGTCATGCACATGTAACAAATATATTGCACATTGCAGTATATTACATCCACCTGCAGTCTGTAAAGGGAAAAAATAGATATGTCCTTTTTGACCCCAGAGTTTTCCCTGATTTTTCTTGATGTCTTATACCAGTAATTTATGCACTGTAAAACAATTTGATACCATCTGCATAATGCTCAAAACATCCAAACCCCATCCACTGCTTTTTTATTTATTTTTGTGAATAAAGTTTCCCACCCGCTGTATGAATCTGCCAAACTTATTTTCATGGTGACCTTGCACCTGATTCCGTGATGTGGCATTATGTTCACTTGTGAAGAGCCCCCTAGAGTTCTGACTTGGCAAGCTCTTCCGTGTCTCCAGGCCATGAAGGTGTGCAGCACCTGATGAGCCTTTCTCTGTCTTCTTCTCAAATGAGCAGAACGGCTCGAATCGGCTGTACAGTCTCCTGTCCGCTTTCTGATCTCTTTGGCGGGCATCGAGGACCTGGGTTGGTCTTGAGGCTGGTGCTACCTGCCGGTTTATGGAAGCTCCAGAAGGCATGCAGTCCTGAGAGAGCTCCTCGGTGCTGAATCGGGGTGCTGAGGATGTGCCCCCGTCACTCAGGAAGTGGTTTTCTCTGATGAAAAGTCCTCCATTTCCTTTTTGTTGGCTGCTCACTGAGCTTGTCGTGCTGCCCTTCTTTTTGCCCAGTTTCTTCCCCTCATCTTCAGGTGACCCCCCACATGTCTTGCTCTCCTTCTCTGGCTTGTTGAGAAGTGAAATGATCTTTTTCTTGAAGAACCTTGGAGAGCTGGGAGAGCTGGGAGTGTTTGAGGCTTTGGCTGAGGGCTCGTGGCTGCTTGCACTAAGTGCTGTGGCTGATGATGTTCTGGAGGAGGGTGGGTTGAAGGCTGAAGGGTTCTTGTTCTCACTGACCTTCTTGATGTCCTGATGGGAGACAGACCGCTGGTCTTCTTTATTGCTGTTCAGTGAGTAGCGCTCAGTCCTATTAAAATCTGTCAGCTCACCTGTGATGCCCTGTCCACTTCCATATGTGCCAAACATATGACTGGGTGGCTCTTTGCTGCTAATGTAATTGGTGTTGCACCTTGGGTCAGCTAAGCTAAACCTCTTGTATCTGTCTTCTTGGAAAAGCTCTGGGTTTGTGACAGTCGTGCCTACCTTGCCTCTACCAAGGCTGGAAAAATTAGAATTATTGTTTCCATTGTACAGGTTATGCCTTGAATCGTCTAGGATCTGCAGACTCCGCCTCTTCATAATGAAGTCGTTGGGCATTGCTCGGTTTCCCATTGTGGTCAGAATCCTTGAGGGGTGAAAGCTTGTATTGGGTGGGGGGCCAAACTGCTCTCCATGAAGCCCGGAAGACTGCGAGTTAGTGGTGTAGCTGTTAGACTCCGGCTGCTCAGGGATGGTGGACTTGAAGACAAGGGAAGATCTCAGCCGGGAATGCATGTAGGGATTAGGCTTGCCGTCCAGCCCCTCATTGTAATCGAGGTAGTCACTGGGATCCTTGATAGATGGTTCCTCATTGCTAAGGTAGGACTCTATCCGCCAGGTGCGTAGAAAAGACTTGCTGGTTCGCTCCAGGGACGGCATGTTCTGCTGCATGGAGAGCATTTGCTTGTCGTGCCCGTGGTATGACTGCCTTATGTTGTTACCCCGGATATAATTTCCCGGGTTTAGTCGTGATTGCAGAGGATTTTCCAAGGCCCTGGAGAGGTAGTCATTTCTCCCTGTAATACCAAATTGACCACAATCCCTGGCTACGTTCCATTGGCTCGCACCATAGTTCAAGTGGTTGGGGATATGCGAGGTCTCGTTCCTTTCTCCGGCGTAACTGTGTCTCTTGAGGAAGTTGTTGTGGTCTGTGGCCTGAAGCTGAGAGATTCGCTGGTGAATCATGTGGCCGTTGGGTGCATGGTGGTTAAATAGCCCTTTGTCATGTAGTTCTTGATCCAAATCATCTGCAGTGTTTTTGAGCCGGGCCTGACTTCCACATGCTTTCATGTAGACGGTGTCCAGTGTGTGTCTCAGCTGGTCTCTCCGCTCAAAGGGTTGGCCATGTTTGGCCCCATAGCTCACCAATGGCCTGCCCCCATCTGACTTGCCTTCGAGCATTACGGCCTCTGGCGGGGCGAAGGCTGACGGCACTAAGGAGCGAGCATAAAGCATCCGGAACTCCTCATCATACGACTCCACCAGCTGCCCCGTTATCACCTGTACCATGCTGAGGTTGATTTTTTCGTAGGACCACATGAAGCTATATGGTGGGAGAAACACAACAGTCATTTTTTCTGTTGTAAGCAGAGCAATGACAAGTGCCTAAAGTTTTATACACTTCTGCAACCTTTCAGTCATGCAGTTTCTTTCTTAATGAAGAATCCTGTTACTGAATTTGTGAGCTTTCAGCCTACCACCTAATTTCTGTACAAGTCCCAGCAGGCTGTCTGTAATGACTCAAACCTTTTATTACTCTCAACTGTAACCACTTAAGGATTTTA
This sequence comes from Mormyrops boulengeri, assembly GCA_026781065.1. Lineage (NCBI taxonomy): Eukaryota > Metazoa > Chordata > Actinopteri > Osteoglossiformes > Mormyridae > Mormyrops > Mormyrops boulengeri. Next base: position 890,469 of record JAODLD010000069.1, on the reverse strand, counting down.
TTATTGATTGAATTTATTTCAATAGTGATTGCCCAATTGTTCGACACAGTTTGGACCTAGTTGTGATCTTTTCATCATGCAGTCTATGTCTCATTTAAGGTTTCATTACAAAAAAAGTCTGTTTATGAGTCAAGTCAAGTCAATGAAGATCAATGAAGGTCGATGAAGATCATCAAGTCAGTGAAGTGATCTACAAGAGGACAAAATGAAAGAAACAACACAAAGAAACAAGAAGATTATGTGTAAGTTCCTGTAGGAGATACAGAAAGGCAGGGGAGGAAAGCATGAGCTCCCGTAGGGAATGAGGAGTAGTGCGGTGGGGAGATCCAGTGTGAGCTCCTGTAGGAGATGAGGAGAGGTCAAGAGAGGAGGACACGCACAAGTTCCTGAAGGAGACAGACATAGGACAGGCAATGTGGTATAATCTCCTGGTTGAGACTCATGCAGCTCAAGGGGTAAGTGTAATTACCTGTATGATCCATAAACCACTGTCTGACAGTCTACCAGCAGGAATTTCTCTCCCATTGCTCCATAAAACTTGGCTCCTGAGCGGCAGAGATACTCCTGGCCCTTCACGGTGCGTACTCTTATGTTCTGTGGACAAAGGAGGCCGACATTCAGCTACACTGTGGGAGCAGCCCCGGGGTACATGCTTCACGAGCATTATGGCGACAGGAAGCCGCTGCAACAATAACCTTTCTGTTGGGATCTACTGCAGCGGTTACAGCTCTAAATGAACCTGTTTACTGCCACTGTAAACCCCACAAAGGCTGCAGACTGTGGTCTCTTATTTGTTTAGCATAAGATTATGTGGGTAAACACACAAGACAATAAACTCTCCGCAGAAAGCCATTGCTAGGACCTGGCACTCCTGGCCTGCTTTAAATGGAGAGCTACAAAATAGGAACAAAGCTGAACACAATGTTTAAGTTTCCATTTTCAATACTGCACACACCGAGACTATGGGGAACATAAATTCCTAAAATTTAGTCGGGCTGATCATAATTTTTACATTTCCAGGATTTATAAGGAAAAGCTTAATGACCTGACTTTAATGATGACTGTAGTACTTATTCATTTAGTTTTCTGGTTATAACAATACATTGTCCAGCAGTATGGACTGACAAAAACCTTCCTGTTCCTTCTGAATATATTTAAAATACATAAAATGTTGTATTAATACCACAAAATATTAGTATCTCAGTATCCATTGAATTCCTTAATGCAGTCAAAACAAGCAGTCAGGCTAATTGGAATATAAGTTCAGTACTTATCTTTTTAAAGCTGCTGAAATAATCATGAACTCAATCTGGTATTGTTTCACCTTCTGCTTATCTAATTTGCTCTTGCTACCAGAACTGAAATTAACTAGAACTCTGCTCATTAACACAGTTGGCTGTGTTACTGTGATTCTACAGTCTTTGTTCTGTGATTCTGTTGCACGGCCAGTCTTTGCTCAGGCCCTTACATGCTGAATGGTGGGGTGCTTTGAATAACTGCTTTCTTATACTTGATTCAAGTTTGAAACACAATTGTGCCACATATCAGGGTTGCGATACAAGTAGGCTAGGCCTTCCTTAAAAAAAACACAGCACTGATGAGTAATCGCTTTGAATCTGACACTGATGCGGCTGATTGTTTGACATAATTTCTACCTCCGTTTGTCAGGTGGAGCAACCCATACAGCAGAGCACGGGATTCGATCGGGCTGCGTGTGAGCGACTGCCAGCCTGAGGCTTTGGGTGTGGAGTCATGAATAAAGTAAATAATTACGAGTCATCTCATAATCATTTTTCCACCCTGTATTGGAATAATGACAATCGTACTGTGTCAGAATCCATGTCAGTATTCTGAATTCATTTTGTGGAGGGATTACAATATATACTATTAATATACAAAATATTATTTTAAGACAATAATAACATCACCAAGTACAGGTTTGCTCCATGGTAGAGAGTGGGGGGGGCGGCCCGCCCCCCCCCCCCCCCCCCGCGGCCCCCCCCCCCCCCCCCCCCCCCGCGGCCCCCGCGCCCCCCGCCACCCCCGCCCGC
>JAODLD010000069.1:863830-874425 GCA_026781065.1 Mormyrops boulengeri | reverse complement strand
ATTCCATTTGTGTTATTTTATACTTTTACTGTCTTTATAACTATTAATTACACAAATGTAGAAGATTGCATAAATAAACCTTTCTATGGGCAGGGATGGACATAAGTGATACGAAAGTACGCATTCACATTTAAAAACACGTGTGACAATCGATTGTGGTAACGGTGAAAATGCATACTTATTTTATTTGTGCTGATATGAAAACAAAATATAATGCATTTTAATCTTTATATGCTAACTACTTCATTTGCGGTATACAGGTTAAAATGCAACGTATTTTCTTGTCATAGCAGCGCAAATGCACATAAAATAAGTACGCATTTATGCCGTTACCACAATCGATTGTCACACGTATTGTTTTTAAAGGTGAATGCATACTTGCCTACCAGTTATGTCCATCCCTGTTTATGGGTAAGTCTTTCCAACCTTTTGACTGGTACTGTATATTTTTTCATGACTTTGTCTGGGCCCCCTTGTTCTCATCAAGCCCTAGGCAGCTGCCTAGTTTGCCTATGCTAGCATCTAGCCCTGAGTATCTGTGAGGCATTTCGGGGTTAAATGCTTCGCTATAAGGCCCAATGGTGGTATCACTCTACCCGCCTCGGGATTTAAACCGGCAACCTTCCGATGACAGGAGTCATATCACCTTCACTGCACAGTAGCCTCTTGCATTTGCTGTGTGGATTCCTGTTTAAATGACTCACACTGAGTAATCAAAGCATCAGGCTCTGTAGCTGTGACCCTCTCAAAAAGCATGGCTGGGGGTGGGGGTCGGGGGCATTGTGTTTTTGGAATTCTGGAGGAGGGACAGTCAATCAAATCTGTGTATTTATGATTAAATCATCGGGATTCAAAATTAAGTTTAAGGATTGTGTTCCTAATATGGTGGAAAATGAGCCTCTTGTCCTCCTGTAGCATGACACAAATACAATGTGAGTTCAAGGCTAATGGTAACCTGTACGACTGAGCTGGGCTGCAGGGCTGCAGTAACATCAGTGCAGTCCAGCCTGCTGAAGCTTCCTGCTCAGTGGAGAGTACTGACACGCCGATTGGTCCAGTCGATCCATGCACTCATGCCAATCAGCTATGATAGGGCATTCAGCTCAGATGACTATTGGCTGAGCTAGTAAGGGGCCTCTGAGAGCCTCTGCCACACTGTTGGAGGGCCAGTTCCACCACACTTGTAAGCTGAGGGCCTGTTGTGGGTCCTGATGTCAAGTTCAAAGCATGCACCTCAAAAGTGACTGATTCAGAATGTCCAGAAGGTTGCCCCCCCAACCCCCACCCCATGACTCAAACGGCAGTTTTCCTCGTCGCTGGCTTTCAATGCTTGCTTGTTCCCAGAAGCACAGATAACATCCGTCGTAGGCTGTAGGATTACTGATATCTGAGTGAGCCAGGCTCATCATCTCAGATCTGCTGAATGTTTGTTTTTCTGTTTGCTTGACTGGGAGATGAACTGTGCAAGATAGAGTATGTCGCAGACCTGCGGCGCAGTAGGTGGACGCATACCTGCCCAGGAGAGGGATACGCCCTTCAGCGGTATGCAGCCGTTCGGTGTGGAGGTGTACTGCACAGCACACAGGGCTCTGCTCAGACTGCACGCTGGGAGGAACCACTGTAGCTTCTCACTCCTGTCAGAACCAGGAGCAGCACCACCTCAGAGTCTCCTGGAGTCTGTCAAGACGTCCTCGGCCTTGCTGCGTCACCCTGTCTGCCTGTGACAGTCACCTCAGCGGGCCCAAGGGGCCTCAGGGTCTTCGGCGTTCTGTGGCTGTTACTGACGAGTTGGCTGTGGGCATTTTGGATGTGCTGGACAACCATCCAGTGGCACGTTTTCTGTGACCTTTCACCCTTTCTCTAAGTAAACCTTGTGGTTCTGGGACAGGAACTGAACCAAAAGTAAGGAACAGTCTGGAGTAACACCCTTAACTAACACAACACCACATTATTAAGTCATTGAAAAATGCTTTTTTACATTTTCATGCCTTTCATCAAGACCATAGTTACTTGAGATGAGTGTATTTTATTTCTGGAGAGGAATGTTCTTTCAAAGTTGCTTTGTGTCGCTACATGGTGAGTATAGGATGGCTACTAGCTTTGGATGCAGGTAAATGAGAATGACTCAGAGTGAACTGTTTCATAGTCCAGAAAAAGTTTTTGATTTCATGCACATGACAATGGTGGTGTTTGAAAGCATTGAGGAAATGGAATAGTTTATGAAGGCCATTTTCAGGCTGTTAAAATGTTTAAAAATGTACACAATGGTTTGATCTTTGGTATTTGGGTAATAAGATAAAGGGGATAAATTATCCAATTCAACTACCAGAAAATGATGAATGTATTGGCATTAATAATAATAATAATAATTATTATTATTATTATCATCATTATTATTATTACTCATGCATGAAATATCAGTTCGACAAGCAATGGAGTGGGCAGATGCGGCCAGTCACTCGGGGAGGGTGAGTCATCATCTTATTGTCCTGAATGCTGACTGGCGTGCATTATGCTGGAGGCCCCCCAGTCCCAGCTGTCCGTGCAGAATCCCGTGCTCTCGGTGCAGGTGGCCTGGATCCCGGCTTGCTGCCCGAGATGGTGTGTATCTGCAAGCATGCACTTCATGAAAGTTTCCCACTTGTTCCTGATCTGCTTTGGAAATTTCATGCATAAATAGGAAACACAGCAAATGATAATAGTGTTTATTGTTGCCTTTTATCTGTATTTCACACTATAATTTCTCGACCGCAAAAGTAACAATATCTCAAAGTGAGAATGTATCAAATATGGAAGACAGTGGCCTGTATCAAACACGACTGTCGTATTAATGCACATCTTGCTACGTTCAGTGCCTGTCTCCTGCAGCACCACCTCATCCCCAGTTAGGGACACCTCCCAGCTCTCATTCACATCCTCCTGTCCTACATTTAAATGTGAGTCTCGTTCTGATTAGCATGCGGCATGCTGAACGGCGTGCCGGGGTATTCCGAGGAGTCAGCCAGTGCCGCCTGGATGTCACTGCCGTCCTCTTCGGTTGTCTGGAGGATTGGCGTCCGCGTTCCCGCTGATGCCTCACCAGACTTTTCTGGAACCTGTGTGCCCTTCGGGGGATTCATGCCACCCTCCATGCCTCTGGTGCCTGCGAGCCCTGGGCAGCTAGCGACAGCCTAGACAGAAGGACACATGCATTCCCATAAACACACACTGTCCATATTGTGAGTTATGAAGAGTGGATCCTCGACACTTAATTAACGACGGCTGAATTTAGAGTAGATCGACTTGTTTTCCTGCCTGCTTTGTTGGTGACCCCTGCCTTCTCCTGTGTCCTCATGCAGGTAAGATCCTTGCTTTTCGTATACCCTGTTCATTTACTGAAATTAAATGTATTTTAAGCTTACCAGCTTCCAGTATATTTCTTGATGAATTTGTAGTGAAACAAAACAGCAACACTGCAGACCACAACATTGCAGACCACAACATTGCATTCTCGTATGGTCCAAAACCACACAGGGGCGCTACAGGCTGGCTGACCCTGCGCTGTGATGCCCAAACTTGCTCTCACCATATGGACAAAAGTATTCGGATACACCTCTTAACCATTGAATTTAGGTGTGTCATTCAGACCCATTGCCACAAGTGTATAAAATCAAGCAGCTAGCCATGCAGTCAGCTTTATAAACATTTGTGATCGATTGGATCATTCTGAAGAGCTCAGTGAATTCAAGCATGGTACTGTCATAGGATGCCACCTTTGCAATAAGTCAGTTCTTGAAATTTCTTCCCTGCTAGATATTCCATGGTCAACTGTAAGTGGTATTATTGCAAAGTGGAAGTGTCTAAGAACAACAGAAACTCAGACCATGTAAAATAACAGAGCAGGGTTACCAGATGCTGAGGCACATAGTGAGTAAAAGTCGCCAACGCTCTTTTGATTCAATAACTTCCTCTTGCATTAACCCCAGCACAAAAACTGTGCACCAGGAGGTTCATGGAATAGGCTTCCATGGCCGAGCAGCTGCATGCAAGTCTCACATCACCGAGCGCAATGCCAAAGATCCGGCTCTGGAGCAGTGGGAACTTGCTCTGTGGAATGATGAATCACGCTTCTCTGTCTGGCAGTTTGATGGACAAGTCTTTGTTTGGCAAATGCCAGGAGAATGTTACCTGCCTGACTGCATTGTGTCAACTGTAAAGTTTGCTGAAGGAGGGATAATGGTATGGGGTTCTTTTTCAGAGGTTGGGCTAGTCCCCTTAGATCCAGTGAAGGTAACTCTTAATGCTTCTACATACCAAGACATTTTAGACTATTCAATGCTTCCAACTTTGTAGGAACAATTTGGGGAAGGCCCTTTTCTGTTCCAGCGTGACTGTGCCCCAGTGCACAAAGAAAGGTCAATAAAGATATGGTTGGGTGTGGTGGTTTGGTTTGGTGTGGAAGAACTTGACTGACCCACACAGAGCCCTGACCTCAATCCCATCAAACATCTTTGGGATGAACTAGATCATAAATTGACAGGCCTTGACCCATGCCTTCACGTCTTACATCAGTGCCTGACCTCACATATGCTCTTCTGGATGAATGGGCAAAAAAATCCACAGATACACAGAAAATCTGGTGGAAAGCCTCCCCAGAAGAGTGGCAGCTGTTTTATTTGCAAATGGGGGACCAACTTCATACTGATGCCTATGGATTTAGAGAGTGATGTCATAAATGTTCCTGTCGGTCTAATAGCCTGGTGTCCCAATACTTTTGTCCATATAGTGTATATGTGTGACTGAAGGAGAGGGAGATGGGGTAGGTGAAAGCGAATTTCCCCACGGGGATTAATAAAGCCTCACTATTCTACTTTTATTCTATATCAGAGCAGCTGCGAATATTCCCTGACGCTTTTTTAATGATTACGACCAGCATCACATGCAGGGTGCATCCTGGGATGGGATCCAGGGCCGATGTGATGGCATGGAGAGTGCGGAGGATGGCATGTGGCCCGCCTGGGAATGCACTCCCCAAAGCCAGGAATTCAGCCAGGAACGCTATCAGACGGCTGGCCACCACAACTTTATCGGGCTCTGGGGCACTCCACCTCTCACTTATACCTGGTGTTATTTAAAAATGCAAATTTGCCTTAAAAACTCAAGATTTGTTTATTCTCTACAAAGAGTGGTAAAGTAAATAGGGCATAATTACGCCTCGTTAAGACCGCAGAGTGGGAGTCGCGAGCAGGAGTTTGTGCGCTTTCACAGAAATGTAAACATTCCCAAGTGTCTCTATTAACTGTCTGGGACTTATTGGCAGCCTCACTAAGCATGCCCCCCATCCAAGATGAGATCAGCCAAGCCACTTTCCTTACTCCATCTTGACGTTGGAGAATTTCAAACTCATGCATAAGTCACACTGTGACTGCAAAAATAAGCAAAAAAAAAAAAACCTCTTTATTATTGTTTCTGTCACGACCATGTCGAACTGCTTGTCGAGTTTACGCATATTAAACACAACAGCCCTGAGTCAGGGCTGGAAATGTGACTGCAGTGTTTCCATGGCAACCCCAACATGCTGTATTTCCTTTGTATTATTTTAAAAAAAAAATCAAAATAATTAAGAACCGTGAACCGTAAGATGAGGGCAGAAGTGGAGCTTGTGAGAGAGTGGAAATTGTAGCATCGCAGGCAAAAAGCCAGTTTTGAGCAGATTTACCTTACAGGTTTTCTAGCTTTCTTAACGGTCAACATTGTGTTTCCAATAGGCACACAGTCAACAGGCAAAAAAGCTTACAGGACGCTGAATCATTTATCTTAAAACAGACTGGCTCTAAATTACTCTGTTATAGTGGGGTTTTTGGCTTGTCTGTTTTGATTGAATTTGACAGAATCAGATCCTTAGACTCAATCTGTAGGCAGCAGACACTGACATTTTTCCATGAACCAGGAGAGATCATTCTAGCCCCATGGTCCTCAGCCCATCTCCGTGAGCCAATAAGTGGCCCCTATAATATGTTTTACAAATATGATCAATCATGTTAATTTAGATCTTTTTTTGTCCAGTTTGCTTATACACATGTACATTGGGTCATTACAAGGTATTTCACTGTGTAGACGGGGAAGGATCTACGAATGCTCTGACCTTACTTACAAATTCACTTGTAAGTAAGGTCACACAGCCCTGTTTTAGTCCTTCTGGCCCATTGTTCTGACCTGAATAGGATGGAGAAAGACATGCAGGGGTGACAGATCCTCCACTAAAAGCATCTGTCTACAGGTGTCACATTCGGTCTGTTTTCAGGGACTGTCGCCAACCTTCACCTCTGAATCACTTTACTGAGGCAACTCATGGCATAAGTTAGATGACTGGGCATTTGAGCCAGTCAATAAGTTAAAAAAAATGCACCATAAAATCTGCCGCACGATACCTGCCTGAAATCCATCATCCCGTTTGCTCAGCATTTTAATACCAGAGCTCATCCTGTGGTCTCAAACCACCAGTGTCACGTCTGTCAGATTTATTTACTGAACAGATGTTCTTGTCCAAAGTGACAAAGTGAGGATCGGAGAGCAGAGTCAGCCAATGTCTCTGGAGTGATTGGGGGTTAAGGGTATTGCTCAAGGGATCACTGTGCTGGCCATGGCATTTGAACCAGCGACCTTCTGACCACTAGAATAGATTCGTAACCCACAGAGCTGCATATCATCCAGCCAATAAAACAGTATGGTGTTATGTCTGCAGAAAATACTCCACCTGTATTTTAAAGTGCATTGCAGTTAGGTTCTACAGAAACGTGAACAAACCGAAACCTTCACTTTCAGCGTGCCGTTACGCTCCGTGCACGGTCGTGCACATGCACTCTTGTTTACATACGACACTTATCCATGCAAGCAGAAGGTCGCGATCGCCTATGTGCACAGCAATGATATTCCATCAGACCCTCCAGCAGAGGGCAGATGTTGTCTTCTTGCTCTGAATGTATTCTCTTCATTACCAAGTGTCCAGGTGATTTGTTTCCACAGATGTGTACACTGGAATACGTCTGTGTACTTCTTCAGTTATGAGTTACATATCCCTAACTACAAGTACTCTATTTCTGCTCTTTCTTTGCCGAGTTCTGCTAAGTGCTGCCACCTACTGGGACAACTAGTCACATGTGTAGCAGATGTGCACCAATGAGCAAAAAGTCTGCTAGAACAAAAGTCTGGTCTGCACAAACCATAATGGCACGTGGAAAAGTGAAACGCAAACTGGTCTTGACATTGCTCTCCAGGAAATGAGAAGCTTCATGTTCTGCTGTCATGGATGACACCTCTGAACATTAAAAAACTGCAAGAATGGCCGTGTGTGTTGTCAAAGAGAAAAGGTCAGAAATGTCAGGGACTTACCACCAGCTGCTTGTCCATAATTGTTTCTTTCAGATATTTCCTGAAGGGATTTGGCTGAAACTCCGCTTTATTGTCTGCCTCTGGTATTTTAGTAACAGCCCCCACAGGACGTATGACTCCAGGCTTGGTCTGTAGAGGTTTTCATGTCAATCAGAACTACTGAGAGCCTCTGATAATCATATCTGTGTAACTACTCCTCTGGGAATTTTCCAAAAGGAATGTTTCTACAATCATGGATAAAATATGACCCTCAGTTGAAAGGGTTTCCAGTTATTCAACGTGAAAATCAGCAGTAGTTTGTAGTAAACAAAAAAAGAGTGATAATTTCTGATCTATAAGTAAATCTCGGGACACTCAAAGCTACCAATATTGCAGATGAGCTTGGTCTCTGCCACAGAAAAGATCTGCATTGTGGCAAAATCCAAATGCAAGTACGCCGTTTTGGTTATATACCTGGTTATATATAAACCATTAACAATGTTTTTCTTGCTGTTTCAACTTCATTCTACATTTGACTTAGAATTGGCTAAAAAAATACCTCTGGGAATGCACCTACGATGGAAAATGTATTGTGACAGAACATTTGGATCTAATCACTGGCCCACTTCAATATGAAATAAAAAATGAAAACACCCACCAGATTTCTCTCCAAAGGGCTGGCTTGTTGCGTGTAGGAAAGTGCCTGTTTTGATAATAGCACATTCAGTCAGTGCCTGAAGCTATTTGCGGTGACCATACAGAGCATGAAATGAGTCTTTGTTTGAGTGATTACCGCCTTTAAGACTGATTTGTTCCCTGAGTGTCTTTCCGTTCCTAACTGGTTTTACCATCCACAGGCAGTGTGAGCTGGAACTAGCTTGTGTGTCATGATTCAGTGTCCTGGTTTCAGGGTTGAGTCTATGGTAATGCAGAAAGAAGTGTCTCAACACTCTTTCTTTCATAAATAACATAGCTGAAGAGTCTTGGTAGTTTTCCTTACATAGCAGCCCTTAAACTCTTATTTATAAAATCCTGGTTGATCTATCATGTCTTATCGATGTCCTACAGCAAACTGTTTTTTTTTTGTATTGGCCACATAAGCCAATGGGAAGCCGGCTGAAGCACGTGGTGAACATGTCGTGTGAATTCTGAAGCCACCTATGTTTCTTTAACATTTTCACAACACGCGTGCAGAAAATCAAAGAGAAAGCAATCTGTGAGAAATATATGCTTTGCTTTTTTGGGATTCTGTATGCGTGGGGGGGCTTACATATTTAGTTTCACGTCCCACTGGTCTTGGCAACAATGTGAATGGCTGTAGAAGAAGAAAAGGACCCAGATTTAATATCAAGATGCAAAATTAGTGATGGAGAATCAGTACCATATGATGATGCCCATGTGTAAGCTTCGCTTCTCGCACCTTTGAAGGTTCAGGGCTCAGGGGTTTCATCAGTGTGACTGGAACGGAACGAGATCGCCGCTGTAAATGAGAGGGACACATTCGTTGCTGACGAGAAAAGAAACCACCCGATATATACAGTTGGGATCACATTCAATCACACTCAAATGGCTCTAACTGTGACTTTATGGTCTTCCTCCAAGCGGCACGGACTGCAGCTCTGAGGAACATTTCTAGCTGCACTTACCGTGGGCATGGTGTTCTCTAAGACTTCATCGATGGCAGCGTATAGCTCCTCGGACTCCTGCCTCAGCTGGGCTGGCGAGCGGATCTAGGAAATTCACAGGCTGTTTCTGCTCAGCTGCCCCTGTGACTCTTCACTAGGGTCAAAGAGGTGGGTCTAGGGCAGTGTTTCCCAACCCAGTCCTCGGGGGACCCCGGACAGTCCACGTTTTTGCTTCCTCTCAGCTCCCAACGCACCTGTACCAGGTATTCTGTGTTCCTGATTGGCTGGGAGCTGGGTGGGAGCAAAAACGTGGACTGTCCGGGGTTCCCTGTGGACTAGGTTGGGAAACACTGGTCTAGGGAACGCGACTGACTTTGAGACAAACAGCTCTTCCGCCCCTCAAACACTTGGCCCATGTTTCTAAGATGAGCGGGCGACTCAGCTGAAAGCTGACATCTACTTTTTGCTTCAGTGCGTTAACATATTAGTGTGTAGGGCTGAGATGACAGTGCGTCTCCTTTATGGCCCTACCCAAAAGGTTTCAGACATTCAGACAGGGGTCCGGCTTTACGGTCCTGTTAGGTCAAACTCCCAGCCAGCCCTGCTTGGCGTACCTCTGGGCGACTCTCCTCGCCATTGTCTGCTCTTTCTCCGGGGCTCTCCTGATTCTCAACATGATCATCAATTGCCTTGGTTGACAGATAGATAACAAGTTTCATAAATCACATTTCATATTATGCAGGCAGTTTTAAGACTTCCATTCAATTTCCATTTGTTAATTCATAAGGAGACTGCTGTACATGTTCATGAGTGTACTACCAAAAAATAATTCTGTTTTTGAAAGTAAATTTAAGTTTTTATATTTGTATTTTCTCTGCTTTTGGTTACTCTTCTTGATACGTTTATATTTAATTTATATTCATTTATATTCATTTTCCCACTGTTTTCAGAAACTGAATACCTGCTGTCAGCGAGTCACAGTGAATCAGGTACCTTCTGTCACTGAGTCGCAGATCAGGTACCCACCGGCAGTGAGTTGTAGTAAACTGGGTATCCTCCGTCGGCAAGTCACAGTGAATGTAGTGCTTGCTGTCAGTGAGTCACAGTGAATGGGGTACTTGCTGTCAGTGAGTCACAGTTGTGAATGGGGTACTTGCTGTCAGTGAGTCACATTGAATGAGGTACTTGCTGTCAGTGAGTCACAGTGAATGGAGTACTTGCTGTCAGTGAGTCACAGTGAATGGGGTACCTGCTGTCAGTGAGTCACATTGAATGTAGTGCTTGCTGTCAGTGAGTCACAATGAATGGAGTACTTGCTGCCAGCGAGTCACAGTGAATGGGGTACCTGCTGTCAGTGAGTCACAGTGAATGTAGTGCTTGCTGTCAGTGAGTCACAGTGAATGGAGTACTTGCTGTCAGTGAGTCACAGTGAATGGGGTACCTGCTGTCAGTGAGTCACAGTGAATGGAGTGCTTGCTGTCAGTGAGTCACAGTGAATGGGGTACTTGCTGTCAGTGAGTCACAGTGAATGGAGTACTTGCTGTCAGTGAGTCACAGTGAATGGAGTACTTGCTGTCAGTAAGTCACAGTGAATGGGGTACCTGCTGTCAGTGAGTCACA
>JAODLD010000069.1:851330-863730 GCA_026781065.1 Mormyrops boulengeri | reverse complement strand
TGCTGTCAGTGAGTCACAGTGAATCACAGTAATGCCTCACCTGCTGTTCCAGCAGGATGGTGTTGGTGGGAATGGCTGCCAGCGCTTTGTAGCCGGTCTTGATCTTGTACTGCTATGATCAAGGAAATTATCAGACATGCAACTGTGAACAAAAAGCCTGATAAAGAACGATGACTGGATTTATACACAGTGCCCTGGAAACAGAATCTCTTCCAATGATTAGAGTGTAATTTCTTTGCAATACATTTATAAGGATGTTCACACTCAGCAGAATCATATCTAAAATCCGTAACGTTTGCACATGACTTTGCTGTAATAATTTTCTATCTGGAAAAACAGTAATTTACTCACTGATTAATTCAGTACAAAGTCCTGTAATTCACTCCATGGATACACTTGACACTGAAGCATTTTATAGGAATAAACAGGGAAGGACCTTTTACAAGCTCATACCAAACAATGCAATTGACAACTGAGCAACACCATGAACATGACAACGTAATCTGATAAAAATGCAGCACAGAACAGAAAATATACAATAGGCAATAGAGATATACACTTGTATGCAAATGATCATCGTGTTAAACTAATTAATGACTAAGAACTCAAGTTCGGAAAGAGCTTAATGTTACTGCCGTATTGCAAAGTCGGGCTGATGTTTTCCCACTGGGCTCATTGCGATGGCTAAGAGGAGGAGCGAGTCCAGGCATGCACCGGGCATCACAGGACATGCGTAACAACGTGCAGCCACCCGGCTCAAAGGCATGCACCATACCTTCTTTTTCCTGCCCCCGCCCCCGGCAGTGGAGCCGTCGGGTGTGCCATCCCGGGGGGTTGGGGAGGGTGATGAGACCAAGGAGAGTGGGGGAGAGGGGGGCGGGGTTATCCAGTCAGGTGCCGAAAGGGCGGAGCTTGATCTCAGAGACTCAGGGGGGTTTTTTGGAGGCGTTAGAGGGAGGGACAAGGAGCTCCACCAGGAGGGTGGCGTCAGGTGCTGCACGGATGATGCTGCAATACCGTTCTGCAGCGGATGCAGCAAGCTGGATTCCTGCACCTGCGTTACCCTGAGCAATGGGGGACATAAAGGCCCATAGGGGGCACCACTGGGCTTAAGGGTGACCAGCTCAGGCTTCGAGAACAATGGGGACACAGCCCGATGTGGAGGACTGGCCATATGGGTCAGAGTCTTGGGAGTGCCTTCAAGTCGTGGGGGAGTTTGTGAGATGGCAGGTGTTGCAGGAACTTGAGCAGAGGACGGTTGGGGTGGAGATGCTGGCTTTGAGGGATCTGGAGGCCACATATGGTTCTGGACTGTCGCAACTTGAAATGGGTATAACCTGGGCGGAGGGTTCATGGTCTTCACGGGGGGGAGAAAGGGCACAGCCTCTGTGGACACAGTAAGCCGACGTTTGTCCACCGGACTCGGGGACTGGGGGCGGGAGGGTCCCTGCCACAGGGAGGAGAGGCTGGAGGCGGCCGAGCATGCGACACAGGACGATTGGCTCTCTGGAGTAACGGGCCAGCAAGGGGAGTACGGCCGGGTCGGCGTTGGGGCTAGGAGGGGGAGTCGGCCTTTCCGCAGGATGGCTGTGAGCAACGAGAGCCTGCTGGGGGGAATTTTATGTGCTGTCTTTGAGGAGGGGGTACCGGCTGCCTCGGTGGCCGATGCCCGTGCCAGGCTGCAGCCCGGTGCCAAAGATCGGCGCTCCACCCGCACCACGCAAGGTGAGAAGCTGCCTGACCAGACGGAGGAGCATGGTGATTCAGTGCGGCTCAGCGACGCCAGAGAGCCTTCTGGTGAGTTCCGGGCGGGCTGGCTAATGCGCTTGGCCCAGTCCTCCCAGGTGACAGACTCCCGGGACGAAGCTGGCGAGACCAACAGTTCGCCTGAGTTTGGTGCCTCGGTCATCGACGTGAGGGTGACCCTCGCAGGTGTGCCACAAATGCTATTTACAGGGGCTGAAGGGACGTCCTGGCGTGGCCCAGGAACTGATTTGTGATTGGTGGAGCCCGGGGCGGGGACAGTGTGAAGGCCGCTCGTGCAAAAGTGAGGCATGGTGTTCTCTGTATGAGGAGAAAGCCGGCGATCGGAGGCCGATGTTTCGGTCAAGTGATCGGTGGCCATTTTGAACTAAGAAGAAAGAGACATCAGTCCTCGTTAGGAAGACTTCAGCAAAGGAGCATGTCCACTACTGGGCTGCTTTGTGCTCCCTCCCATATCGCGGGGGCTTTTAAAGCAATAGGGCCTTGACTGAAACCAGAAGGTGTCTCACCCAGCTGTTCATTATCAGACAGCAACCTTAAATATCAATATTTCAGCTTCATAGTAACTATTTTGCCCAACAAAATGCAAAAATACATACCTGTCATCAGAGGAAAAATAAGAAGGAACAGCCTAAATGACCATAAGTCAGTGTTCAGCAGTCAATGTCTACACCCAGGAAGAATCACATTAATTTGAACTGGAAACCTTTCTGCCGGCACTCACTTGAGATTCGAGGGGATTGGAGTTTGTCCTGATTGACGACAGAAACCTGTGATTATCTCCGTAAGTAAGTAAAAGGAAACACCCTGGATTTTCTGTGTCATCTTTCTGCCAGCGACTCTTTGAAGTTTAAAGGTTGTCTGAGGGTTCAGCAACAGTTCCCCTCCTTGCCATAAGGAACACACAGCCGCTAGCTTCTCAAGTCAAACGTGTTACATTCGACAGTGGCCCGACTCACCTGTGCCGGTACCTCGCCTTTCACGGAGAGCTCATCCGGGACAGCTCTGGTGTCCCCCTCATCGGAGTCCCCAATGAACACGATCTCCGCCCTGAACACGCCGTCTGACATGCTTTGGTCAGCCTCCTGGCCTCCTGAATACTGCTATGATCCAGGTTTCCAAGAGAAACAGATAAACAAAGTAGAGTGTGTCCACTAGAGTAAGCCTTCCTAGACCCCGCACCGCAGACTGGTATCGGTCCTCACTGACCATTCCATGGGTCATTCCATATTTTTATATCCATCCATCCATTTTCCAAACCGCTTATCCTAGTGGGTCGCGGGCATATTTTTATATGTTTTTTACAATCCCTGACACTTGTGTTTTATTTGCATCAGAAAAAAAAATGACAGCAGTTAAATGTCTCAAATACATTCTGCCGATTGACCTGCAGCCAGCTGTCCCTCTCCCACCCCAACATGATTTACCAGTCTGTGAAATTTGTACACACCGTGAGCTGGTCTGCAGCCATCAAAAGGCTGGGAGCCCCTGCCTAACTGTGTGTGTGGGTCCTTGTACGACTTGGTATCTCTAATGCCTCCCCCCCCCCCCATCATGTTGGCCATGTAGTGAATAAGCAGTTAGATGACAAGTAGATAGAAAACATCCAGGGGCAAATGCCCATTGAAAACATAGATTTACTTAAATTCCGTCAAGCCTTTTCAAACATCAACAAAGGGCATGGGGTGCATCCTGTGAGTCTGAGGACTGGACAGCGAAAGCTCAGCAGACAGACGGTAATTAACAGTCAGCCACTAATAGGTCACTCATACCTCGGTAGATGTTGCAGGAGGCTCCCTGCTCTGTCCTCTCAGTAGAATTCTGTTTTTTATCGGGAGTTTCTTCAGAGCGGGCACAAATGTGAATGACTGGAGCTCGGTCGGCAGCACATCGGTGGAAACCTGCAGGCCGTGCAGGAGTACCACTTAATAGGCTGGAGGGAAGAACAGACCCTCAGCTCCTGCTGTAATAATGCTTAAAAAAGCAAGCAGGGGACCAGGCAGGCTGAGGACAGCAGCAGCGCCATAGCTGGGCTACACTTCAGCTCGTGATTACACCTGAACCTGAATGACCTGCGTGAAATAGGTCGAAGGACTATCCCGGTCAAGTTCTCTTCATTAAGTTTAATTTCCAGCAAAACAAAATCACCAGTAAATTGAAAAATAATACCAGCACAGATATTGCAGATAATGTTTAAGTATTTATAGCATGCAACGGAAAAATGATAATCACACTCCTAAAGCACAGGTCTCTTTGAGTTTATATAAGTACACATAGACAGAGAGCTGATCTGAATAGAATTATAAAATGTAGCTTTACCTTCAGCTTATTTCTGGGTCTGTGTGACTGTAGGATAGAAACCCTTAAGAGAAAAGAATGGTGATCTTCTGGAAGTCGTTGGGTCTGTTTTGGCCAGAACAGAAGCCTTATTCACTCAGCCTGCATATGTAGGAGTTACACAGCCCTTCACTGTTCTTCATTGTATGCACAGCAGCTGGGGGTCACACCTACTATTCCTGCCTTTCAAAGATATGCTTTTAATATTCCACAAATACTGTATTTTGGTTTGAAACCTCTCAATCCGCTTATATTTTCTTCTTAAATTTAAACTGAAGAACTTCTTAACATACATGCAGGAGCACTTATTGCACAGACCATATCTAAACTTAATACAAAATGTAACCCAAACCTAAACAAACCTTAAACTTAATACGAAATGTAATCCTATCCCAAATTCAGATCCTAACCCAAACCCAACATAAGCATAACCAAAGCTCAGCTCTGAGAGAATCATCCCTAACCTAGCCTGACTATTACAGTATAAGAGAAATCCTACCCCAGTCCAGCATTAATACTAACCCAAACGTTAACCCTAACCCTAACCTGAACCCTAACTTAACCCTAACCTGAAGCCTAACCTAACCCTAACCTGAAGCCTAGCTCTAGCACTAAGAACAATGCTAAGCCTAACTGTATAGTTCAGGTCCAAAGAGTACAAGTCCAGACCAAGGTTTTGTATCAACTAACCATTGAGGTCTCCCTGTGGAGGTGACTGATTATACTCAACTGGTTGGTTGAAACCAAATCTTGGTCTGAACTTTTACTCTTTGGACCTGAATTACAGGACTTTAATGGCAACAGAAGCCTGGCTGGTGGAAGCACTCCATGCTCTACCGTAATTTCTCCAGCAAATTTTACAATTCTGTTCAGCTATTATAGTAACTAGGGGTGAGCTGTATAGCCCATTGAAATGAGTATCCGGTGCTAATAATGTGTTCTTTATAAAGCCGATTGTCACCTGATCATTACTGATGAATATTCTCACTAATATGCTTAGACTACCTAGCATTTTCAGCAAGCTACTTCAACTCAGCTGCATTTAGCAGGCAACACTGCTCTCTCCCACACACACGCACACAGTCACACAGAAACTGCTACAACCTATTACTGATCCGTGTTCAGTTTCAAAAAGAATTTCCAAAAAGCAAATTTAGTTCATGTTATACCTGTCATATATTTAGTTCATATCGTATCTATAATATATTAGAGAAACCCACATTACAAAAAACAGCCAAACTAAAATAAGGCAGAAAACTGTATTACTGTAATACTGTAATAAGTCTGTTCTCACCCCACAGAGAGAAACATTATGGTTCATATATGGTCAGTGGGCTAAGCCTGTGGTCCTGTAATCAGAAAGTCACCACTTCAAGCCCAGCCTCAGCACATCTGTGGGTCCTTGAACAAGGCCCTTAACCCCCAGCTCCCTGGGCACTGCTATAGGTGGCTGCCCTTCGTGGACAGCTTACTCTACAAAAGAGCAAGTAAAGGGAGGCATAAAAAGAGAATTTCCCCACAGGGATCAATAAAGTATCTATTATTAATTCCATTGTTGATCCTAAATCTACTGCTAACCTTGACTTTTAAGCTCACTTGCTGATTACTGGTATTCAGAAACAGCCACCAAATCAATGTCTTTCCTTCATCCATGCTGTACTTACAAATAGCTGTCTGATGAACTGAAAAACTAAACTTTTTTTCATACTTCTGTTTTGCTGTGAACACTTGTTCAGTTTTTGTCACATTTCATTTTCAATACAAGAATATCACCCAGATTAAGTAACAACAATTCAAATCAGACACTTTTCAGCATATAATGTCAAAGTAAATCCACATTTTGAATTCTCCTTGTTCTGTTATAATATAAATTTAGTTAGTAAGATAATCTCCATTTCATAAGAATATTTTTGTCACTTATGTAAGTGATAAAAACATTCACCATTTATTTGAGTGGGTAATTACCTAGCTTAATTAAGCTTGGTTTATAAGTAACTACAGGTATCAGTCATCTGTCTACAAATTTATCCCAGAGCATTTTGTACACACCTACAGAGCCCAGCTTGTGAGCAGTGTGAATTCGCGGTTGTGAGGGACCATGGGACCCTGGATAGTTTTAAAAATTGCACCATAAAAGCCAGGAGGATGGACAGAGATGGAGCGGCACGACAAGGTGCTCGCGGCTCCTAGATAAAGCTTGGCTATTTCCATCACTGGAAGTATTAAGGCTGTAATGAGTGTGTCATCCTGTTTGCTGCAAGGCTAGCGAATGGTATCCAGGCATGAAAACACATTGAGCTAGATATTCTGGATAGATGGTCCACAGTGTCTCCTATCTCTGCTCGGAAGAAGTGTTCACACCCTAAGATTGCATCTGATGAAGTCACGCTATTTAACCATTTCCTCTATTAAGCTGAAATTAGAATGATATTTCTTGGCAGGAAAGGGACTTGGGTCATGTGTCACAGAAACGACACCGGACATCTGGGATGGTTACATGGTTGCATGTCGAGTGAGTATCTACACTGTTGCTTGCTGATCATGTTACCTAGAAGGGGACTCTGTGGAAAGTTCTCATTCCTGCCTGAACATCTCATTCCCTTTCATGCTCATCAGACTAAAGACTGGCGTTGATTAATATGCTGACCAGCCTTCTAATCATAATCAGAAGTCTGGCTTGTGGAAGCTACCGTGTCTGAAGGAAGCATTAGGAGCCAGTGTAAAAGCTAGCACGTCACCTCAGCTAGCTGAAGAACTTAATTAGTGCCTAAATGAAGCATTCTCCAGTCCAGGCTGCTGAAGAAGTAAGGTAATCAGTCAATCAGTGAATGGCACCAGTGACACACGCAAATGATAATGAATAAACTTCCCGTTGTACTCCGTGACTTCATGCTGGATTTAAAAGTCCTCTCATGACCAGTAACAATTTAAACTTATCCCTTATTTGTTGTCTGGAGTTCCAAGCAAGTGCATCTGAATAAATCTCTTGGTCGTTATTTCAGTGACCATCGCTCCAGCCCGTGACCTGGGTGTGTGTGTTATCTGCACCACAGGTACATGGTCCCGTAATGTCAGCTGATGGGAAAATAAAGTTGTTGAAATACAGATCTCTGAGTTCTTGTATGCATATTTGAGGTCTTTTTCCAAGAGCTGCCTTTGTGCTCTGCAAACACACAATAACAACTCTGGAGGGGAGTTACATAACAAGACCATAAGGCTTTTCCAGTCACTTCAGCAAATGGACACCAAAAATTGATTCTTTGTATCAAAGTCTTTCAAAACGCATTCTGTCGGGGAAGGACAGTCTGTACAAATCAAGAGACAGCGATTGAAGACTATAACGGCGAATTGACGACGGCCCAAAGAAATCTGTCTGCTCGGCTTTGTTAAAGGCAGCGTGATCTGCAACATCGATTCCCCATGTCAGCTGCTTATTTAGCTGGGGGGGGTGTCTGAAATGCAGACACTGTTAGTGCACGCAACAGACGGGCCACAGGCTTCTATTGTGCCCCCCCAGGCAGGCCGGTGGTGTGCAGGAGCTGTAGATTTGACCTGCCTATTCTGAACACCCATCCACTTCATTCCTAACGAACGCCTCTAAACAAGACGCCCAGCATTACTAGTGGATGTTAATTTTTGGTACCACTTTACAGTAAGACTACCCTTAAAAGGGACTTATGCATGGTTTATAATCAGGTTTTAATTAAGTTCCAACACTTTGTAAATCATTAATAGGCAATTATAAGTTATAACAGTTCTTTTTTATAAATTTTTATTAATTCATTTTTGCCATTTATAAGTGGCAAAAAGGAGCTTTATTGTAAAGTGGTACCATGAATAAAAACACTTCTATTATGTGTTCTGCGTTGTGTGTCGCTGCATATATAAAAAAATTATAATATATACATGACTGTATAACTTATGAGTCAATACAGAAAATGGATGTATGTATTGATAGATGCATTATATTACCTCAGAGAGTAAAAATAAACTCTTATAAATCCTATTAAACTGAATAAAAGAATGAAAATCTGCCTCCAGGGACAGTGACATCCTGAGGCCTTCCTTGGCCTCGTAGCTACAGTAACATGGAAAACAGCTGATAAACACAAGGCTGGGAAGCTTGGGCCTGGCGTGGCTGAGAACTGCTGTCCGTCCCAGTGGTTTAATTGCTTCAAATATCACCACGGTCACGATCCCCCCCCCCACCGGATCAGATTTCCCCCTGTCCCTGTCATCAGAGGAGCTCTGTCTCTCTCCCCAAGGCCAAACACCCGATGTAAACATGCCGTTTGGTCTCACACCAAAGCAGAGGGACTCCACTTTTTTGTCTCTCATTACTACAGGAAGCTTACAGGGGTAATTAAACAACTCTAACCTGTCTATTCAGCAATGCTAAAGGCTCAGCCCTCTTCTTAAAGACCTTTCTATGCAGAGGTATATGCAGTGCATATCCAAACACTCCCAGTTCTGTTGCTTAGTTTAATAAAGTCTAAACAATTAAATAAAAAGGTTTTACAGTATAAAGTGTATGAAATCATTTACATGTATCTGGGTTGTCGTTTTTCTACTGTTAGTGGTGTTTACTGGGTCTGATGGGGTTGTGCAGTGTTTCACTCTGCTTAAGTTCAAAAGAAGATTTCTTTGCTGAATCGCTTGCATAGCAGGTTGACAGAGGGCAGGGAAGACTGCAGTCTCTCAAAAGGACAAACGCGCTGATTTGGGGTAAGACTGACACTGTAAGAACAGGGCAGAAAAGGACCTCACAAACATTATCTGAGAGCAGAGTAGCCCTTCACACAACACTGACATTCATAATATTTTTATCTGATTTATCTGACCAGGTCATCGATCTACACGTATGTAATAGATTCAAATTACCTGGTGGCCCTTTATTTGACTTGAAAGAGAATTAAAAAAAAAAAAATGCATCACAAACATCCACGGTGAGCTCATCAAGCAAAATAAAATCGAAATCATCACTAAATATAATAAAGTTAAAAAGAGTGAGGGCGGAGTTTTTTTAGTAGCAGGTCCTTAAGGTTTGAGTCAAGCTTGTGCATGATACAAAAAGAATGAGAAAATAAAAGATGGAGAATCCTGCAGAGTGACGAGTGAGCGGAGGGTTTCTCAGCCTCAGCGACGGCCGCGGTCCACAAACTATTCAGCGTTTCCTTCACGAGGAGCCTGTCCCTCACTCCATCGTAATCGGTAGACTTGTCATTCTATTGCATATTATTATTAACCCCAGTGTCTGTTTTTTGCCCGTAAAATGTATTTTGGGAACAGTTCTAAATTCTCGTCCATCCTTTCAGGCTGCTCCAGTCTAAAGGTTTATATATATATGAGGCATTTATTTCTCAAACACTATAAAAGGACCACATCACATGAGCCTTATATATATATATATATATACACACCCCAAAGCAAAACCATACACATCAGAAGGTTTTGTGATCAAATTGTTCCACAGGTAGGTCTTCCCACAGTGTTTTTACAAACTGAACATCTGACTTGTACCCAGCCATCACCAAACACATCAAGTGGAGATTAAACGCACTTCGCTTCATGGTCACGCACCAACGCAGCACAGAAGCTGAGGTTAAACGCACTTAAAAGCTAGAAACCAGCACACGACCTGGCGACCCACTGATCACACTCCATGTTCTGTCTGCCTCCTTTCTCTTTCCAGTGAAGCTACATAATATTATGGATAAAGCCACATCTATTTAAAGCAGAACAGAGAGCCGCCTCAGCCCTCAAGGTCATTGGCGAGGGACACTGCTGGCCAGTAAGTCCATCTCAGTTGTCCTCCTGAGTCTCAGGACGGCTACACTCCTTAGTGGTTCCTCACCTTCCGTGAGCCGTCTCTGCTGCTCCCTGAAAGAGGTTCCCGTGAATCCAGAGCCATTTTTCCGTGGCATCAGGTGGACAGTTCCTCGGCAGTGAGCGGCTCTCTGGTCTGCTGGCTGGCATTCCCAGCACTTCCCCAGAGCAACGTCCTAAAGTTGCGGCAACATTCCATTTATAGCTACACAGAAGCTACAAATAGCGTGAAAGTGGTGGCCAGCCTGAGGGACCTTGGAGAATAACGCGCAGAGCATTACAGGCCACAGGAAGGACCTCCAGGGCCTCCAGCACCTCCAGGTGTCCTCCTCAGGTGTTTCCGATCATGCCTTACATCACATTGAGGAACTGGGAGCAGGAACAGGCAGGAGGCAGCTTTGGATACCGTTTTCTCCATTGCTTCAAAACTAGCTAGACTTCCCAGACTCCAGAAGAGAAGACCCATATTAAAATGGAAGCTTTATTCATGCTGGAGTTTCTGGAGCAGTAACAGACAGACGTCACATCTGTGCTGAAGTACCCAGTAGCAGCCATAAGCTGGTCATTTATAAGGCGGCATAACGATCTGAAGAGGGCAGTTAATCACTTTAGCAACCAAATTTCCTCCTTAGGTCTGTGCATCTGTGTTCGGCGTAATTGCAGGAGAGGCACGCAGAAGCGTAAGGGTGATTCTTTTTTGCAAGTTATCTAAACGTTTTTTGTGTCGTATTGATTTATATTGTCCGTGTGAAATTACACAGTAGAGCTATCAAGTTCCAAGAGTGAGTGGATCCCCTCACCCAGCCCACAAGCAAACAATTTTTATCACTGACATTTGTATTGGAAATGTGGGTGAAAACTGAAATACGTCTTAGAAATGCTAAAGATGAGGCATGCAGGGTAATTTCTCCCTTTGAATGCAGAAAAGGCAGGAAAGGCAGTCTGACACATAGCTTTCCAATACAAACCACTAAATGGTGATGAAACCACCATCAAACGGTGAACAAAACACCCTCAGTTCAAAGAAATCAATCTTCCTGTTGTTCTTGTAATGACACCCAGAACAAAGTCTTAAAGGGGCTGCTTTCATCCATCCATCCATCCATCCATCCATCTTCTGACTATTTGTCTTGGTCAGGGCTGCAAGATGTAGCAAATATTTAACCCACAAATGTTTTCCCCAATGCTGAGAAAAAAAAAGAATCGCGCTTATTGACAGCTGTTATCGGCTCTTGAACAGCTCCAAAATATAGTACTATTAAAAAGGCGTCAAATCACACCATCAGCCAGAGTCCATGTGCACTCAGAGGTGATCGGGATGCGGCGGTCACCATAGAGAAGCCCGTGCCATGAGCAGAGAGACTCACACCCATGGCTCGTCTTTTACCACTGTCTGCTGGGTCTCTAATCATGCATGCCCCCTCCAAATGGCCCCTCACGCTCATTTATTACCCCCCGTAAGCAGCCATGCCGAGATGCTTGCGCGCATTTAGAACAAAGTTCAAGATAATGAATCACAAATCGTTTTGGAACATTCTGGAACATTTGCCGTGGGCCATGCACGCCCAGCCGGGTGACAGCAGGCATCTGGCCCGGACCCTAATCCCCTGTGAGTGTTATGTTCTGCACCATGCCACCCAGCCCCACGGCCAGCAGCTGCCACTGTCTGTCACTCCTGTGTGGCGGTCGCAGGAGGGAAGCCTGTAAATCTGATGCTACCTGACGAGCAGCCCGACACACTCTGGGAAAATCCCACCTGCTTATACCTCCCGTGATAATCAGACCAGCAGATCATAAAATGGCAGCTATAGTCCAAGTCCAGGGCCTGTGTCTATTTGTGAAATCATGTCCAGGAAGTACAGAGGCAAAATAAAATTATTTGGCAAGTCGTTGCCCCTTGGAAATTGGCATGTAGGCTGCCGCTTATATGATAGGCCGAACCTGGTTAATTCTTGGACCATCAATAGGAGAAATCAAGCACTGGCATCCATGGTGGGAGTGATTACCATGGCAGCCAATCACTATCTCATCTAGCCCAACGTAAACCAATAAAGTAATGAATGGGCGGGACCAGAGTGAAGCAAGCAACCAATGGGCCTGTGATTGGCATGGCACATGGTAATCCTGCAATACACAGTTATGGTATCCCCCTTGGAAACCCCGCTCACTGTTCTTATACAAAAATTAGCTCCCCCACCCCACCCCACCCGAAACCACCCGTTTGTTTCAGTGCTCGTAAGGATGTACTCTCATATTTCTGCTCAGGTAATGGACACTGTAGCTCCGACTGAAGTACAGAAGACTCATTTCTTCATGTAAATACTTAAAATGTCAGTCACTGTCCTAGAAAAAGAAGAGTTCGATGAAGTTTAAGATTAATAACAAATATTTTTACAACAATACAGGAGTAGGTAAAGCCCATGGCATTCCGTACTAGAGTACAATACAGGAGTAGGTAAAGCCCATGGCATTC
>JAODLD010000069.1:827292-851230 GCA_026781065.1 Mormyrops boulengeri | reverse complement strand
CCGTACTAGAGTACAATACAGGAGTAGGTAAAGCCCATGGCATTCCGTACTAGAGTACAATACAGGAGTAGGTAAAGACCATGGCATTCCGTACTAGAGTACAATACAGGAGTAGGTAAAGACCATGGCATTCCGTACTAGAGTACAATACAGTGTGCAGTGTGTCTGCAGCAAACAGGGCAGGGCAGCCTCTTCACAGACACAGTGTTTTGTTGCAGGTGGGACGTAAAGAGAGGAAAATTGTGTCATCTTCACACGGCTGAGATGTACCCTGCCTGGAGGTAATCTAAGCAAACACAAATGGCATCCATACTTACATTTCAGTGCTCCTGAGAAATATTACAGTGGGTGTAAATAAAAGCTGAAATGTTCTCATCAGATGAAGAACCATGAACCATTCTGCTGATCCCTGGAGTTACGGTGTGAATGATGTTATGTTACGGTGTTGTGGGAGGGCAGGAGTGATGGAGATCTGAGGATTTGGATCAGACCGAGGGCAGGATTATCATGCACCGTCAACCAATGAACAGGTTTAACCCCCTGTCTGTCTGCTACTTTATTGGTTTGCACATCCAGGCAGTGACTGACAGCAGAGAGTAATTCCATCCAGTGCCGGTTCCTGAAGCCTCACCTACGTGCAGAGCTGAAAGGCGGAGGCTTGTATTTCCCACGGCGCCGAACGGGTTTGGCAGCTTTCTGCTAAACCGTCGCTCATCAAGACAGCAGCAGGTGGCAGGGACTTGCAGGTCGGCAAAAGGAGGAAGGGCGACAGGGATCAAATGTCAGCATCGGGAACCTCTCGCAAACACGGAGTCCCCCCCAAGTGAGAAGTCATTATTACGCCCCCCAGCAGCCCACACCTGAGCCTTCTGACAGGCGCTTGCCGGTGACTGTGACTCCAGCCGACTTTAACGGCACGGTGATGTCACACTGCCACCGCCCACGTCCTCTCAAGGGACTC
Source organism: Mormyrops boulengeri (assembly GCA_026781065.1). Taxonomy (NCBI): domain Eukaryota; kingdom Metazoa; phylum Chordata; class Actinopteri; order Osteoglossiformes; family Mormyridae; genus Mormyrops; species Mormyrops boulengeri. The sequence continues at coordinate 850,269 of JAODLD010000069.1, read as the reverse complement.
TCTGGCGGTTACGGCATCCCGGTAACGATGACATGGTTGCTAGCGATCCTCCACCAAAGTAATCTTCAGGCAGGCCAGCGGGCAGTGTAACAGGATGTTAGGCAGTTTCTCTTATCTCCTTTATACTAAAGAACACTCCCCCAGTCCATATGAAAGATAAGTTCAATGCCTCCGACATTAAGCACAATGAAATGCTGTGATGGCAATATGCCACAGGGCGAGCACCTAATTACAGATGGATGACGATTGTGAGGCTCTCTTCATGTCTCTGGCTGCATGGGTGCTGAAATCAACAGTGAACTGAGCAATGCTCTGAGCCGCTCAAGGCTTTGAAACAGTGATTGTTGTTCATGGAAGCTTCCAGAAGCCGGAACTCTTTTAAGATGACTTTAGAACCACCCAAAGGCGGTTTAACTTCTCTGGAGAGAGTTCGAGGCTATGCACGTGCCAGTCACCGGCCTCCATCTGATCAACGCTGATTTAGGCTGAGTACGAAGTCCTGGTCATAACGTCTGAGAGGCTGTGACCGTCTCCCTCCTCAAAGTCACCCAGGTCGTCGTCACCCTGGTCCTGGGTCGGCGGTTCCATGTCCTCATCCGAGGTGGATGGGTGCGTGAGAATGATGCGAGGTATCTGCACATCGGGGTGGCAAGGAATTACGCAACTAGAAATTCCCGCTGATGATCAGCTTCACACTTTTGCTGTTATTCATACGTTTGAGCAAACACGTCCCTGAAAATCATGGCCGATAGTTTTCATGCTGAGAACCAGTGGTCTCAGTATCAACCATGTATATGAACAGTTTCATGCGCAAACTGTGCATATGCACCTTTTTATACAGACTGATATTTATCAGTTTCTTCCTGTGCATAGAAATGTGTTTATATTTATGAACACTCCTGATCACACGGACGCACAAACTCCAAGCAGTGTAACTGAAGCAAACCGATCTGCACATAGGATATACCTAATATCACTTCTTTATCAAACCTAACAGACAAATAGAATTAACTACTCATGTTCACACAAAGTACATGCGGGCAGGTCATGCAAAGCAGGGTTTTATTTATCAAAGTGTGAGTAGAACAGTTCCTAAATGTCTGCGTACGAATCGCAGGTACACACAGGCAAACTGGCATTTACTCAAGCGAAGGAGCATCTGTGCAAAGAGAACATTGATAAATCTCAAGCGTTCTGAATGTGATTTTGCATGGATGGCAAGATTAATTTAAATAAAGAAACGCTCTCAATGAAACATGTATGAACACATAATTTTCCCATTAACACTCGTCGTCGAACACTCGTCTATTTGTCGGTCTATGAAGGTTAATAAGTGGGAGTCCGTGAATATCGTACGTGCTGATAGCTTCACGTCAGTTACGCTTCTCTGCCGCTAGGGGTTTTTGCGCAGCCATGGTCGGGAGTGTTTGGTACTATATGCACATTTATACTTACAGTAAGAAATAGACCTACGGTGACCAGATAACCCATGTCAGGGAGGAGACTCTGAGCTAGGACAGGAATTGTAAATTACCATTTCAATTAAAAGGACCTGGATTTCACTTCAGTACCGAGATCTTGCTGTATGCTTATTGGTCAGTCTCCTATAATCATGCATGTGTCACTAACGCTAATATGAAACAGCTGGATGAGTCTTTCAATCAAGGAAACGAACCAGTCAAAGCGCAAGAAGAGCTGAACTATTTAGCCGAGCATTGTAAAAGTGTCTTAAAGTGTCCTCCATGACATGGATTATCTGGTCATCCTAAATAGACCACTGACCAATAGTCAGAAAATTCTATGCGTAAAAATGTGCGTACGCACGGTTTGCGTACAAATGTGTTTGTATGCACGTTTGATGAATAAAACTCCAGGTTCTTAAATCCCTTGAGTATATAACAATGAACAGATAAGTGGTTTTGAGCAGTACTTAAAAAAACAACAGAATTCGACATAAAAGGCGAAGCATGAGTGGAGCATATCTCCATTCTGTACTACATCTACATAAAGAATTAACTGCACTGTCTAGCAGTCTGTCTTCCTCACCGTTATGGTCCTTGCCGCCTGGAGTCCATTGTTTTTAAACGAGGTGTCTGTGTCTTTTGTAATCCCGTCTTTTTCAGGATGTTTCTGAAAGGGAAAAGCCCATTAACCTTAGCACCGACAAGCGTTGATGCCTTTCCAGTGGCTGTCAGTACGTGGTGCGTCTCGCAGTTACCAAGCCTGTGATCCATTCTTCCTGTTCTGAGAAATAAATCACAAGCGGGGCATGTTACTTCAATAACTGTGCATCAGGCTGGGGAAAAAGTTTCTGGAACTGAACTGAACTCCACGCTTATATCCTGATAATATAAAGTTATTTATGCTGAAGAATTGTAACTCAATTCTACCAAGAGGGGAGGACATAGCTTTATTGGCTTTTACTTCAGCGCCGTCTAGAGACCAGTCAGGTTACTGCAGACTGTTACACACTTCCAAAGTTAATAACCAATTCACTGTACAGGGCTTTGAATCAAGAAGTCAGGAGAAAGGATCCAGGGTAGGTGATCTCATTAGGATACGACTTCACATTTTTTCACCTGGACAGGCACCAGTTATATTTAAAGTGACACATATTTTGCATTCCAGGCTTGTTAGAGCAGAGATAGAGCAGATCCACACACCATCTGATTCCCATTGCAGACAACAACTTGAATCCCTGAAGGCAGGCTGAGCTGCGGGACTGCCTGGCCCAATGGAGTCCCACACTGTCTGTCCCCTGGATCCCCACACTCCCTGTCTTCCGGAGCCCCACACTGTCTGTCCCCTGGATCCCCACACTCCCTGTCTTCCGGAGCTCCACACTGTCTGTCCCCTAGGGCCCCACGCCGGGTGTCCCCTGGGGTCCCATGCCGTCTGCCTCCTGGAGCCCTGCACTGTAGATCATTAAACATCTCCTGGATACCCTCAGGCATGCAGTGGTTTGGTTCTGTTTCCCACCAGTTAAAATCATTAAAGGAATAAATTCATCTTTAGTTCCATAATTAGCTGACTTGAGTGCGCTGGAGATGAAATATAACTAATATATGAAACAGCTCAGGGTCAGCAAAGTTCGGGCACCTGCTGCTGCCGTGACCAATTAGACTATGTGATACTGCCCTCTAGTGGTGGTGAGGCTCATTGCAATCATATGTTGTCTAAATCAGACAGATTGACCTACCTTGAATAGCAGGCAGTTTAAAACACCTTGAAGGTTTTGGTTTCACTTAAACTGGCTTTACCCCTAGTACCCTGTCCCCACCGTGGACACCTGCCTATTTTGCAGGCCCTCCCCCAGACACCCGGGAGACAAAGACACCCTAAGGAAGATAGGACACCACTCTGCCAGGGAAAAGACACCCTAAGGAAGATAGGACACCACTCTGCCAGGGAAAAGACACCCGCGCTTCCTGTTTTTCTTGTTCCCAGTATCAATAGCCCAGTTTGTCAGAATGTCATCATGACTCACACTTCTTGGAGTCGGCTCTTAATAAATAATATAATAGGAGAGTAATATGGTAACAATATGTAACGATAGCAAACAGGGTCTTATCAGAGATCCGGAGAGAGTGTTTATATGGTACTTCCCTAAATGGCTTATGTGGTAAAGTGGACATTTGTTAACTATATATGCTGATTACAAGATTTATTGATAGATACACAGATGATTAGGACAGACAGACAATAGACAGACAGACAGACGACTAGATTAGATGGATGGATGGATGGATGGATGGATGGATGGATAGATATAGATCAATCCATCCTCCTCACCTCGGCCCCCTCCCGGTACGGCAGTGCGCCTCTCCCCTCCGCAATTCTAATCCCAATGCCACCCCTCTGACTGCACAGCTTAATCTGCAGGTGAGGCCAGATGAGAGAGAAACATCTTATTATTTAACACCAGGTTGCTCTGATCCTCAGTTCTGCTCCATCAAAAGCCACTGCACGCGATTGTTGTCACCTTCAGCGGAATCGGGTAGCTTGGTTTAAGCTTTGCCACAGTGCATTCTGGGAGGTGGGCCATCCTCAGCTTCTGCACCCTCCTGCCTTCTGAGACATCTGTCCGGCTCAGCCGGTATCTCTTCTCCAAGGCCCCGGGGTCCAAGAAACAGGGAGCGAGGGTCTGGAGACGAAAGTCAACAGCTTGTGTACCTCGCTGACTCACCCAAACCATGCTGCGGAAGATGTTGGTGAGGAGAAGTTGGACTGCACTCTCACTCAGTATGGTGTGATTTGATTACTCTTTAATAACCTTTTAAAGTTCCCCCAGAGGCCTCTGTTATAGGTGAAATACAGCCCAGTCATTCCGCCCCCCCCCCCCAATCAGCTTTTCGGTGGGTATTATAATCCGTAAGCCTCTGTCGGCGGACACCTTACTCTCTCGTCCTGGGACTCCATCTCCTCTGCCTCCTGCTCAGGGCTGGCGGAGTGTCCCAAGGAGCTTCCGGTGGGGGGACACCTCTCCTTTGAGGATGCCCAATGCAAGACGCACATGGGCCAGTTGTTTGGGAAAAGGCTCAAGGAGGTGTTTTGCTGCCCCTGTGGGGGGGCAGAGCAGAGAGAGGTGGGTTTAAGGTATGAAGGTTCAGAAGGAGCTGAAGCATTCCCAAAGCAGGATAAGCACCTGGTTTAAGGGTATAACAGCAGCTATCTCCTGATATTTCCACATTAATAACAAGCAGCAAGGAAAAACACTAATGCTTCTGTCAGACTGTGACCACCAGGGACCGAAACAAGGGACCCTGATTTTCATGAACGTGGGAGCATAAACAGCTTTAAACATCTTGCCTCGCATGAGTTCTTCCAGGTTATGGGGGACATTTGGCAGTCTGTAGTTTCACCAAAGTCTACATTTCCTTCAAAGAATCCTCCTGAGCAATCGGCTACCACTATTATGCTAATGGCCACCAATGAACATAATGAATGCCGTGCCATGCATGCTTGGTCTGAATAACTTCTGGTGTCTAACTTATATTACAAATTTGTTCTAAATTTACACATATGATTATGACTAGATAAGCTTCTATGGAAACATGTAACCCCATAGTTAATACCTTAACAAAGAGAGTGAACACGTCTCCCTCTCTGCAGGGATTAAGGGCACAGGGATCACATCCAGGTACGAAGGACCAGACCCAGCAATCTTCTGAGTCCACAGTCTGCAATTCTTTGTTATGCTTTGGGAAATACAGTATATTTGCTGCCCCCTTTAACACCAAGCCAGGCAGACTGTTTGACAGTTTCAAGAATGGAGTGATAACGGGGGGAAATCTGAAAAAAACATGTCAATCCGATGAGGGAACTTTACTCTGCTTGCAACTCACCATGAGAAGTGCTCAGAAAAGCGCTCAGGAGAATCAGTCAGTTTTCACAGCTCGCAGGCTACAGAGTTGCTAGGTAGCTATTCTGCAACACAAACCTCCAGGACGTGCAACAAAGCAGGGCAGCTCATTCCAGCCTAAACCCAGTGCCTTTAAGCACGGAACTATGAACCGGTTCAATTCTTTGTGTTCCTCTGACTGAACAGCATTTCTTAAAAGCCATAAATATGTAATGCAATACATGTCATGCACTGTAACCCAACGAGAGCCAAATTTCCACTCGTTATTTCCAGAGCACAGGACTCAATGCCAACTGAACATGCAGACAAAAGCAACTAGAGTCCAGGGAAGGAATTCACAGGGGAAGCTTTTCCGAGATTTTAATGGTACAAGCCACACCTAGCCATGGTTTTCCTCCCAGTATGTTCAAGAAGGGTACTTTACAGGAGACAGTGAACACAATGCAAGGATCCTTCAATGAGCCAAATCTTCAAAAAGAGAACATGAAAATATTCAGGACAAAAGTGACCCACGGGAAAAAGCAGTAAGAGTGACTCTGGAACGAGACGACGGTGTGACACGCAGCGCGGTTTGCCGGAGGACGCGTGCGCAAAGATGCATTTTTAGGAGAGAGCCCTTCGACCTGCGTGTCTCATGGCCTGTTTCAAATCCCATAATCCACAGCTGGTCTAACCTGCCGATGTTTTCGATTTAACAGGTTAAATAGTTAAATTAATCTTGGGTCTCTTCCATTCCCCAGCAGTAGCGGCATGCTGAGTAATCGCCGTGTAGGCGCGGGTGACGCCACAATAAAACATGATTTTCATGTACATACATATGGTCATTTTAATTTATAAATTACACACAGTAAGACATTACCAACATAAAGCAATAATAAAGTGCATTGTACATTTTTCCACAGTACTGTACTCGAATGAAAGGGATTCTGATGCCTTAGTTCAATTTTCAAGAGATGATATAGCAATGAAAATATTTTTGGTACACGAATGGTAAACCATGGTTACTAGAGTCCCACTGTAAAATTATGATTGAATAGCCAGAACTATTAGTATACTATTCAGAAATCATTCTGCGGTGCATAAGTCTCTCAATTGTCCTCAAAACATACTGATTGAATGATAAAGACAAAGGTAACATTATGATTGGTATTATTGTTGTTGTAAACAAAAATATTATATAGCACTTTTCACGCAAAAAAGTTTCCTCTTCTAACTCCAGAACGTGGTATTCATTTCTTGCAGTTATGAAAGACAGCACACAGAAATCACGGAATAATACAGAGAATCTGCCGAGGCGGCGCATGCATGCACATCTTGGTTGTCCTGATGAATCCTGAACTCCTGCCCAGTAGCCTGGAAACACCTTTGGGGTCCCTGCCATCACAGCACAGGGGTCCTTAGATTTAGGGAATAACTAGATTATTCGTTACTAGATTCAGAGAGAGTGTGAAAAGGAAGGCGTTCAATCGACTTCATTCTTGACTTACCTCCACGCCAGCTTAACGTCTGTCAGTGCTTTAAACAGGAAGTTGCTTTAATAGGTAAAATCGCACAAGTGGACTGATGAGTGGATTGTGCTCGGTGTAATTTATTACAGAAGGTCTCAGAAATATCGTCTATCTAAAATAAGTGGTCATTGTCTGTATATAGTACATACCGAAACATTTCCAGATGGAAACCTAAAGATGGTTGCGAATAACGTATATAAAAAAAAATTGAAACAAACTAGTAAGGTTTCAGGTAACAAATCGCCCGGATTCAGGCCAGACATGTTAGACAGATGACATGGGAATGGCCACAATGACATGGGCAGAGACATACCATATATGGGAGGAGTCAAATCTGACAAGAAGGCTGATAGCCAATGTGGAATAGGGCCACAACTAAGATGGGTGTGGCCATAGTTGATATGGGAGGGGTCAAATTTCATGTGGGCAGAACCACAGCCAGTGCAGGAGGGGGACACAAAACACTTCAGAGGGCCTTTCTTCAGCTAACAGAGTGGGAATAACAAAGATGGACAAAGGAATGAACATTACAAGGAAAAACAAATAGCTTCTTTCAAAATCCACTTTTATTAATTTTGAAGAAATCAGTGGTTAAAAACCTCAATCTGCAGACAAACACAGCAGGCTGTGACCAAGTCCAAATGCTTGTGCGCAGCTTAGATCTCAGAGAGAAACAATTAAGACGTCAGTCTTAACAGCCGAAGCCAAAACTGATGTTCTCTCTCCTGACAGAACAGAATGAGCAAACTGAGAATTTACACCGCAAATGCCAGACACTCCGAAGTGAACCATCACCCTAAATGGCATTACAAAATAAAAACATATTTAATGCCACAGAATCAAGTCGGAGTTAACGTTTAAAAAGCACATTCTTGTTCAAAACCAGTCCAATCCTGTGCCCATATTGCATGTCCCATTCCCCTCACCCAAAACAAATCTTAAAAGTTGGTTTTCAGATGTTTAAAAAAAGAAATTTACATAAAAGCAATCTAAGTGGATAGCCGAGACAGTGGTTTGGTCGGTCATTATAGCCCTTAAAATGGTTCACATCCTAGAGATGGGCAACTTACAAAAATAAAAAATATACCTTATAAAATTTTATGCAGCCTGTTCACCTATAAACATTTATAGTGTATTATGAAGACAAGAAAATGTTTTTTTCTTTATTTAAATAAAATACGTACCAATCTTTAAGAGAGTTTTAAAAATCCACTGTCAATTAAGAAAGTCGCTATACATTTTTTTTTTTTTATTTACACCATTTGAGCTGCCAAGCATGTAAGTCTGAATATTCACAGAAAACTATACAATAAATCTTAAATCAGTAGGTCAATGTTCTTAGGCATGAAGGTATCCCAAATGTGCAGAAAGAAATTCACCCAGTGTTTAAAAAAATAAAAAAGTTTATATAGACTTTAACAACTGTGATATTCTGCTGACTTTATAGTGCAACTACCTATATCTCCATGTTTTAAAAATGAGTATTTAAAAAGCTCTGGAGTTTTTTTGTCTGCAGCCAGAAACCTGTGCTGGTTATCGCCATGGAAACGGGTTGTGTGGAAGCCACATGGGCACCTGACAGGCATCTCAGAGGGTCAGGAGATGGAGGAAGATTCTTGACACGGAGGGGCCGGGCCGGATCGGGGGGGGGCGCGGTGAAAGGTGAGGGTAAGACACACGCGGGGTGATGCTGGAAGAGTCTCTGAGGTAAGTCTCACACAGATGTGGTCACTCTGTTCACAGCATTATTGACCTCGTTCTTGTTGGTATCCAGGGCTTTGACTGCCATGTCGTTGCGCAGGTTCTCCACTGCCTTCTTCATGGTCTTCAGCTCGCCGGGGTGGGGTGTGGCCCGCCGCAAGAAGGTCCCCTACAACACAGGCGGTGCCAGGAATCAGAAACCGGCATACTAATTGCGAGCGCGACATTCGCACTTGGAAAGGTCTGGCATGCTCACAGGGCAACCAGCGCGGGGCGAGAGAGAAACCCCGCAAGTCGCTGCTCACCTCCTCCTCCTCGTCATCCTCGTCCTCGTCCTCCACGAAGCGGATGGCACTGATCCGATGCATGGCGTGCTCGTCCCACGTGTCATCCGCGATGTCGTTCACTAGGCTCTCCAGGGCGCCGCAACGGGCCAGTTTATCGGACCCTTGGGATGGGGGCATGATCCTCATGAAGGTGCATGGACAGTCACAAGACACACTGCCCTTGTTCAGAGAAAACTCAAAGTAGTTCAACTAAGCAGTGCTTCACCGCAGAATGAACCAGTATCTCCTGTAATCCTCAGCGAAGATTCGAAGGACAGCGTCAAGCACTCACCAGCCCTCGGTAACCAGACCTACCCCCCACACTCCATCACCCAAACCTCACCAGAGAATGAGGGCAGCAGCATCAGAAGAGGTATTGCACAGACAGCTCACTGAAGGCCAACGTGTCACAGATTAGCCGTTAGCTAAATGAGTCAGGAATCAAACGCAGGGCAGCGTCAGCCAAGCAGACAAACATCAGTTAGGGGCAGGGTTTAGGGACTGGGAGGGGGCCGCAGCCTCATGCCAAGACCCGCATCCATCCCGCGTAATCACAATCCAGTCTGAAGGCGTACAAGGCCCCCTCATGGAGGGTCATGGAATGACAGATAACCGGCGCTCAACACTGCACTGACAGGGTCATTCAGGACTAACAGTACAGTAGCCTGGAAGGGTCAAATTACTTCCATTGCATGGCCAGTAGAGTGGGTGATTTATATAAACCACATGGCATATAAACTGCAAACAAGCTCACAATCAGTTAAGAGTTAATGAGCCACTATACTCTGTGGCATTCACTGTAATAAATCCCAAAACTAAGAAGGTGCTTCACAATATGTATTTAATCTACCAGCAGGAACCCGGAATATTATATTCTGTCCCATGGTTCAGCACCAAATCAATGTCAAGTGCAGGAGGAGTCTGTTCATGTCTCTGAGAAGCATCTGTGCTCCTGCAGAGCTGCTGAGAAGACAGCTGAAGAAGCTGCACCCAGCCTGTAGGAAGGTGCAGGAGAATTAGCCCGAGATGCTGGTAACTCCATCCTGAAAACCGCTGACTTCAGAGGAGAATCTCTTGTTATTTTCTTTCTGACAAAGTCACAAACAGACTTTCTGACATAAACCTGTTGCCGCAGTTTGAAAGCACTAATGAAGCCCACGATGAAATGCAGAGGGCATCAAGTGTGACTGAGAAGTGACAGACTGTTCAGAAAAAAGGTGACAGCATTTCCTCACTAAAAGATCTCCACGAGGCTTAGGTACGGCTCATAAATAGAATAGAGGAAGAGCGAGACCTCTACGCTGGCATCACCTGATACCATAAAGCGCGTGGGTGTCATGTGACAGGATGTGGCCCGTGATGCCGCAGATAAGCCCCCCGACAAGTAGTACCTTTGCCCTCGGGCTCACTGGGCTGCTGGGGGAGCAGCACGCAGGTGAGCACCCTCTCGCCCGACTGTGGGTCCACGTCCGTCTGGAAGGTGAGAAGCGGTTGAGACTGGTTCTCGGACAGCCAGAGGGCTTTCAGCTTCAGGGACGTTAGGGACATGGGCAGGAAGACCAGCCTGAGGACAGGGGATAGGGTCACACGGGCCAGACGCCCACAGAGACAGTGGGCAGACGCAGCCCCCTCACTGTGCAGCCATCAAGAACTTAATGTCAAGGTCAGGTGTCAGCCGGGCCTGACCGACCCGATCCGGGTGTGAGGCTCTTAGTTATGCGTCATCCTCCACCCCATTCTGACAGGCCACTGAATGGGAGGGGTCATTCAAGTCCAAAATTCTAGTCCTAAAATTCTAGTGCTTCCGACAGTCTCTCCTACCCACAGAGATCTGGAATGTGTGGCCGGCATTACGGCACTCCCGCTTACCGGTTCCCAGAGACATCGAACACGTGCAGCTCCACGGCTTGGGAGATCTCAGCCGGGATCTGTGAGAGCCGGTTCTCCCGCAAACACAGGACGTTAAGACTGCAGCAGCCGCCGATCTGTGGGGGAGGGGAGGGGGGAGCAGCGGATAGATTATAGGTGAACTGGAAGGAGGATGTGAATGCGGGTCTAATGAGCCAGTGGGAGGTGCTGTGTGCACATCATTAGGGATGTTCAGTGGTGGTGCGGAGAATGAGACCATTTCATCCTGCTCACCTTGAGACAGTAAGTCACCTACCTGAATCCCTGCTAATGGTATCCAAAAAACGATTCAAATAACTTTGTAATATAATGAAAGCACATTAAAATGCAATCTGAAACATACTGGGCCTCATTTTTCAGCCTGATAGGTCTGTGAGGCTCCCAGTAACAGCAGCCGATTAGAAAAACCAGTCAGCTCACCATTACCACGGACAAGAAAACAGGCACATCAGGCATTACCATGAAGACCACAGCACAGACCATAATCTACCATCTCTCAGCAAGGGGGGAGGTGCCCCAGCCTCCGCAATATGCAGCAAACAGCATCACGGCAGGAGGGGGGGGGGGGGTTTGTCCCACGCAGAGCCAGCACACATACGGGCCTTCACAAGCACAAAGCAAGCGGGACATGCCAGGACCAGACTGTCCTCCAACCAAACATATCATGCTATGTTTCACCCCACCCATTTCACACAAGCCATGCAAGCCTTGACAACGAGTTGCAATGTTCAGTGAAGATCTTGACAACCCCTTCCCCCAACAGGGACATTAAAAAAGGGCCCTGTACACTCCCCTCAGGAGTGGTGGCACATGACCCCAAGGCACACTACTGACTAGCCAGGGTGCAGAGCACATCTCCCTGGGGGGCAATTAGAAGGGGGAAAAAATATGCAGCGAGATGGAACTCGCATGCAGAGAGCGGCACAGAGCGGCTGCACTTATGCTGGGGAACAGCGTCAGCACCGATCCAAGCAGCAAGGCAAAGTCGCAGCAAGAGGTGATTTTAAAAACCCCCAGGGAGCACCAGCCCCCAGGGAACCCTCTGATCTGTGGAACCCAGCAGTGCGCCACCGTTACCAAGGAAGGCCTGGGCATGCTTACGGAAGGCATAACCTTTGTTAGAGGTAGGAACAAGGCCAACCGCCACACTGACCAGGCGGAAACGTGAGAACCCCCCCTAATAATGCACAGGTTCACAGAGACGGCCTGGCATGGGCAGACATCATAAAGGCCAGAAATCCGCAGCTGACCAAGAGAGCAGGATCGCACAGTCAAATGCTGAATCCCAGAATGGATGTTTAGGTCTGTCACACGCTTCACTAAGCAGCCATATCCCTGCTTCAGAAGTCCATGAAGCGAGTTCTCCATTAGAGAAGTCACGTGGCGTTCCTGTGGCAGACGGCTGTTTATCCAGGTCACGCCTCACTGGGCCGACCTGCAGGGCTTCTGTGACTGAGTGCTGCCCTTAGTCAACATAATACTCAACTGACCAGGAAGCAGGGCGTGGGCGGAGCAGGGTATGCTGGTGTTTACAGTTCACCCTGGGCATCTCATTAATGGTCATGACGGACTGCGAGCCTTGCAGCGAGGACCGTGTCCCCTCACAGATCCTGCTGCATGGCCAGCAATTACAAAGACGCAGTCAGGTGGCAAGGGACGCACACGCCGTCCAGCAAGCGTTCAAGCCGAGGGCACAACAAGCCAGTTACATTTTCAAACAGTATCTTCACAGTTCTTCATCGCCTCGCAATTTCAGTTCCTCTCTCCTTCACCTGATTCATGTCTCATTTCCTCTCCACAGGCCTCTCTTTTACAGACACTTTGTTTTGCATCCGAACAATCCCTATCTCCACCACACCCGCTTTCCCTACATGCACGTTCCAGGTCACGTCTGGGAAATAATGTTTTCCTAACGATGACGGCAACAGGAAATGCCAGGCTAATTATGTGAGCAGTTAAATGACGAGTGATGGGCACAGATACTAGAGTCCAAACTTGGGTTAAATTAGTTGCCCTGGTATGCAGAAAAGGCAGCAAAATCCCAGGCAGTACAGAGCCCGTCATCCATCCAGCCCCCCAGGCAGAATGGAATTAGCGGCCTGCTAATCCCTGCCTGTCCAGATTGTCTGCCCACGCTGACACCGCTGGGACCACCTCAGGGACAGTCACAGCAGGAAGGCGACATTTTTTCACTAAAGCCCGTTCCTGCATGATTTCTCGCACCAAAGTCATCAAACTTCTTCTGACCAGTAGACGAGGCCCACGTCCTTCAGGTAAATCAACCGTATCTGGCAAGATGGTGGGCTGACCAAACAGGTTCGAGCTACAGACAAGATTTTTCTTTGTTTTTTAAAGATCAGGTGACAAATACCAGTGTCAACAAAGACCCGTCAAATGGGCAGGGTATCCAACCCTCCACAATCAACCCATTCACAGCACCAACTGAATGAATCTAGGCCATGTAGCGACAATCTTAATTACCATAGTAAGACATATATTTATGAGGTAACATACCATTGTGCTGGAGCTGATCTGGCAGCCTTATGGGTGATCACTGCGCAGTGTCACACTGGCAGTGGAGACCTATGGCTAGCCAAATCTCTCCAGCACATACACTTCACCAAAGCATGTGTGTTGAATTTTATTAACCCCTCAAGGAACATCAGCGCTACATTTTCCACTGCACTGCCTCCCTGTACTCAGACAGCTGTGTGCAGGAAAGTGCCGCCTATTAACTGTTCTTACATAGACCAATTAAAGCAACAGTGTTCAGGAACACTGTACAGTGTACAGACCAAATTATGCAACCAGATAGATGCACATGCTCAGATTCTTATACAAACTGCAGTCAGACTGCGTACGTTCTACTTTGAGTATAAACAAGGTCGTCATGCACAGCACTGAAACAAAAAAAATCAGAACCATCGCAGCCAGTAACCCTCGTGAGCTAAAGTTGTCTGAATAAAACATACCTCTTTTGGTAAAGATAGCAGCCGATTTCTGTCACAGTTGAAGTTTGAGAGTTTCTTTAATTTTCCTATGCTTCTTGGTAAACTCTGGGGGAGGAAAAAGAGATTATTTACGAGAATAAAAATATTTATTGAAAAAAACAGACTTTGTGACAGAGTTACTGACAGAGACGTACAGAGAGACAGAAGGAGACTTACAAACAGAGACAGTAACAGAGTGGGGGAAGAGATAGAGAAAGACAGACATTCAGACAGACAGAGGGACAATGACGAGGGTTAGACACCAATACTCACAGTGAGCTGGTTCTCGGTCAGCACCAACTCCGTCAGGCTCTCACAGTTCCCGATGCTCTCAGGCAGCTGGAGCAACCGGTTCTGATCCACTTTCAGAATGGACAGCCGCTTGAGCCTGCCTGTCACACAAACAGGGAGGCCTGTGAACTCACGCGGTGCCATCAGAGTCTCTCACCAGGCACCGACACATATTAGGCACTTTCACACTGCCAGAACTTTTCTGGTATCAGAACCTTTTTCTGGAACTAAGGATGTTTGTTGTGTTCACACTGCAGGAACTCAGCCCGACTGCAGTTCCTTAAGGCAGTTCCAGAAGCCTTTTTTAGTACCAACTGCAGACTAATTACTTATCGTTGGAACACAAACTATCGAGGAGGTGCTAACAGCCATAGCTTTCCGATCAATTAATTAATCAATTAGTAATTTTTGCTTGCATCTCCATATTTCTTACGCATTGGAAAATTCGACTGATAACCAATATACTTTTGTCTAATATCGCCAGTGCTGGCAGTGAAACTTGTCAGTGCTTATTAACGTAATACATTACATTGCTTTTAAAAAACGAAAGATCAATCTGCTGACCAGATTTAATAAGATCCATGAACATGTTATGGATAATGTAAGTAAGGTACAAATAAAAGGCTGTGGTGAGACAGCCTGGGAACCTGTAAACCGGGAGCAGGTTCTGGAACTTCGGTGTGAAAGCGCCTATTCATTTAACCTCCCACAACATGGTCTTACAGAAGTAAATGAATAAAATGTGAACTACACAGGCCAGTATCTACCAGCGTAATTATTAAACGGGGAAGTTCTTTACACACGCAGAGCTGAAGTTATCATGACAGACTTCACATGAATCCGACCGTAACCGCCCAACGTGGAGCGACAGCAGGCCCACAGCGCAGCTGCTAACCGATGCTCTCCGGAAGGACGTCTATGAGATTCTGCGACACCAGCAGGTCCGTGAGTGAGACCAGGCCGCCCATTTCCTCTGGGAGGTGCTCCAGCTTGTTCTCTGACACGTCCAGACAGAGCAGGTTCCTCAGGCTTCCCAATTCCTGGATGGGCAGAAGATAAATGGCTCCGTTTGCCAGCTGTGCACCAACATGAATGCTGATCTCAGCTGTCCAGATACCGGCATGGGGGCTGAGTGTGAGGGTCACCAGCGCCATGTTTAAGACACAGAGACCAGGAAACATTCTCAACCAGCAAGAAAATTCAAATGATCATTTTGGTTAAGGTTGTTCAGTTCCAGGGTTGATGTTGTTCAAGATTACCCCCCCCCCCTTCCAAAACTGGACCCATCACTGACATGAGTCCAGCTCCTTGACAAGGCATGGCCATTTGGGTCGTCTGTTGTCTCAGACACACACTGCTGAACCAGTCTCAAGGCAGATGACAAAACACAAACACATTATGGTTCGTCTGTCCATACAGGGCTGACATCTGGAGGACTCTTCCTGAAACCCAATATTTAACACCTTCACCCCAATGACCCCTTGTCAATCACTAGAGACTATAGAGAGGGGCTGATAAGGTCAATCTCAAATTATATAAAACAACCATTCAGCCTGAGAGACCTAGATGTTTTCAGTGCTCCTCCAGTCCCCGTCACAGACCGTCATATACGGAACTCACTCCTCACACAACACGAATGATATTTCCAGTTTTCGTGCCAATCCGAGAGCCAGGGATGTGAAGGCGATGGTGACGTACCATGGGAATCTCAGCTAGCTGGTTTCCATCCAACCATAAATCCTTGAGGTTGACAAGACAGCCTATTGTCTCAGGCTGTGGAGTGGAGAAATGTCAGCAGTTAGAGAATGGCAAACGCTTCGGGAAAAGCCAAAACAATCACGCGGCTGACATGGTGCCCTGTGAACAGCTCCTGTTATGGTTTGCATTTCCATCCAGAATCTCCCGTGTTCATCTACTACAAAGCAGCATATCATCACGCTGATAACAATCAGTGCTGCATTTACACGGATCATTAAGCAAATGAGAACGGCTAATGTCACCTGTAACGATACAAACAAGCAACCCAACACCATTTCTGGTGACTAAAAGCATATCGACCTCCGGTGACCACAAAGCTGACGAGCAGCTTTGACCCTCCATGACAGAGAGGGGAGCATCTCTGCTGGCAGAATAGACAGACCTCATACAGGTCAGGTATGAGCCTTAAAGCTCTGAAATGCCATTTTCCCTATATGACTGTGCTATCAAAAAAAAAGAAAGGAAACTATAGCTTTGCACAAGGATTTTACAAACCCTGGATATGAAAGAATATGATTAACTTACTAGGTTATACAGCTCATTGTTCCCAAGGTCAAGCTCTTCCAGTCGGTGGAGCTGAGATAGAGACCTGCAGGAAGGCAGCAGAGGTAAGGAAGGCTGAACCATCAAGCATCTGATAGTACAATGGACCCCTCTCCCTGGTGTTGCACTCTGTGGCTGGGCAGAGGTACTCATTTCCTACTATAACCAGCACATTAGTTTCTTCTTCTCCTCTATTGTTTGCTCGACTCTGTTTAACATCAACAGCTGAGTTCCATTATGAGGCCGATCATCGTTAAGCTGCAGGCCACTGCCAACACGGCAGGAAAGGCGCCGCGTAAGAATAAGCAGCGCCAAGTGGCTCACGGGAGGCCAGCGAGGCAGGGCAGTGGGACGCCGCTGACTCAGGACGGAGGGTAGGGCCATGTGCAAACGGGACGCCAGAAGTGGGTCTCCAGAAGTGGGGTGGCGAGCGAGCACGCCGTAATTAGCTCCCACATTAGTCTAACGAGGCCACGGCATGTAAACACAAACACACAAGGCCATTATCAGCAGAGGTACTACATGGCGCCTCACTGCTCTGTAGTTATGTTTTTATTCATACAACACACACATTTATTTCACGTTAATTTTTCCAGCAGATGGTTTTATCCAAAGCATTTAAGAAAGGAGGGTTCAACCAATCACGGAAAGGCCCAACCCTGCCAACCCTGGGATTCGAACCAACAATCTTCCGAACACAGGTACCGTGTCCCAACCTGTTGAGCCTCACACCAGCACCAGACTCAGGAAGAGCAGAACTGCAACCCCACACTCCAGTGCCAAGAATGCCCAGTTGATATAAACAAGCCCTTAATGGACATGGCTGCATGTTTACCTCAACCATCACTCCCTCTACAGGTAGCAGGCCAGTAGAGAATCCCAAGGAGTAAAAAATACAGGAGGAGGACTTACTCTGGTAAAAGTGTCAGCATGTTCTCACGAAGTTCCAGTGATATTAGGTTAGAAAGGCTGTAATGAGAAGAGAATTGAGACATCAGTCAAGTCAAGGGCGTCTCACAAAATCTGACATATCAGTCCAGAAAAATGAAGCATCAAGCACCACACAAAGCTTAAGACACTGCCGAGAACATGGACCCATTTCTCTTTGGGGCCTCATTTCAGTGAGAGGAGGAGCAGCAAAAATTGGCTGCATATCAAGACCCAGAAACTCATAATTAAAAGGCAATTAAAAGGCACGGGCAGGATCCAAACCGAAAACCCGATTTCTTAAGCAAGTCAAGGACGAAGCCTCAATGTATAATAACAGTAATAACAATAAACACAGTTGGTATTACATGGGGGGGGGGGGGGGGGGGGGGTCTGATTACGGCAGATCCACCCACAAAGCCCCAGGGGGCAGAACACAGGTCATGGGTGAGATCAGAGGACGGTACAATAACACCATCACAGGACCATCAACACCACAGAAGCATTACATTCTCCTAAACCATGAATGTTCACAGCTTTCCATTTAGATGTAGTCAAACTAAACAGAGCAGTGAGGAAAGCACTGAAAAGCACATTAACAGCTAAATGGAGACATTAACAAAACCCAAGCGAGTCTTCACACCGGGAGCCACTGGAACAGCGGGATAGGCGGAGAGAGCGGGAGGGGAGCAGCTGGAGAGCAGAGGAGACATGTACACCCCGTTTGGAGAGGCTCCAAACACTGCATCACTGGACCAAAGAAACGTTACTGTGGACACTACATCACTGGACCGGAGAAACGTTATTATGCAAATCATATTACCCGAGCAGAACGCTGCTACCGTGAGCGCTGCACCACCCAAGCAAAGAGCCGGTATTGTGGACGCTGCGCCACCCGTGCGAAGAGCCGTTACCGTGGACGCTGCACCACCCAAGCAAAGAGCCGCTACCGTGAACGCTGCGCCACCCGAGCGAAAAGCCGCTACCGTGAGTGCTGCACCACCCGAGCAAAGAGCCGCTACCGTGAGTGCTGCACCATCCGAGCAAAGAGCCGCTACCGTGAGTGCTGCACCATCCGAGCAAAGAGCCGCTACCGTGGGTGCTGCACCATCCGAGCAAAGAGCCGGTACCGTGGACGCTGCACCACCCGAGCAAAGAGCCGGTACCGTGGATGCTCCGCCACCCAAGCAAAGAGATGCTACCGTGGACGCTGCACCACCCGAGCAAAGAGCCGCTACCGTAGACGCTGCTCCACCCGAGCGAAGAGCCGCTACCGTGGACGCTACTCCACCCGAGCGAAGAGCTGCTACGGTGGACGCTGCACCACCTGAGCGATGAATTTCTTACCCCTTTCTGTTTCGGTAGATAACACTTTTCTGAAGACATGTCACTTTGCGGCTGCTTCCCTCTGTACTGAAGGTGGGCCGCTGGAAGAAGCTTTTCAATGCTAATAACTGTTAGCATGCTACTACAGGTAGCAGTGGGGGGGGAGGGTAGTTCTAGTTCTGCACTGGACTGATAAAACAGGACAGCCAAAATTAAAGTAAGCTGTGGAGAAACAGGACGAGAGGATTAGCTGGAGAGTAGCGGATTTATAAATAACATCCCCTGGGCTGGCCGTATGTGGACCCAAGGCACACAGGCCGGTCCTGGCCACCTGTGGAACTCCAAAGGAAACTCTCCAACTCCCATGATGCACTGGGGAACTGTGCTGTATAGCCTTCAGTTTGCATTCGCTGGACATTCTCATCACAGACCATCATGGCAGAGAAGGGGGAGCGAAACCCGGCCACTGCCATAGGCCCCCGTTTGACTGACACCAGCGGGGGGTGCTAATGAGCTGACTACCAGCAGGATCTCATGTGCAGGAGGGTGGTGTGTGACCAGATCATGCCCATGTTAATCCCACAGACACCGGGATTAATGGTGTTTATGCAGTTATGAGCCTGTCTTCGAGGCAGGGTGAGCGGGCTGCTGCTGCTACCTGGCTTCCGATTCCTCCACTCTTATTTTCCAACAGTAGCATGGAGCGACATTAACTGCAGGATCAAGGTTCAGAATCCGTGGAAACCGGGGCATCGCACCGGGTTAATGAATGAGCGCGCCCTGCCTGTCACTGAAAGTATCGAATAAGCAGATCAAGCGGAATGTAGCATAATTTAATGAGTTTTGGCCATGAAATCGAGACCAAGTGGTCACATGACCACACTCCAGGAAGTGAGCAATGCTTTCTCTCTCTCGCACCACTAGCCCAACCCTAGGATAAGGACTAAGGTTTCAGAAGCACATTCACCCCACGGGTGACAATGCAGAAGAACGTTTTAGAGACGGACTCCGGGGCAAGACATCTTCATTAATGGAGACTTCACATTCCCCTTTTCATGTCCAAACATGTGGTAGCACCAGTCAGGAAGAGGCACGGCACGAAAGCTCAGGGGTCTCCAGCACTGGTGAAGGCCACGGAGAACGTCCAGCGGAGCACAGCCCGACTTACTTCGGAGTAGACAAAACATACCTTTTACATACCTTCTGAAAGCTTCTCCATCTGAATTTTATCACGAGGTGATGATTAATCCTTTCTGCCCTTACTAGACATAAATGATGCGGGCTTCTCTCCATACGCTAGGCACACACCACACCACCATTAGGTGAACCACATTAATTGTTATCTAAACCAGGTTTTCAAGCAAAGATGGAAGCCCTGAGAAATCTATCATGCATATCTGAGATTTGAACCGTCAGCTACTGAGTAATGGAGAGAGAAGTACAGTCCAGCTGTGATCAGCAGTGAGCAAACATCTGGATCAGCCATAAGTTCGCCACCCACCAAGCAAGGCGGGAGAGACGATCGCGGAAACCTGACCGTGTCAGAACCTCAACGGACCTCTGCTGGGTTTCCTTAAATTCTTATTCACAAAAGCAGTCTGTCTCAAGATAGCCCAAATCCAGGATACAGATTCTCAAAAGCAGCCATTACCCACAATGCTTAATCCTCACCGACGAGGAAGACCATCAGTGCTCTGAAGGGATCCAACCCAACCCAACGCACTGCAGAGCAGAATACCCACTGGCATTAAAACCATCATAAATCTGTCCGCTTAAGAAAAAGCAGCAAACTAAACAGGACACTTACTTTCCAATGTTATCAGGAAGTGCTTGCAAAGAAATGTCATTCAAGGATAGGCATGTTAGGTTTTGTAACTCTGGAAAACTCTCAGGCAATCTGTAAAAAAAAAAAAAAATGGATTAAATACAGCCATGGAAACAAGAACATAAGCAGAGATTTACCCTGCAGCAGCCCCTTGGGGCCACGGGGATGCAGAGGCAGGCGCTTTGACATGCTCAGGGCCCGCCTGGACACTGGGCGGCCGGCAGCCACCTCCATCTGCACGGGAGCACAGATGTGCGCAACTGCCAATCACAGCCCATGTGAGAGACCCAAATGGAATCTATAAACCAATAGGAAGCTCGACCAATAAATGACTGACGGGGGCTTGAAGGGCAGCAGCCCGTGGGAGCAAGTGCGAGAAGCTTGCGCTGTTCCTTCAGACTGCAGGTTTCTGCAGCTCACCTGCTCGCCCACGGGAGAAAAGGTGTGGCTCACCTGGTCAGGGGGTTCCCACTGAAATCTGCCACCTGGAGAGCTTTGCAGAACGAGATGCTCTCAGGAATTTCCATGATCTCTGCCCATAGGAAAGAAAACACACGTTGTAGAAATAACTCTGCGTCTTCACACTGCAGGAGGTAACTAGACCTAAAGAGATTCAGTTACATTCATCTTTATATAGCGCCTTTCACAACTGAGTTGCCTCATGTAACTTTACTTTGGGAATCGAAGAAAAAAAAAAACATAACATGCATTTCCATCACAATATTAAGATGTAACAAACACTCTACGACAAGCATGGATCCCTCAGACTCTCAAAGACTAAACGGTCAGAGATGAGAGCTTTATTGAGCAGAGTGAGCGGATGAGCTCGTCCCTCAACATGACGGTGGTGCCGGTCAATAGCATGCCACTCAAAAGGACTTAGCTTTGTGTCTTACGTACCATTTCGGGAAATGTCGAGGTCCACCAGCTGCATGAAGTTAGCGATTTCAGGAGGTAGTCTCTGGATCTCATTGTCACTCAGACCCAGTTTTCTAAGTTTCACAAGCTGGAAAAATTGCTGAAAGATGGAATTCCGGCATCAGATTTTATAAGCAGACATTCACACTTGACCAGCCTTCATAGCAGACATTGAAAATTCAGCTTCCGGATGCTTATTTTTGGTCATGCATTACAACTGAATTTTGGAAGATGACAATTTGCTTTATTTTTATTAACAGGCTGTTGTATAATTGGGCTGCTGACTTACCTCGCTATTAACGGTACAATTCAAATCCATATCGTAGCGCACAATCACACTGGTAACCATGACACCGGTGTCCCGCCCACTTCTACCGCTAATCTGCTTAAGCTGTGGTCGTAAATAAATGCCCATATTACCGAAAAGCTGGTGTGTGGTGAAATCTTTTGCCTGTCACCTGAAGCCCTGGTGATTATTGATTATTGCGCACGGGGAATATGATATTAATGTAATATCGCCCAGCCCTACCCCTCACTGTCCCACAATTAGGAGTGCCCCCCCACACCGCCTCCCCCAACATGATTATAAAATAAATAAATCACAGAAGCCCAGACCTTTACCTAATATCTCATCCATCTGACGATACACAAATTATCTTTCCATTAGAATTCTCCGTCCTTTTAATTAAAACCAGACAGACATGCCTGCCGTGGAGAAGCGAAGCCAGCTATCCTGACAGTTACCGGGGCATCCGTCACACCGAGCTGGAACACTGCTAAGCATCAACAGCGATACAACAATGTGCATGTGACATGGCCACAGTCAGAGATGTGATCCAGAAATGATTACTGATTCATTAAATCCACCAGACACAGGCACACAGACAGACTCCCTCACTGTGCAGCATGGCCATGCACTGGCATGGAGCCGAAACGGCATGTGATCAGGATATCAAAACTGCCTTGACGATCTGCCACACTGAAATTACCGTAATGACGAGATTACCCGCCTGAACCACATATTCCGCTCCAGCCTTTGGGGAAGACCCACAGGCAAACAAACGGACAACTTCAGGAGTCATTCAGAAACCATTCTAAATATTTCAGGTTTTGAAAATTCACTTCTTGCCAGATATTTTTGCGTAACAAACCACAGCAAGCTAAAGTGGGCTTCAACGGAGGATCGATCGCATATTAACGTTGTGCTTCAGCGAGATCTTACCGGACAGCATCACAGCACACCGTGACAACCTCTGAGGATCGCCACCTCTCCTGTTGCTCCAAAGTGTCTGTGAAATCGGCCAACCTCTGCTCCACACAGACACCCATACCAGCAGCGGCATAAATAAAAGCCTGTGATCGGAGGCTCACGAAATTGAACCCAGCTTCGCCACGTCTGCGGGTCAAGCAAGGCCCTTGACCCCCAGCTCCCTGGGCGCCTACAAATAGCAAGTTGTGGGAGGCGTAAACAGAATTTCCCCATCAATAAAGTTGATAAAGTATCAATTATACTTATAATGTATGTATGTGTGTGTGTGTGTGTGTGTGTGTGTGTGTGTGTGTGTGTGTGTGTGTGTGTGTGTGTGTGTGTGTG
>JAODLD010000069.1:793890-811192 GCA_026781065.1 Mormyrops boulengeri | reverse complement strand
CCCCCCCCCCCCCCCCCCCCCCCCCCCCCCCCCCCCCCCCCCCCCCCGGCGTGCATGTGCCGGTCAGAATGTACCTCTGGGTTAGAGGTACTAAGGTTAGCCGGGTCTGCAAGAACGCTGGGTCCAATCAGCGTGCATTCATTTCTAATAAAGGCTGACATTCATCAGTGCCAAACTTTAAACAAGTGATATAACTGACAATATTCACACATATTTGCTGGGGTGTGGGCTTATAATTTTGTCCCAATAAAGCTTGAGTGAATACAAGAATTTTTTCAATAAATGTCACAAAATCCAAACATGTACAGTGAGGCATTTTTCTAATAAAGATATCAAACCAGTCTCCTATCCTACCTACATCCTGGTTCCTTATCATCTGATTGAAAACCACAAAGGATTAAAATGTTCAATGACAAAAGGTATTTAACAGTCATGCAAAAGAATACAAAAGGGTTCTGAGTGACAGGCACTGGGGTCCAGACTAACCTGAGCTTGTCCATGGCATGGGGCAGTGGGAGAGGTCCTGCTGTCCCATGGATCTCCTGCTGGATCCTCACATTCCTTGGTGGCTTGGCAACAGAGTGAATATATGCCAGCTTCACCTGCCGGCCTGGCGGAAGGAAAAGACCTAACATTGGCAGTGCCAGCTGACAGACCCAGACCCACAAGCAGATCAAAGCGGTTCTGTCCTGGGATAAGTAGGTGACATCATCGTTTATGTACAATATCATGCATGTGTATACAGTGCAGAAACTAAATATGACCCACCAAAGGACAACTTCATTGTTTGGAATTATTTATTATTATTAGTTAGGTTCAGTATAAAATGCACTAAGCAGACATCGGTATTCTGCATGAATTATCCAAGAATGCATTTCCACACAAAGCAACACCCGCATATTATAAAACAATCTTGGAACACAATACCATAAATAGGAGGAAATAGCAAGAAGGGATTTTGGAAATGGGACAGTTCAGCCAGGTCCTTGACTTGTCAGACCAGTTGTATCTCTGTGACCAGCAGGGTCAGCGTTCAGCCAGAGTTGTTTAAATCTATTTATAGGGACTGGCGACAGATGGCCAGATCTATGCGAGACGGCTCACAGACAGCACGTGTGTTGGACACACACCCTTCACACCAAAATTCACACCATTAATGGATCCAGGACAGCTGCTGCCCATCTCATTGGAGTAACTGATAAAAGCTACACTGCATGAACGACAGACTACCAGGCTGTCAGTCTACTTCAGAATCCCCTTACAAATCTCAAATATTTATCAGCTTATTAGTAATACTGGTGCTGTTAGACCTCGAGGGAGGGAGTGAAGGTGACACACCTTTAGGTTTCCCAGAGTGAGCAGAAACTATGCTCTTAGTCAGCCTCTTCAGCTTCCTCTCGCGCTCCTCGGACAGCCGTAGGTACATCTCCCTCCAGGACTCGTACTCTTCCAGCTTCTCATTCCTGAACTCCCTCTGGCAGTGTCGCTCCCACAGGTGATCGGTGACACCGATGTAAACCTAAGCGAGCGTGCTACTGATGAGACACTGCCATTGCTCAGGATGTGTTACTGAGCCATGGAGCCTAAACGTGACCCAATGGATTTGGCATGCACTTTTGTGTTTTTACACAGAAAGTAGAAAAAGAAAAAGTTCAAACTCATCGAAATAGCCAAAGGTGTGTCAGACCAGAAGCAATTGGCCCCCTGGAGTGCCCCCTCCAAAAGACTTCTGAACCATGGCACTACCCACGGGCCCTCCCCATGCTGCTAATCCTTACCGGGTTGCATCCTTCAATCCGGAGCAACTGTTCCGGGGTACAGCGCTCCAGTACGGGCTCTAGAATATCAAATGGTACCCCTCCAATCTCATGGAGCACTGGAAGAGATTACGTCACCTTACAATCCCACAATGCAGTGGGCCCCGAGGGGTACAGTCAACCCCATTGCTTACGGTCAATGTTGTTTTGGAGGACACGGATGCACTGCTGGTACAGGGTCATCATGGTTGGGAGATAAGCCATCTTGGATCCTGAGTAGACCTGCATCTTTCTGTTGAGCCTCTGACCAGTGAACACTGGAGCATCTTCACAGACCCCCGAAACCTCAACCTCCACTAAAAGAGCTCAGATTAACAAGGAGCTTTTTTAAGAAAAAGCATTAAGAAATATATCCGACAATGCTAATCAGACAGGACAGTTTCTGATCCAAGGTTCTGGGGAAAGGGGTTTTGAAAACGAAAAAACAAAAGGATAAATGCTTTAAAATGTATCAGTCATATTTACATTTCTTCTCAAAGTACGAGAAACCGGACAAGTCCTCACACTCCGGAAGAGACGTTGGCAAGGGCACATTAAGCAAGTCCATTACTGACCCAGTTGATGCCTAAGAGAGAGAAGGTTCTCAAAATCAAGGAAAATTCACATTTTTGACACAGACCTAAATCGCACAGGTGACTTCATCTCCACGTTACCTTTGGCGACAGCTCCATCTGACATTTGATCAAGTCGTTGGACTCCTTGGTTGAAGTTGTGCTTTTGCTGTGATTTGCTTTGAGCTTCTTGACAATCTTGTTACAAGGCTTCTTCTTTCTCTTTGGTATCTTCAGACTGTAGTTTAGGCATGATTCGAAAGACAGGGTGGGTGTCTCAAACCCCTCATCACTCTGCCTGTTATTGTCTGGAACCTTCTCTTGTTCCTTTGTAGCCTTCATTTTGTTGCCAGTTGGCCTCGCAGCTTCTTCACCGTATAAATTCTTGCCACGTCTCCAATTCTTGCTTTTACTATAATCCATTGATTCTGGTTTGACTTTGTCTAGTTGTTTTCCCTTGGGAGGGATTTTGAGTTCTTTGTTTTTCCCCCCCTGAGAAGAGCTTCTCTTCTCGCCTTGTTCAGACCTGTACTTATGGGCGTGAGGTTTGTCATCAAACCGTTCAGTGGATCGGTTTACCTTGGGAGACAGATCTTTGGTGCTGGACTCAACCTTGTTTGAGGAACCTGATTTGTTAGCGTCAGCATCATTCTTTGATTCCTGTCTGGAGATCAGCTGCTCTTTTTTGATGCTTTGATTTGACTTTCTGCAGTTAGAGACTGAATTTCTCTGCTGGTCTTTATCAAAGTGGCACATTTTCTGCGGTGAACCCTCACCTTTTACAGCCTCTTTGCTAATCTTCTCATTTTTGGCCTTCTCTTTTCCACAGCCGTAATTATCCTGGTTGCTGCCGAGTAAAAACAGCGTTAGACATTTTATTCGTCAAACTCCGGCATTAAAAACATTAGCATATCACCAAAGACACTGTACCTGGTGGATTCCTTTGGAACCAACTTCTTCCACTCGTTAACTAATGTCTTAGCCACATCCCCAGCATCGCCATGCTTCCGGAGGGAATTGACCGTTTTTCCTATCCCAGTTTCCTTGCAACAGGGTTAACAGTGAACTACAGTTCTCTGAGAAATGCATAGCAATTATATAGACAACACGGACAGCCAACTTACTGCAAGGATGTCCAGGGTGATGTCCAACTCCTGAAGCTTCTTCAGAGCCTTCATGACCTAAGAAAATACATGAGTTCATGAAGAACCATCCTGCTTCCCCTGAGGTGTAACACCCAGCCCATGGTTAAGGCTTAGGGAGCAGTCAGAGAAACAAAAACTACACATTTGGTCTCTTACAATACACAGAGCAGTAATTCTACTTTTGGGGGGGTGCAAATAGTTGACAGGTTGGGATCAGTGCTTCACATTGCGAAACTGAAAACAGGCAGGAGTGATAAAAATGAGACCTTTCAGAAACATTCACAGGAGTGCCAAATATGGCTGGTCCTGCATTAGTCGGAATCGCTGAGCCTGCAGGGAGATTGCTGCGCTATCTATGGGAATACCCCCTTTACTACGTTCTATAAATGGGCAGCCCTAAGGGCAGCAGCTACTGCTGCCGTAAAAAGAATTAGCTGACCTCATAGGCTAACCGTTATAACAGCAGGGCCAGCCTCGACCATCCCAACACACAACCACACTGACATCAGATTTCACCAGCATGGGGGGGTTCACCTTACAAAGAAGCCCTCCCCCTGACGGACTGCAAGTCAGGTCCCTATGCTTCTGCTGGAGCTGAGCAGCTCTGCGGTTCTCTAAAGCACAGGCTACGTTACCTGGAGAGCTTACACAGCAGCGTGCGCTTCTTAAACTAGCGATCTTACGTATAGAAAACATGTGTCGCGTTTAACTAGCGTTTGCACGAAACGCACAGGCACATACTAGCAAGGTAGTATGGAAGGAAGCAGGGTGGCTTTCCTCAAGGTTTCGGGTGGTTTACTAGATGGTTTTGGAGCCATCGCCAAAATGTGAGCCACTCAATGAACCCGGCAAATAAACTCCCCTGATCTCATTGACTAACCCATCCACCTGCCCGGATCACTACGCTTTATGCACTAGATCAAAGACTAACCTTTAATACCAGGCCGGTATGAAGAAGACTAGCAGATGAATTTACATTATCCAAATAAATGAACGCACTGAAATCCCCCTCCCCTCTTAATTAAACCTGAAAACTGAGCAGAAACGACGCACAGCCTCTCTGTGTAATTCAGTAAAGCGGCTGCATTGGCGGCCCCTACGCTGGGAAATATCATACCGTCTTCATCTCAGAAGACTCTTTTAACTTAAGCTTTAACCGCAAAACTTTCTTCAAGGTGTCAGTCGCAGCCATGGCCGCAGCCGCCGCGGACGCCTCACCTGCGATGCGGGGCCGGGGCTCCTTGGTCGGCGTTTTATACGAGCCGCGGAGCGCCACCTTCCCGTTAAAGTGAAACTGCCCTGAGACTGAAATTCCCAGTGGACTCCCTTCATGGCTTAGCGGCAACTGGAGACGTTTTATCCGTATAAGCTATTTAATTTCATAATTTGCTAAAAGAAAATAAACACGTACACTGAGTTGATGCGTATTGGGACTCTAAATTAAAGCATCCGGCTGTTCAAACGGGACAAAATGCAAGAAAACTAGTAACTACAATGATTTCAACCACATTAAATGATGATGTTGTACCACTGCTTTAGATAATAATAATAAAAAAAATTATAACAATTGATTATGATGATGAAGATAGGGGGCATTAGTGGTTATAGTCCTATACTAAAAAGCCCTCGAGGCAGATAACGGATGTGACCCAGCACCCAGTGCGCAATCTGATCTGAGTTCACACACCCAGAGGAGGAGTTAAGACCAGTCAGGTCTGCGGGGTCCGGCCGTTCCGTCTTTCTCTCTCCCACCCACCGTGGCTTTGAGTTGCAAGTCATCTCATCTCCTGCTTTTCGTGTCCACTTTCGGTAAGTTTCACACCATTTTAAAGTCTCATGAAGTTTGACCTATACATTGCTATTATAATATCGGTCTAGTAGGCAATGCATCGGTATTAGAAATTACGGAAAATCAGGCAATTTCCAAAATTGTTTTTATTCATTGAAATATCATATTTGGATCATGTGGAATGAATCCTTTAGCGGTGTGTGTGCGACATAGCCATTGTATTTGTTTTAAATTTAATATCCCAGCTGAGGTCAGCTAGACTCATGCTTTCCTGAAGCACGCATGGAGGTAAACTCGCCTTCTGCCTGCTCATTAAGATCTATGGAATCAAACTGTGAAATTGGTCAATATATCGTGTAATTGTGCGCTCATGTTAAAGACACATGTAGATCACAATGTTTTTTTATTTTATTTAGCAGGCTGAGTCTTTAAAAGAGCGACATGGCTACTTATCGTGTGTTTCTATTCTGGGACGTTGCGCTGATAAATTGTGACAGATGCGAGCAGAGGAACGTCGAGAGCGGCTCGGTCACACTGGGCGCTGAAACAATCATGTTATTCCTTAAATATGTGATGTGGGCACAATTTTATTACAGTGCTTACAGCAGTTGGGATAATTATATTATCCAAATATCATGTACTGTATAGGTTGGGCGAGCGCTATTCTAAATTGTGTATTAAAGTATATGACATTTTGTCTTAGATCAGTATCGGACATTTTCAACTAATTTCTTGGTTACTTTAAGCTTCCCAGTGCAGCTCCTTCAGTATGTTTAACTGCACTTTCCATTTTGCTCTTGCAGATCTTGGCTGTGACCCCTCACTGCAGTCATGGCACCCAAAAAGAACAAGGCCACGAAGAAGAACAAAGCAGACATCAATGAGATGTCCATGCTGGTAGATGATGGAGCCATCAATAAAATGAACGGGCTCAATGCTCTTCTAGAAGGTGGCAATGGCTTCAGCTGTATCTCCACTGAAGTCACCGACCCAGAGTATGGCCCAAGTCTCCTGGAAGGCCTGAGCACCATGAGGCAAGACAGCTTTCTCTGTGACCTGACTGTTGTCACCAAGTCCAAATCCTTCGACGTTCACAAAGTCGTCATGGCTTCCTGCAGTGAGTACATACGCAGTGCTCTGAAGAGAGACCCCACAGCCCAGAAAGTGGAGCTCAATGATTTGTCCCCTGTTGGCCTGGCCACTGCCATCACATATGCATACTCTGGAAAGCTCACCCTATCCCTGTACACAATTGGTAGCACCATCTCGGTGGCCAGCTTCTTGCAGATCCATAGTCTGGTCAAGATGTGCAGCGATTTCCTAATGCAGGAGCTGAGCGTGGAGAACTGCATGTATGTGGCCAACATCGCTGATACATACAGTCTGAAGAACACCAAAGAGGCGGTGCAGAAGTTTATGCGTAGCAACTTCATTGAGTTCTCTGAGATGGAGCAGTTCCTGAAGCTTACGTATGAGCAGATTAGCGACTTCCTCATGGATGACTCATTGCAGCTGCCATCCGAGATCACTGCCTTCCAGATCGCGATGAAGTGGCTGGACTTTGACGAGAAGAGGTTGAAGTACGCTGCTGACCTCCTGGCCAACATCCGCTTTGGCATCATCTCAGCATCGGATCTCGTCAACCACGTTCAGAGCGCGCCTAGGATGATGCAGGACACAGAGTGCCATCGGCTGCTCGTCGATGCCATGAATTACCACCTGCTCCCCTACCAGCAGAACATCCTGCAGTCGAGAAGAACCAAGGTCCGAGGGGGACAGCGGGTCCTACTCACGGTGGGCGGAAGACCGGCCCTGACTGAGAAGTCCCTCAGCAAAGACGTCCTCTACAGGGATGCTGACAACATCTGGAACAGGCTGACGGAGATGCCTGCCAAGAGCTTCAACCAGTGTGTGGCTATGCTGGATGGCTTCCTGTATGTGGCAGGAGGAGAGGACCAGAACGACGCCAGAAACCAAGCTAAGCATGCCGTCAGCAACTTCTGCAGGTGAGCCTGGGAAGTGTCAGGTGGGCTGGGCATCGCAGATATCATGACCTTTAGTTGAGTTAATAGGAACTAATCTATACCTAGTACACTTCAGGGTGTGTCTGCATAAAGTTCCTCTCCTGTCCCACAGGTATGATCCCCGATTTAACACGTGGATCCACCTGAGCAGCATGATTCAGAAGCGTACCCACTTCAGCTTGAACACCTTCAATGGGCTCCTTTTCGCCGTTGGCGGGCGCAACGGCGAAGGCGCGCAGGCGTCCATCGAGTGCTACGTGCCGTCCTCCAACCAGTGGCAAATGAAGGCCCCCATGGAGGTGGCCAGGTGCTGCCATGCCAGCACCGTGATCGACGGCAAGATCCTGGTGACGGGGGGCTACATCAACAACGCCTACTCCCGCGCAGTGTGCTCCTACGATCCCTCCACGGATTCGTGGCAGGACAAGAGCAGCCTGAGCACACCCCGGGGTTGGCACTGTGCAGCCACCATAACTGACCGCGCCTACGTCACCGGCGGCAGCCAGCTAGGCGGCCGCGGTGAGAGGGTGGATGTGCTGGCGGTAGAGTGCTACAACCCTCACAGCGGCCAGTGGAGCTACGTGGCACCCCTGCACACCGGCGTCAGCACGGCCGGGGTTGCAATGCTCAGCGATCGGATCTACCTCTTGGGTGGCTGGAATGAGGTGGAGAAGAAGTACAAAAAGTGCGTGCAGGTGTACAACCCCGATCTGAATGAGTGGACTGAGGACGACGAGCTGCCCGAGGCCACCGTGGGCATCTCCTGCTGCGTCATCACCATACCCACCCGCAAGAGCCGCGAGAGCCGGGCCAGCTCAGTGTCCTCAGCGCCCGTCAGCATATGAAGGTCCAGCAGGTAGGACCGAGTAGATCAGGAGCAGACTGTGGAACAGAATCCACCCAGCCAATCATTTAATTGAATATGTATTTAAGATCTTTTCTTCAACTCCACTTACCGAAGATATGTTTTGGTTATATTTAATATTATAATTAGTGTAAAAAGTTTAACTTAAATATTTCTAGAGGTACATAATGTTCACCACCCAACGTTTCCTCTTCAATGCTCATTTTGATTGAGATTTTCAAGATTATATGCATTTCATGAGTAACACAATTGTTTAAAAGTAGTTTTTGTAACTGAATGTGTCAGGACTTGTTGACACAAAGAACAAGGCAAGAGTAAAATGTTTTTTCTTAGTTATGGGTTTAAAACACTTAAATGAGTGTTTTTATCTCTCTCTGGGGCCAATTCTGCATTGACATTTTGTCTTTATCTGCCTGATCTCATGACAAATCATGAAGGAGTTGCAAAGTGCGCAGTTAAAGTACATCATTAACATTTATGCTGTAGCTGCACCAACCCTTTACAGTGCACAGGGATTTCTCCATCTTTGTAGGCTAGTGGTTTTCACCATGTTGTCGTAAATGACACACCGACAGCTCTTTGCATTTTCAGGTTTCTCCAGACTCATGAATAATGTACATTTGACCTCTCTGCAACACTGGGAATCGCGTGAATCATGAGAGAAGGATGCAAGAGCTGTTATCTTCAGATAATAGATCTAAAAACCCTATGAGATGCATTTATGTATGCAGTATAATTATATTAAAGCCGAAAAGTCTTTTTTTTTTCTTTTAAATCTGCCACACACGTGTGAGTTACTGTAACCAGCATGCTGGACTGAGGGACAGGAAAGGTCACTTAAATCAGCACAAGAATGTAAGCCAGGAATAAAAGAACAGGCCCCTTACTCCCATAATGCTTCACTTTCACGAGTGTACACATACCTAAGAAGAAGAAGACCATGCTGACGTTTTTAAGCAGCTGTCCAACAGACAACAACTGAATTCTACAAAGCTTCAGATTAAAAGTTTGATAAAAATGACAGGAAAATGTAAATGTAGCACTTTGCAGTAGAGGACACCGTGATGTGGAATCACACAAGTGTGACATGGGGCGGCTGCTGAACGTGGTGCACTTGTGTGGAGGTCCAGTGTTTTTTGTAAACAGGACTGGAGGGGTTGTTACTGAAGTGAGTAACTAGTGAACCAAGCAGAGAGCCTGGGCTGCCTCAAGGATGTGTGTGTGTTACTTTAACGTAACGCCTCAAACCCTCAGACAGTTCATGTTTCAATGATTTCATGGCTCGAACTGAAAAATGTGAAACTCTTCTGTCT
Source organism: Mormyrops boulengeri (assembly GCA_026781065.1). Taxonomy (NCBI): domain Eukaryota; kingdom Metazoa; phylum Chordata; class Actinopteri; order Osteoglossiformes; family Mormyridae; genus Mormyrops; species Mormyrops boulengeri. The sequence goes on along the minus strand of JAODLD010000069.1, from coordinate 801,688 downwards.
TCCAGCAGGATGTGTAAGACGGTACTGAGCTGCTGTATGCTATTTGTCCTTGTTTTTATTGTCATTGTGAGACTCCACATTGCACCGTAAATAAAATCGCGATAAAGTTTTTTGTCATATCCTACTTTCTAAGGGTCATGCCTTTCATTAAACACACCAGTGAAAACAACAACCTTGTGTGACCTTTGCTTTGCATTTATCGAATACTTCATTATTGTAGAAGTTCGTATTAACTAGGGATCAGTGTGTCCTGGTGGGGGGTGGACTCCAGCCAATCCAACTCTTTTCCATTGGCCTCTAATCCCTGACAGTGTAGGAAGGAACACTGGAGGAAGGGAGTGTGCATGGGGGAGCGCTGGCGTGGACACTGAGGGGGAGACCTATGGAAAAAAGAATAAAAGCTAAACATGTGAAAGTAATGGAGAACAGGGTGCAAACATGAAGATTAATAAGACTGGTTTAGACTACATAGTGAAAAGTGCTGCTCTGACCAAGTCCAGCCTCATTCCCCTATTATGTGGTAACCTACTGGACCTAAGCTGAATCTTTAGAGTAGCAACCACAAGTCTGTGGTCAGAATTCACAAACGGGTGCTTCTGTAGACCCGCAGTTCTGCAGGAGCCTCCAGCATCTGCTCGTAAGGATGTGATTGATCTCCTTCACCGCACTACCAGTGTTGGACTCCAGTGATGCAGCTCAGGGCATTGGAACCAGGATCTAGTGTCCTGCAGCCCCTGACCTTTTGCAAAGTCAAGGAACATGGAGCCACTCTCACCTTAGTCTACAGACCCATGGGGACCGGCACAATTCTCGTAGCCAGCCCTGTCAGTGCCAGTGGTCACATTGAAGTCACCCATGACTAGGGGAGTGTCATTTTGTGGGCACCCATCAACCACTGAGCGAATTTGCGAGTAAAAGGTCTCCCTCAACGAGACATCACTCACTGCAGTCGGATCATAAACTGAGACAACAGACAAGACACCCAAGGAGTGTCTTAGCCTGAGTCTCCTGATATGCTAGTTGAAAGGAGTGACATCAGAAACCATCAGGAAGAGCCGATCTGCCACAGCAACAGCTACTCCCTGATTATCCACCTACAGAGATCTGGCCACTCCCCGGTCTGCGTTCCTCAGAGTGTGCTGCCACCGAAATGCGGAGTTTACTACGCTCCCCCTACAGCATAGAAAGATGGTCATCTTACTGGAAAGACAAGACATTCCACGCGCCTACCTAGATGGGTCGCCTCAAAATGGGCCCCAAGTGCCGCCATGCAGCAGGCGACGCCTCAGCACCACACCAGCCCCGATCCCCAACAGGCCTGACTCTATTAGCTCTCCGACGGTTTCGACTCGTCCAGGGATGGAACTCCCGAAGACATTCCCCCATCCCCTTCATGGTGCGTGCAGCCTTCCTGTGGGAGGCCTGCAGAGAGCAGAAGAGTGTTGTGCCTGTTTGGCCCTAAGTGCTGTGAAGTGATTTATGGTGGTTGGAGTGCCAATCCCACCACCAACCCCCAATTTTTTCTCCCTGCAAGTTGGAGGACCACTGCAGTTTAATGTCATACCTAGGACTAGTTCAAAATAAATTGCAAAATAAATACTACTATACAGCCCATGTCTCTAAGTGCACTATATATTAGTGTCTTTTGAGAATGCACACATTTGGTCAGTTCATTCTGTCCTTACCAGTATAAAAGTATGTGCTTGGATGCCAAAGGGGAAAGAAATACTCAGAATGAGCCCTATGCTTCCCTGGTTAATATTTGTTTGCTTTTGTCCACGTCAGAGTACCTGTATGCTCAAATAAGTGAGAAATGTAAAATCCATCTTTCATTAAGAACTCTGCTTGTCTTTTCACGCACTTTAATTAATGGTCCTGATTCAGTGTGTCGCATTTCTGCAAAATATTTTGGGGTCAGTTTGTATTTCAAAAATAAATTATTTTTTCAAATAAATTATCACGCGTCTCAAACCAAAGACTGTCACTTACACCTGTAGCCTGACCCATTCATTAATCCTTTGAAATAAACCGAGGGCTGCCTCACTTATTTGAGTATACAGGTACACTGAGACAATACACAGCACACCGAGAGACAGGGGCTAGAAGAGGTGATGGATTTATGATCACTGCAACAAGGTTGTGTGCGAATCTTTTACTGGTCTGTTGAAGATTAACCTTTTTGTGAAAAGTACAACTGTCAAAGTGTGTTTTAAAAAGATAAACGTTTAAATGAATAAAAAATATCCAGTATAGCAGGGCTGCTTCCGAAAGAACGGTGCACCTGGAGCACGCAGGAAATGGTTCGTTACTGGGGACCTTGGTTATGCGTACCTTTACAATGATTAACAATCACCCAGTCAAGATCCCAGTCAAGATCACTACGACACTGAAACAGCACGTGATTAGGGCAGGCTGCTGTCAGATATTCATCCGGACCCACATCTCTGGCGTACGTATAACAACATTTATGGTAAGTTAATAAATTCCGTTAAGATGTCCAATTTACACCGCTCCCTTTGTTGACAGTCTAAATTATTAAGTTATTATTTCTATAGATCCATTATACTGAGTCTGAATTCTCAGGTAACAAGAACTTTATAAATCAGAAGTACGTAAGACGTAAGTACGTACTTAAAATGAACAAAACAAAAAATAAAGCATTCCTGCATCATGACACAAATAATCTGTAAAATGGTGAATGGTACGCCACAAATTCATCTGTAAAATAGTGAATGGTACGCCACAAATTCATCTGTAAAATGGTGAATGGTACGCCACAAATTCATCTGTAAAATGGTGAACGGTACGCCACAAACTCATCTGTAAAATGGTGAATTCATGTGCAAAAATTAGTTTGCATGCAGTATAAATGAATCCCTTATCAACAGGCTTACTTATCAAAACAAATCATATAATGAATAAGGAGAGGCTTGGTATAATAACTATGAGGCAACACCTGTATCAACAGGCAGCGTAATTCATTGTTCAAACATTATCTTAAATCTAGGTATCTGCTTAGTCATCGTGACTCTAACAAACTAGGAGAATGGGGAAAAAGAAAGAAATATTTCAACATGCAAAATTAATCATGGTATTAGAAGATAGGTCTTCCCTGTACAGCTTTAGGGAAAATAGCGTTATCTTAAAAATTCAAACTCTAATAAGCTGAAAGTGATTTTATGTTTTTTAAAAAGTCAGACAATAGGTATATGTCAGTACAAATATTTCTCCGACAGAAGCGACGCACACAAGTGGAATTCATTTCTTATCCTGGACTGCACACCTTCTCAGGAAGAAGAAAAGTGAGACGAGCACGGCTGGGGAGCCCGACAATCCGGAGGCGTGCAGCTCATCATTTCTGAAGCAAAAAAACATAGCAATAAATGTATTACACTGCTTTTAATAATTTACATTAAAGGAAAAACAAGTTATTTTATAGATTCACCCACCGAATTAACCATTTGTTCCATAAATAACTTATATTCATTAACCTCGAACGTGCGATAAACATGGGTGCCTTTTTAACTGTGTAACATCTAGGTCTTTACAATAAAGGTCTGTACACGGCTTGCAGTTTCACCGAGGCCTTTAGAAGTGGAATACTTAAAATACTTAGAATACACATCAGAGCAGTAACACTCGTCTTGAAACACACGAATATACAAAGACTGTTCCCGCCCCCCGTAAGAGAGCGAATTTTGCTGAGTCATTTTATGACGTCACCCCGGCGGCGTCACATGATCGCGCCGGCCTCTAAGTGCGAGTCCTGGGAGCCGGGCGATTCAGTGTAGCGGTTACCGGAGGAGGCGTGTTTGTGCGAGCTGTGCGGGTTACCCGGACCACTGAATCGTTTCAGGAGCGTCTCTTATCGTCTTATCCCGTTCCACTGCTCCACCATAGCCCGGGGTTGTGACATAGTGGAGGGGGAAGCACCGGGCTCTGTGTTTTAACACTGATGCCTATAGGCCTCGAGTTTTCTGATAAAGCCGGTGGGATCGCAGCTACATCTGCCCGGCCGGAGAGCGCTGGACTACTGCTTGCTTTTTATTGCACGCAAGTGTCGGATCACAGTAGACGGTCGTACGCAAAGCGCGTAGCGGCGCTGTTTGAAGCCCCTGGAAGACGGTGAAGGGAGAAGCGCAGTCTCCGGCCGCAGTGCATCCGCGCCATGGGTTTGCTGTCACAGGGCTCCCCGCTGGGCTGGGAGGAGACCCGGCGCTACGCCGATCACATTCGGCAGCACGGCATCACCCAGTTTTTAAACATCTATAACAAGGTGAAGGACCGGCAGAAGGACGTCCTCAAATGGGGAGACGAGGTGAGCACCCCCCCCCCCCCTCGTGACACGTGCTTTTTGCGCACTTTTTGCTCCAGCTTGTTACAGCGTTACTTAGTTTCTGGAGCGCTGCGATACTGTTCTGGCCCGGGAGGAGATGCGCATTTAGACACATGCACACGTCGTGTGTCATTTCCGCGGCGAACTGGATGCCGGTAAAACGCCCCCCCTTTTTGTTAAATTGACCCGGAGCCCCGAAGGGAAGCTGATGGAGCAAAGATGCATATGAGAGGAGAGAGACAATTAGGTGTCCCGTTGCGAGACCTCGCGGAACTTTTGCGTATTTATTAATAACTGCACTGGTATTCTCGCTTTTAGAGGTATTTGGGATCATGCCGACCCATACTGAAATATTCTAGAGAGCGGGTTCGGATTTAATCCTTAACTCTAACACCGCGCAAAGTTAGCATCATATTACAGTTCCAGTAGCAGTATGTTTCAACAAAATCAAGCAACATTACTTGGTTTGCCGGATTTTATTTACTATTTCAATGTCTATGTGCGCACTTCCCGTTTAATTGCTGTCTCACAGTCTCTAGTGATGAATGGACAGTGCAGTTATTAATAAATACATGTATAAAAATATACTATTAGTAGTCCATTAATACTATCTCGTACTTTAAACGGACAGGGTAAAATGCTTGATAGTAACGCAAAAGTACAGCGAAATCTCTCCAAAGGACTCATTTTTTCCTCCCATGGGCGCTTAGCGGCTCTCCGCCATCCTAGTGGACTTTAACCTTAAAGTAACAGCCGGACATCGGGTGTCAGAATCTGGTATTTAAAATGATGGAAATGGGTTATTGATGTGTATAAATCCCTTATAAATTCGGCATATTAGTCACAGGATTGTTATTGTGCTGTATATACTACATTTAAAGTTAGAGTTCACACAGCCTGCATTTTAAAGACAACTTCTTGTCTTGCAGTATTTGTGCGATAAATTAGGTTGGCGAGACATCCATAGTGAGATGTAATGCTTTTCTGTTTTCTTTTTCTTAAATTCCAAGAGATTGTATGTGGTAATGCCATATTTCTCTATACCTGGGCATGTTTCCGGTCTTCGCTATCCACCGGCATTTTCCTCGTAAATGGTACCATCCGCACAGCAGCCCCACTGTTCCATGTCAGGAATGCTGTTGCTTTAGCTTAATCCATGATTCAGACAGTGCAAGTTCTGCGTGACCTCTATACAGGTATTCTGGCCTTGCTGCCTGGTGTAGAAGTGCTCAGTGAAAATACTGTTAATAATTCTAATTTTGGGAACATAATGACATTATTTTCTTCAGCTCCAGCTAATGTTTTGCTTAGATCCCGCATAATGACGAGCAGTGACAGTAAAACATAACCATAACCATAATCTAACTTCTGTCTTATAACTGTCAACACATCTGTGTTAAGCATCTGGTGGAAGAAACCTGATTGTTTATCTGAAGAATTCAAACCGTCTTAGGCGCTGAAAATGGTTTTGGACAGGGCAACAAACGTTGATATAGCTGCATTTGTGTAAAGAGATACCAGAAGCAGTTTGGACTCCTCAACATGCACTTTTTATCAGCAAAGTTAAATGCTTTTCAGGGACACGGACTGAAAGCCCTAAAATGTTTTGCAGTTCGAATGTGGAGGCACAGATTAGGTATATGTCCCAGGGAGCCTCAGAGTTCGAGTCGTCTTGGTAGTGTTTTCCTTATGGATAAAATAAAGGCCACAATTTCAGTATTTCTTATGGGGGGGGGGGGGGTGTCACTTTCTTTAATATGTTTGAATTATTTATAAAACCAGATTTAAACATTTCCCTTCAAGGTGGAATACATGCTCATGACGATGGATGAAGAACAGGAAAAAGTCAGACTCGTGCTGAACGGAAAAGAGGTTTTGGAAACACTCCAGGACAAGGGTGAGAACAGCAACCCAAAGTAAGTGAGGCCCTTGGGGGCGGGTCATGGGGGAGGTCTGAAGGATTTTCCCTAGGGAGTCCCCAAACACCTTTATGTCTCAGTTTCTTGTATGCGGAATTCCTCCAGAGGTATGGGCTGGACTGAGTGGTGGTTTTCGGGGCGGTTTTCGTGGCATTAACTCCCTGTGGTTTCTGAACCCCCTTCAGCCAGGCAGTTTTTATGTACAGTTGTTCTTGCTTGAAAATGCCTGACTTGTAATGGCTCCCTGTCGGTTGGAGCCCAGTCTGGCTGCACCCTTGGCGTGTATCTTTGTTTATGTATCTGTGTTTCTTTGACCTTGAGTGGCTCACCATTAGCAAAATGGGTTATGCTCCGTCTCCGCTCTGGCCAGTCCGATGAGCTGCACCTGTAGCTCATGGTTTTCTGCCATACTTCCTGGAGTTCCTATAAAATCCACTTAGTTCGGTAACTGGGTCTTTCAGTTGTCAGTCGCTGATATTTCGCAGTCTTTAGCAGACAGGTGGTAGGTGAATAGGTGTGTGTTTTCAGATTGGGCACTGACCCATTTCTTGGTAAATATGGATCAGCTCCTCTCTCCATCTATTGAAACATGGGGCTTGCAGCCCCCCTGACATCCCACGGACCCACGATTCCAACATGGGTATAAGGGCATAGTGAGGGTGTCTGACCACCTTGGGCCTGTCTGCACTATCACCCGCTCGCCGCTTTCATCTCCGGCTTTCCATCATTTACCAAACGATCATTTCCATAGTCTCTGGCACTAAACTGCTCCTGTACTGTTCCTCCTCCCATGTGCCGCAGCCATCCCACACTCTGGAGGCCGGAATATGGAAGCTACATGATAGAAGGAACACCAGGGCAGCCGTATGGTGGGACCATGTCCGAGTTTAACACCGTGGAGAAGAATATGGGCAAGAGGCGGCAGGAGGCGTCGTCGGTGCTGAGGGAGAGCGAGACGCTCTGCACCATCACCTCCTTCCCCAGGTGATCACTTGCTCCCTTCCTTTGGTTCCATGGCAGCTGTTTGCTCAAGCTCATGCTGATGGAGGAGATGATGTAAGACCAGATCTCTCCCCAGAAGCCTGAAGAAGACTGCTATTCCTGAAAGGACAGGAAAGGCCTCGAACTTCAGCCGGATACTGTCGAGTTAGTCACATTAGTTCGATAAACTTTCTCTGAAAACCTGAAGTTCGTCCATGTCAGCTGTCTCTCAGCGGATTTCCTCTGGTAACCTTAAGGTCAATTTAGGGTAAAGTTACTGCCAGTGGAGAGTGGATTCCATAGGGTGCTTGTTTGTCATGCTCCCTCTCTCTGTCACATTTGTCAGGAAAACAAGTTTCCGTGTATTCTCCTTTTACTGTCATGCTCCAGAGGACAATAGACACAAACACTGCACTGGGGGCCCTGGGGCTGAATTTGACCCCATAACCCTGAAACGTTTAATTTTCTGTTGAACTGCTTTGTGCAGTCTCTATTCGGGCTGATGATAAACCCTCAGAGCAATAACAAAGGGGTTTGTGAAGATGCTCTGAGATTGAGGCCC
>JAODLD010000069.1:739076-752339 GCA_026781065.1 Mormyrops boulengeri | reverse complement strand
CCTTGCTTGTTCATTACAGGGGAGACGGTCGACTTCTATTGTAACGTATCTAGGCATTAAATAGTAATCCGCTGGTATTTCTGAACGAACGCAGGAGCCAACACCCTTCCGAGTGGATATGTGTCCTCGTCTTACAAAAAGGAAACGGGCTTCGCACGGCAGAAGGTTCACATGGGCCCAGTCAAGGACTCGCCAGTGTCGAGTAAGTGTGTCTGGAGACAGGAACCTGGCAGTGCCCGTGAGATCAGCCATTAAGGTCAAAGCTCAAAATGTACGCAAGTCATAAACGATAAAGGATATCTTAACTTTCAATAGGTAAAGTGTGAGATAACCCTCAGCTTTTTGTACTGTGCAGACTTTAAATGATTACTTGATCATGAGAGCTATGATTTTTTTCTATATTATCAGCTTACTTTTGCCATGGTTATGTGCTCGGTGATCTCTTCTGGTTCTATATTTTTGTGGTTTTGAAAATGTAGTATTCATTAGTTTTTTTGTCTCTCCTCAGATTATGCAACATGGAGATCAAACCGGAACGAAGTTGCTGCCACATCATATATTTCCTCACCAACCAAGAGCACCCCTGGTCTCAGGCTCCGCCCCCCTGTCGCACCTGTACATGGTCGTACAGACTGGTTGGCCAAATATGGGCACCGTTAGTGACTTATGGTGGCCTGGTGGCCAGCCTCCCATTGGCCACATTGACTTAACACAGCCAATCATGTTTTACGCTGGTATTTTGATATAGAACATGTACATACATGATATGCAGCAATAATATCTGTTTTGTATTTGTCTCTGTATATATTGTACAAGTAAAATACTTTTATATGGCTAAATATGCACTTGGCCAGAATTGTTGTTGTTTCGATGTATGTTTTTGTCAGATGGAATGCATACCTTATTGCAGGGTCCATGTCAAATTTAGTACTTGTGACTCATCTAGAATCTCTAGTCTGTGTCCCCTATTTGTTCCTATAATCCAGTGTTCACACAGTTAGGGTCCTGTGTTTTTTTTAAAGACTGAAAGAATGAGTCTGAGTTTTTTGGCACCTGTTAAGGAGCCATATATGCATTCTGGACCCATGTTTTTTATATGCAGTGATTATTTGCATTTAAAAAGTCACTGTGATTTCACCGTGGAAAATACAGGACTGACGTGATGGTTTTTCTGTGATATGATGGTGTTCGTGTTTCATTTTTTATCTGAATGTCTTATTTTCTGTTACAGTTGTCATTGTTTACCTTTTTAATTTAAATAATTTTTCAGGTTCAGTTATCCAATTTTTAACTTTTTGTTAACCAATGACATGCTCCATATAGTAGCGTATCCAAGTTATTAAAGTATTGTTTAACTACAAATTCTTAGTGTGTTGTAACCATATATAAATATTACTTGCTGATATATATTCTCTATATTTTATTATTCTGTCCCATTGCAGTAAATGTGTTGGCTGTTTTTGAAACATGTTTTAAAGTGTCAGTTTCTTATTTTCATAACTACATGCTATATAATAAAATGTATAAAAAAATTGCTAGTAAGGCCACCCTGCTTGCTTTTTCATGTAACGAGTGATTCATTATTCAATACTGTTAAAATATTATGCCTGTAATTAATCATTATGAAATTAACAGCACCCCCCCCTGAATCTGACCAGGATCAGCTGTTTGAATAAATTCACAGCATAGTGTAAAGCCAATGCTACAAGTGTTTTACATTTTAAATTAACCTGGTGTTCAAAGCATGCAGTGAAATCTGGCTGCATTAGTGTGTTAGCAGAAATAAGTAGAATATATAGGAAAAAAATGAAGGCAGACTGCCACGTGCAGCGCCGCACTTGGATGTGTTTGAAGTCTCGGAGCTTGACTTCCCTACGTGTCTCCTACAAATGGGCCTTGAGCTTGTTTGGAGGTTCTAGCAGGGGAGCGCAGCTACTCGTAAACCTCTGAACCGGTGAACGATTCTCTTCCGCCGGGGGGGCAACTCGTCCTCTTCCACCGAGCGCGGGGCTTCGGGAGGGACGCACATGGAGCGGTGAGGGAGGAAGGGGACACCCGCCTAGCCAGCCAGATCAGCCGAATCAACCCTAGCGATCGATGGGGTGACAGATGTCGCAACCAGATCGCCCTCACATCCGAGTAAACGGCCTATCTGGTGCGTTTTATTCAGCCGCGAAAGTATACCTTTTTCAGTCATGGTGAACGACTGGCATGTTTTTACTCACGAGAGATAACATAAATATAAAATCACTCAGAATCAGTATGTCCTATTTTATGTATTTCATTTATTGTACATTTACACGGAATATTACTTTTTTGATAACCCATAATGCTTTGTTGTAAAAGTGGGCCGACTATGCAAATTTATTTCACGATGAGCATGACAATTGGTTCTTTTTTTTCGGCCCTTTGATAGGTTCTTCGCAGTAGCTGTTAAACAATATAAGGAGTGCGCTCTGGCGAAGCAGTCGCGAACTGCAGCAACAGTTATAAGGATTAATACCTTCAAGCGTAAGAGGCAAGTTTATGACCAGATTTAATTTATATTATTTAATGTTATGTTTTTCCACTACACAACCCTTTCATTTGTCCCCTTTCCAGATAAAAACTCGCGGAGATGGCAGAAAAAGTAATCCTATATTATTTTGACGGGAGAGGACAGATGGAATCTATTAGGTGGCTGTTGGCGGTGGCTGGGGTCGAGGTAAAAACCGACGGTAAAATTAGGTACAGTTTTATAAACGAATTGCGTTTTCGAGTTGCTCGGTTTTGTTATTTATCTATTTATTAACTGCCAGCTATGTAGTGAGTTTTTGTAGGGGTGCCATTATTTTTGCATGCAAACTATATTAAACCAAACCATATACAAGGTTTTTTTTTTTATTTACATTTTGGCATAAACTTCAAAAGTTTCTCCTTGTTCAGTTTGACGAAGTGCTACTGAACACCAGAGAGCAGTTTCTGAACCTGCTGAAAGGTATGACCCCTCCTTATTGACAAAGTTTCATCACACATCTGGCTATATTTTAACTTGTGATATTACTTTCGACCATTACACTTTGACGACTCCACTTTTTATGCAATTATTTATTCAGAAATAAATTCTTGAACTTTTTTGCAGATGGATCGCTTATGTTTCAGCAGCTGCCTCTGGTTGAAATGGATGGGCTGAAGCTCGTGCAGACCAAGGCTATTCTCAACTATATATCTGCGAAGTACAATTTGTATGGGAAGGACCTTAAAGAAAGACTCAAGTACCGTTTTCAAATGTTTTGTACATTGATTATTTTGTCGTGACAAGGAACTAGCATGTCAAAAAAATTGTGCCATATGAAGTTTACGGTAAAAATATGTCCTGTAGTAGTAATATGACAGATTAACGGAAATACACTTTAGACACAGGATTGTCTGTGACAGGGACACCGAATGGCCAAGTGGGTGTTTTCTTCCTATCAGCTCAGATTAACCAGGCAGTAATACCTTAACCCGAGTTAGTCTCATGATATATTTAACAAAATATGGCTAATAACTTTGACTTTAGCTAGAAAACATTTTCCTCCTGATGCAGTGCAGGGATGCACTTTCTGCTTTTCCATTTGAAGGATTGATATGTTTGCTGAGGGAACCAGAGACCTGATGGATATGATCAAGATAATGCCATTCCTCACTCCGGACAATCAGAAAGCCAAACTGGATGAGATGCACCGCAAGGCTTTAGAGCGATACTTTCCCGTCTACGAAAAGGTGGGCCTTCTGCCCGCTCCACACACAGTCTAAGGACTGTGAATTGAGGTTCGATTCAATTTAAAACCAAATATTTCATCATTCTTTCATCGCCAGGCACTGTCTAATTCTCAGTACCTGGTGGGTGAGCAGTTAAGCTGCGCAGATATTCACCTGCTGGAAGCCACCTTAATGGTGGAGGAGAAGTGTCCCTCAGTGCTCTCCACCTTCCCAAATCTACAGGTAATTCAGGGAGAGCGAGGGTCCAGCAGTTTCCAGGAAGCTAACTAACCCTCTCTCACCCAAAGCCTTTTCACTTCCACATAACTTTGGACCGAAGCATCTGCTCAGTCCATAAATAATTGTAAATTCTAGCCCTCCTGCACTTTGGGGGTGGGGTTGGGGGGGTCCCAATATTGTATAGAAAATTAAACCTCTCTCCAGAAGGACTGATTTAAACTGAACAAGTCGTCATGGTCAGGTGTCATAATATAATATGTATAGCTTAGTGTTAGGTGAGCTGATTCTAATCAATTACAACTTGAGTCAAACAAAAAACAGACGCTGCTGAATGAACTGCTCCGTCTTAGAAGAAAATACATAACAACTACACACCACAAAAATCAAAGGCATATAAACCTAATTCATTTCAGTATTGGTAATTTTCTAGGGCCAGAGCTCAACAATCCTGAACTACATGTTAATGATTCACTAATTTATTTAGCCCTAAAGAGGAGACTCACTGTGCGAGTAAGGGTTCATGAAGCTCACTATCAATGATGGTATGCTCTTGTGTGGACAAGCAAAAAGCTGACATGATATATAACTTGTCTGAAGTATGCTTTACTGTTTCATGGTCTTAAAAATGTATACTGCTTTATAGGTTTCATGAAATGTGCAGATCTTCTACAGGGCAGATGAGTTAGTTGTCCTATTAGTACAGATTGTGGACCCAACTTGGATAAGGTTCAGATGTTTAGTTGAGATATATATAAATAAAGAGATACCAGTTCACCTAGTGGCCTGTCTTTGGACTGAAAGGAAACATCCATGTTTTAAGACTGGTTGGTTCTGCAGGCTTTTCAGGCAAGGATGACGAGTGTTCCGGCCATTAGCAAGTTCCTGCAGCCGGGAAGCAAGCGGAAGGCCCAGCCCGACGAGGTCTACGTGAGAACCGTGAAGGAGGTGCTAAGGTTTTAGAGAACCTCAGGAGTGCTCTGCAGGACAGCTACCTAAAGACACAACATGACTGTCTTATGGATAAGAAATACACCTTCAGAAAATGATCCCAATGCTTCCTCCATCTTTCTGTATTGTTGTTCCCAGTCTTTGAGACCATTAAAGCCACCTGCAAAAAGACTTGTATTTCTTGTTCCAAAGCCCATTGCATAAATGTGTACAATGTACCAAATACATGTTGAATCTGAGTGTTCAAACACACAATACAGCCAAGTTCCTCTTAACAAAATAGTCTTTGCAAATATGATGGGTTTAGATTACGGTAATAGATGGGAGATCACAGGGTCACCATTACAAATGTGCTGAAACATTACTATTCTTGCATGAGCGTGCTGTTTAAACAATACCAACACTATAACCAGAAGTGGGGCGGACTTCAGCACAGCATATCAATTGAACACACATGGTGTCACGAGACCCAATCATCACCCACACTATATGCAGATGTAACGATGGTTTCAGACAATTTGCTCTTGTGCCATCAAAGAATAGGAACAAATTTGAACTCTGGTGTTTTTATTCAACTTGGGGAAAGCTTAATGCTGAAGAATTATCTTAAACATACAAAGGAAACATGCCATTTTTACTATTCACACATAATACTTGGACTTTAAAATGTTTACTTTCTTAAGACTTTAACTCTAGCAGAGCAAATAAAGGGCCTATAATCAAATTATAGGTAGAGCAACTAACACTAGTAAACAAAGATTTTGTCCCATAGCCACTGTGGGGTATGTTATATGTATTTTTGCATGCTGATTTTAAAAATTTCTCTATCACCCTTACTTATGCCCTTTTTAACCCTCCCACGCATATGCGTTTAATGCTACAATTTTACAGAAAATGCTGATTGGCCAAAGTGACTCCAGGGAACAAGAATGTTGTTAAAACACCACTTGTTGATCCAACAAAAGTCTTTCTCCTTCCACTCCATATACAGTAAGGCTTGGTCTAATGAAGAACTTTGTTATAGCGATGGATCGAAGTGGACTTGGATTTACATACTTAAGACAGAAATTTTCCCGGATCAGTGATGCGAAATTCAAGGAAGGGATCTTTGCAGGACCTCAAATTAGAGAACTGATTAAAGATCAGAATTTTGCTTGTCAGTTGAACCCGACTGAAAAGGTGGCATGGGTGTCTTTCAAGAGCATTTGACAGAACTTAGGAAATCATAAAGCAGTCAACTACCAAGAAATAGCTGATGATCTGTTGAAGTCGTAAATGACCTTGGGATTTAATATGTCACTAAAGATATATTTCTTATGCTCACATTTGGATTTCTTCCCAGACAGCCTTGGAGCTGTCAGGGATGAGCATGGTGAATGGTTCCATTAGGATATTTCCCAAATGGAAAAATGGTACCAAGGCAGGTGGAGCCCAAGTATGTCAGCTGACTATTGTTGGACCCTTAAGAGGGATGTCCCTGAGGCAAAAAACAGCAGAAACCTAAACTCCTAACTTTTACTGGGTTAGCTTTTTGCCACCGTGCATTGTAAATGAACGTTATAGTTTAAACTTTAACTTAGTGTCATTCACAATCCTTGCATGATAGAGAAAATCTAAAAGCATATCTGAAATCAGTACAACAAATACTACTGGGGTCACCTATTCTGCATTTTGGGACAAAAGGTCAGACAGATTTTGTTAAACAGTATAATCAGTGTGAAGCAAAACATTAAAAAGCATAACTGAGATAAAGGTTTAAGTGACAAAATCAACGAAGCCCCTCACACAACACAACTATGGCTACAAAGGTGAGAAGACCAGCCCTGTGCAGCCTTAAGAAACTACTCAATCACCTGCTTTGGTAAAGCGTCACACAATGGTGTTGAGTAAATTTACAGAGCTGGTATGAATAGAAGAGGCTGTCTTATACCGGGCAAAAAAGGTGAGGGATCTCTGCATTGCTCTGATAAGAACCATGTCATTAGTATTACTGCGCAGGGAAAACTCCACATTTTTACTTGCATTCTCTAAAAATGTGGAAGACAGATGAAGCTGTATACCTGCCATCCACACCTACTGTAAGCCCAGAAGTTAGTGGGGGAAAAAACGGAACTTCTCAGGAGAAGATAAAACTGAAATGCTCTGAAGTTTATTTGGAATGTCAGGATAAACAGAGGTATGCATTCCGACTGTCCTTACACTTTGCATTCCCAGTGAGCGTATATGTTAAGTGTGATATGGCATCTTAGTGGAATTAGCTGGTGCAATCACACAAATCCAGAGTGAAGCAGGAATGATGGTAGGGGGAGCGACGGACCGCTCAGCACAGGGAAAAACAGGCATGGCTCACCCTGGGGGGAGGGGGCATGCTACAGCACAAGCAGGAGGAGAAGTCGCAGGAACATCAGGGTGCTGAAATCAGATCAGAGACGCTGGTTACCTACCAGACAAACGATTTTTGTCAGGTAGCCTCTAACAACATATGAACTCACCGCCACACCAGACTAACATTGTGGGGACCATTTCACACACCAAAACCGCAGGACTATTAACAAATACCACCTCATACTGAAAACAATTTTAGGAGACCGTTAGTCACATGTGATTACATGACTATTACAAAATGACCAGTTTATTACTAAAAATGCTTGTTTCCTGCTCACCTCAAACCAGCCATAACAGCTGGTATATATTTGCCAGACTTCCGGTATCGCAATCCCATGATGACAGCCAGAGATCCTGATGACACTGCCATGTCACACACAGGGGGAACAGAAGGACCACAGATTAAATGGAGAAAGCAAAAAGGTGAAGCAGGTGAAGTTACACTGCACTACTCACGCAGGGCCATGCTAGGATTGTTCGTTATTCCGAGGGATCCGTAGGCAGACAGGCTTCCGAACAGGAGGCCAGCGATCAACGACATCACGCTGCCTGCATGAGGTGGGATCGATTATAGAGCACTGAGATGCAGACAGCAGACATTCTGCAGCATTAAGTGCATCTCAGGCAGCTCCAGCATGCTGTGGTAAGTACAGTGCCCATACCTTTCCTCTTGTACCCCACAATCCCTCCCAGAAGGACAGCCATGGCATAAGCAAATCCAAGCCAGTCGACAGCCATAGTCCTACCAGTGAGAAGAGAGGCGTTTCAGTTTAATTTGGTTACCAGAAGAGCCCCGTTTGAGTTACAGGTCAATACTGTTTTTGTTGGTTGTATTAAACCTCACTAAAAATATCTGTCGTTATTTATGAGTGTAACGTTAAATTTCATAGGGTGACAGTCTTCTTTCCTGTGCTACTTTAATAGATCTACTGCTAATGTAGAGTGAATGGGTGTAGTTACCAAGAAAAGAAGCACCCATAACCGATATAAACAGAGAATTCGGCGTAAATACACAAAAAGGCGCAGGGTGTGAGCGTCCGAGGGAGCCTGCGATGGCAGCCCGCAGCTTAGCACGTACAGGAGCGGGGAGAAGCCGAGGCTGGACGGGGATTCGGGCGGGCGCCGTGCAGCTAATGACGCGGCCGGGTTTATAAGGCAAAGCGGGTAAGTAAGGAAGCAGGCATACAAACCGAGAGAGTGCCTATAATCCGCCTTTCGGAAATCACGGCGCAGGCTGAACCCGATTATTTCACGGCAGGATACGCGAATCGCTCCAAGTCGCGTAGATACAGATCTACGTCGCCATATTGAGTAACACAAGGCGCAAACTGAACGAAACTGAACTATTTGAAATCAAACAATTTGGCCTACCTGACCGGTTTCTATTCGAATATATATTTAAACGACCCAAATAAAACTAATTTTGCTACTCACGTTAAAAAAAACGAATAAACGACAACGAATCAAATAGCGTTATGACAGATGGTTTTGGTTTCAGGAAACCTTGTTGTTAATTGCCTGTCATTTTAACAGTACGAAAGTATTAATTAAGGAAGTCCAATCAAAACATGTTACATAAAACACAGAACCGGAAATTCAGTTTAAAGGGAACGCCGTCCCCCTGGGCTGATGTCGGCCTCCAGCGACCCCTGCAGGTTGCACCGTGGAAGTACAGCACTGTGTCGGCTTCAGTCTCCGCTGTGAAGCATGGGTCATACATGAGGTTAAATATCGTTCTTCATTAGTCAGTGCAAAAAGTAACAAATAGAATATAGATATGTATGACGTAAAATGACGTATTAAGACACAAGACAGTAAATCTTGACATGGACATAGAGACGACAAAAAATATAAAGACTCGATTAGCTAGGAAGAGTGTGCAAACTAGGTTTATAAGAATAAACAAGCTTGTAATAAACCCATTCGTCGTCTCCACTGTGTTTTATTATGAGGACAAATTAATGAAGGCATCAGCACTGCAAGTGTAATGTTTTTTTCCATCCGTTATTAATCACAGAATGCAATTCTCCAGGTGGTTAAAAACCATACAATGGGTAAAATTTATTGTAAAGTGCGGTGAACGAGAAGATAAATTGAGACTAAGCTATAAAAGATTATTTTTCCTAAACTGCTATACTGTAATGCTTAAAATATGCCAATATGCTGGAGAGAAAAAGCAGCTGTGACGTAACATCCATATAAATCTCTTGGATGTATCAGTGGTTTTTATTTTTCATAAGATAGACAAAAAATCACAAGCATTTCCACTTCACTACGCCAAACCACAGAGATACTTAACAGAACAGATACACGGTGACTTTGGGGTGCTGGTCGTAGAGGACATTATATGGCTCTCTCAGCAGAACTGCACTGACAAGTCTTAGGACAGGCATAAAGTGCAGTGCCAGTTTCCTGAATAATCTCAGCTGTGGACTTTAACAAAACACGCCTCACAGCTTGCGTAAATATTATCCGCCTCAAGAGGAGGGGAAAAAAACAAAGAAATACTTGTTTTTCAAAATGCTATCGATAGTCAGGAAGTTGTGTTAAGGGTCATGTAAGCATCAGGCCCGGTGAACAAAACAGGCCTTTGTGTGAGAGCTGGCGCTGGGGGGGACGTGCGGAGCCGCCCAGGTGTTACAGATTATTACCTGTCGGGGTAGGAGCTCAGGCGTGCCGCGCCTGCGGAAAAGCTGTTGCCAAACAAAAGCTGCAGATCTAATGGGGGGCGACAAGTACATAAACCTGTATTATAGGTATTTGAGATTGGTAACCATGAATCTGTTATGTTTTTACGTGGTGACAGAGGAATGAAAATGAAGGCTGGGGGCTTAAAAGAGAGGTGCAGATCCACTTAAAGATAAAGATGTTATCGACAAATCAGCGTTACATACTTAATGGAAAAGGTTTTAAAAGGACTGACTGGGAAGAACACCTACTGTTGTCCAGTCTTCATACAATTCCAAGGTGTATAGTGCTAAAGTGTGAAATGTCATGCGACAGACACAACTGATGCTTTAATACTTACAAGTAGGCATAAAAACTATTAGTTTCCACTCGCAGAGTGTGAAATTGCATAAAATGTTTACAACAGCAGTCTTAAGCATTTAAAAACTAAGTATAGCCTTTTAAAATAAGAAGAGCATATGGATCTTAATGTATCAGAAATGAACTGTAAAAATTTGAATTGTGGGGCTCTGTGTGCATGTAGTATGCCAATGTATGCACCGCGGGAAAACATACTACAGATTAAACGGAAAGGGAGCACATTCGTACAGAAAATGATACAGAATGACTACTACTTCTAGTATTTAGAGCAAAAAATATTGATTTATTAACACACAGCACTTATTAAAAATTCAAATAGAAGATAAAAATAGGTTTACTTGAAAACAGTGCTTCTCAGTCAAAGAAGAAAAAAATGAATAAGGGAAAAAAGGATGAAGGGTAATTCACACAAATGTAATGAGTGCATAAAGCAAAGAAATGTCATTCTTAAAGTATATTTAATTTCATTATAATCTGGACTGATGAAGAGGTGATATTAACTCATGGGCGAGTCAGTGCACATGAAGGCAAGTGTGAAAGAAAAACCTGTTTCAGTAAAGATTTACCCAACTTCAGATGACAGGCCAATGCAAGAAAAAGAAAAGCAGCAAAATAAACACAGAAAAAAAAAAAACATTTCAATCCACAAGCATGAGGTGCAGCAGAAGTTTTTCAAGCTGTCTGTTGGTAAACTTTTCACAAGCACGCCAGAACATTTTCGCAGAGGTAGAATTCGGTTCTTGCAGATACTTATGGCTACGTTTCGGCTGGGCACTGGTAGCTGTCCACCGACAAACCTCTTTTTTCAAGCAAATGACATTGAATCCCATAACATGACATGAAGGAGATTTAACAGTAACAAGTCAGATTAAAAAAAAAAACACTCCAAAAGGTGTGGAGGGGAGTTTATATACTCAGGAACCGATCGATTGTTCAAAAGAAGCAAAAAGAAGCAGAAATTGCAGCAGGAATTAAGTATTTAATTTTGCAACAAATGGGGGCTACAACCCAGAAAAGTCATTCTAAGTAACTATGTGCTGCCGTCTCACTCATGCTTGCTTACTCCTTAACAGACAGGCAGCTGATGCATTTCGGCAAAATGCCTTCATCCCTTTGCCAGGTGTTACCCCCCAGTAACACAGGGCCCTGCGCATCAAAAAGTGCCTTAGGACATTAACCCCCCCCCAGCTTGATTACTTGTGCAAGAATCACACAGGGTTTAAAACATTGTATCTAGCATATATTATATATTATATTATATTATATATAGGTTTTGGTCTACCAACACTGATCAGGATTTTTTTTACCATGCATGATAAAATCAGTTTACCGCATTCCTCTATATTCTGCTCCATATTCAGCTTTTTTTTTTCTTCAAAATTTTGCCAAATACCTCAATATTTATGACTATAACCAGTAATTATAGAATGGCTTTGGGGGGCAGTGGGTTATTTAATTCCATCTTAATACAATCGACACAATACAAAGACCCTCATTTGACAGGAACACACAGAGGTAAAACTAGTAAGAGATATTTTTCTGGGGGACAGTTCTGCTGATGTCCACACGGTGGAGACGCAGCACAATCGGAGGCCCACGACTGGACTGGAAATGCCCTGTATGTTCTGCTGCGATTGTCCTCTGAGTGAGGGATTGAGGATAATTCTTTAAATCAGGTACAAGGCACAAACCTCAGAGAACAAAATGGCACTTTAAGATGGCATCTGTCAGTAATGAATCATAGTTCACAGTCTCATTTCTTCACCGCTTTCTATGATTTAATACTGTTCATACTGAATCAGCCAGCCCCTCTGTATATAACACTTTTACTCAAACAGATACTGTGGAGAGGATATGCCAGTAGACCAGAATAAAACCCCAAGACTACCAACGTGGAAGAAGGAAACCCTCACCATGCAGGCCAAAAAGAAGCAGATAACCCAGATGTGATTATAACAAAGGAAAACACACAATGCTGTAATAACGCATTAAAAAGAACAAGTGTACTTTGTTTTTACACGCACACGCACACACAACCCTCCATGAGTCCAATATGCACACTATGAAAACACACCTCAAAAAGATTTCCCAGAAAAATTAAAAATGTAGAATCATTAGGGCATTTTCCCCAACTTGTGCGCAAAGGTAAATACGGTAAATGTTCTCCATTTGAGGCAGAGCGAAGGAGCGTGGAGTACCGTCTCGTTGGCTAGAGTGTTTCAAACAGCACGCCGGGAGCGATGTCTCCTGAGGGATAATTATCCATCATTCGGTTTGAACTCGTGGACCCACATGTGAAGTTTGGCAAAACGCAGTGACACCCCGACCATGGGCGGGCCTTAGATCTCACATCGTTGTGGGAAAATGGGGGGGGTGGCTTATATAGGTGAAACCCTACTCTAAACATCTGCAACCAATTGCACAGAAACCCAAGAGACACTCACTCGCATACAGAGACATGTTTGATTAATGGAATCAAGACTAATTCTTCAGATGCTGATAAGTGTACAACAGCAAACGATGTATAACCCTTGTCAGAGTTCCTGGAAGCGATTCCAGCCTGTCCGAGTCAATTAGGTGAACAACCGACAATGACATCATGGTTAAAAGAGAAGCGGAACGTCTAACATGCATAAGCCATGATACTTCTACCTACGATTCTTACCCTTTAATGAAGTGACGACCTTCTGGGCTTACAGATTAACGGAGTGAGAGTTTCGCCATTCTCTCTCATACAGGAGCACTCCCACTCTGCGTCACGCACGTCGTCTACCTGACAAGCCCTCTTTGGAGCTTCACCTGAGTTACTGCAAGTGGGGGGGGGGGGGGACGGCGTTAGTCCCAAAATGGAGCCAATCGGAGGAGCGCTGCGGATACTGTGTAGCTGAAAGGGAGGTGAAACGCAGGCTGTTCAGGATG
>JAODLD010000069.1:718673-738976 GCA_026781065.1 Mormyrops boulengeri | reverse complement strand
CCCCCCCCCCCCCCCCCCCCCCCCCCCCCCCCCCCCCCCCCCCCCCCCCCCCCCCCCCCCCCCCCGCCCGGCGCCCCGCCCCCCCCACGGCATTAGTCCCAAAATGGAGCGACTCGGAGGAGAGCTGCTGATACTGTGTAGCTTAAAGGGATGTGAGAAGCCTGCTGTTCATGAAGGATCTTCAGAGCCAGAGATTTAAAGATATATATTTTTTTGTTTTCTTTCCCCTTGTTTAAATTCCCACCCTACGAAAGTTCAGGGGTAAAAAAACAGGAATTCGCCGTCTGAAAAAGCGACAGGATAAGAAGGGAGGGAGGGTAGGTCCGGTGCGGTGCAGTGCGGTGTGGTCCGGTTAGGGACTCAGGTTCACCCAGAGCCAGCCCATGAACGTGCCGTACAGCCAGGTCTTCACATACAGCTTCCTGCCCACCTCAGTCAGCAGCATGGGCAGCGTGAGGCCGGCTAATAACAGCAGCGAGGGCAGAGTCTGCATGACACTCAGGGCTGACCTCCGCCCCTGGCCGGGAAACAGGCGCTCCGTGGACAGCTCTCCTGGAGCGTAAAACGCAGCCAGCAACCTGCAGGAGAGAGAGGAGAGGCCTGAGCACGGTGAGAGCTGAACACTGCGGACACAGCACTGATTACACATCCTGGGGAGGAGAGGCCTTGAGTGTATGGCCTGAGCACCATGAGAGCTGAACACTGCGGACACAGCACTGATTACACATCCTGGAGAGGAGAGGCCTTGAGTGTATGGCCTGAGCACCATGAGAGCTGAAAACTGTGGACACAACACTGATTACTGGGGAAGATGGTGGCGCAGGAGGTAGTGCTATCGTTTGGCAACCGGAGGGTTGCAGGTTTGAGCCCTGATTCCTCCTGACCCCATCAAAGTGTCCTTGAGCAAGACACTGAACCCCAAATTGCTCCCGGTGTGCAGGTTGGTGCCTTGCATGGCAGCCTCTGCCACCGGTGTATGAATGCATGTGTGTGGATGGGTGAATGTGAGGCATAAATTGTAAAGTGCTTTGAGTACTCGTAGGAGTAGAATATAAATGCAGTCCATTTACCATTACACATCCTGGAGGGGAAAGGCCCTGAGCACCATGAGAGCTGAACACTGTGGACACAGCACTGAGTTTACACATCCTGGGGGGGAAGGCGCTGAGCACAGTGAGAGCTGAACACTGCGGACACAGCACTGTGATTACACATCCTGGGGGGAAAGGCCCTCAGCGTATGGCCTGAGCACAGCCAGAGCTACACACTATGGACACAGCACTGCAGTCATATCCTGATATCCGTGGGGGGGGGTACAAACTCTCGGGGCACAATCAGCAGAAATCACCCCAGACACCCCCCTGCTACAGAATCCCTCAAACACACTTTCCATGTACCCTCTGAGGCCACAACCTTTGTATTAGATTACATGAAATAAAAAAAAAAGGATTCGGCGGGATACTGACTTATCCTTGATCTCAAACCTCCCGTGCAACCAGCGGCGGAAGACTGCGGGCTCCAGGGGAACATCCTTCAGATCCACGCGCTGAAAGTGGACGTGCACCCTGGGGCATTCCTTACAGAGGAATTCTGTGGGATGGGAGGCAGACCGGACAGAGCCCGTCATGTAAAAGGCACATTCCTCAACAGCGGCGGCACTGGGCTGCAGGTGGGGGCGCGCTTGCCGCCTTAATCTCTGCCCAGGCACGAGTTCTGTCCAGATGTTCCTTCCTAAAGGGGCTGGCATTCCTCTAAATTTCACTCGGGGGGGCTGCGGACCTTTAAGGACCCATTCGGCATGCGTTTGGGGAGGCGCACGGTCATTAAAAAGCCAGATACAAGGCAGCTCTGTAAAACTTGATTGCAGGTGAGGGCTCTGAGGGACCTCTGCCCAGTCACACATCACCAAACAGGTGGATGTTATCGCCACAGCCAACTGGCCAATGGAGCGCTATGGAGCCAGTCCCACTGCTAACCAGAGTGCACGGTGGATACAGTCATCATGATTGGCTGGACAGTGAAATTAGAAAATGACAATATGAATATTTAATTTTTAAATTTTATTGCAAGATCTCACCAGAAATTGTTTCATTCAAAAATGCATAGATTTTCAAAAAATTTTGTCATATAGTCAATAACTAGGTTGCTTAAAATGTACCTTACAATAAAACTTAATGAGGACTGATCCTGATGCAGTTACTATTTACTAAATGCCCCCACCCACCCCGGCTCCCCATTCCCCAAAATCCAATTTCAGGTTCATTCAGGTTAGGGCCAAGACATCAAGGGCTTTTCATCATTCAAAACTATTTTTGTGGTTCGTAGGAAAAGCCCCCCTGCCCCGGTTCTGGTGGGGCACCGCCCTTATTTACCACACTGGCCTGTGTTTGTTCGGTGCGCGTGAGCCGAAATCCTCGCCGCTGGGGCGTGAGACGCCGCGAGCGGGAGTGTGACCGTGTGGCCTCTTTGCTGCTTTTTCCGGCTGCTTATTCCTGTGGCGTCCAGGATGTTTTGTCCTTTTTGTTTGTTTAGCCCGGGCTTGGCGCGTGAACGTCCCTCAGACACGAAAAGGCAGCGCGTCACACCACTGTTTATGGGAAGCCACAGGAAGTTCCTACCACGGCTTGTTTTCCGTTTTAATTACACGGAGAAATGCAGCGAATCACACCGCCGATTAAGCGCGCTCGTTATTAATGAATCTTACCGACGAGTTAAGCTTGCGGTAATCAGTAGGTCAACGCTGGGGATTTGTACTTAATGTGTTTCTGTTCAATGGTCAAGTTACGCACACTGGTAGCGTGTATGAAAATTACTGTAATTGTAAATTAAGTACAAAAAAAAAAAACATTTGGTTCCATGTAGAAACAACGTAACCCTCGAACAAAAACATGTTCTCACGGAGCTGGTTTTCTTATCTATAAGGCAGCAAACCCAAGGGCATGATATAATCAAGACAAGCCATAGTTTCCTTTCACTGCAAGCTGTACCAGTGTAACTGAATGTGACGTGTAAGATCCTGAATCCTGAAGAGACACTTCATACTGACACAGACCTCTTTGTCCTCCATCCCGATATCATACTGCAGAAAGTGAGCACGGACCTCATCCCCAGCACAAACACTGGCAGAGACTGGCGGAAGAGAGCTGTGCCAGGACACGGTGGGTTCCAGTACTGACCGGGCATAGAGGGGCCAACCCGCCGCTGACCCTCTGAGTCCACGGTGCCCTCGTACGCCACAGTGACGTCATAAACGGCATCCAGGTACCCCTTCATGGTGTCGATGGCTATATGCGAGGCTTTCATCCTCGGAGTCAAAATGTGCTTGAGGACAGCAAGGCCTGTGGAGACACCAAGAGGGAGAGCTTAGCTGACCTCTGACCCCTGGGGCTGCTCATCACGTTTACAGCGATTGGCATGAATAGCTAAGGATGTCGTTCCCTCAGCGGGGTCTGCCTAGAAGATGCTGGGTGACCTTCCAGAAGGTCTGCCTTTCTTATTATGTGTGTGATATTGCATGAATGTCCCCCAAGAGGTTTTATGCTGAATAGCCGACTGACAGCGCCCCCTGCAGATAAAAACTCACAGTTGAGAATGACCCCATGGATCTCCAGAGAAAACCATCACATTTAGCGACAGCTGGACAAGAGGTGGTCAGGAAAGGATTCTGTTAAAGTGCAATAACATGCCAGAAAGAAAACGTGCTGCTTCTGGTGGGGGGTGGTGGGGGGTCTGCAGGAAGGCCTTACGCTTTTGCACACCCCCAATCTGTCCAGCCCTCCATCCACATACCTACATACCTTCTTTTGCAGCAAACTGTTGGCTGTCGTTGATCACCTCCCTGAGCTCTGGGTTGTATCGAGTTCCCTCTGGGAAAATCACAAGGTACATCTGGGAAAGAAAACAGACCATAAATCCGAAAGACAAAGCACAGCAGACAGATGGCAGTATCTTCAGGCTAATCCTACCCTAAGCCTGCAGTCAGATCCTGCTACCTGATCCCAGATCAAGGCACTTCACACTCATCCCAAACCAAAACGGCGATAATCTCTAAGCATTAGGCTACTCTGGCATCTTATGGCACATCACATCCCGGGGGGATCACTGCCAACTGCTGGACAAGGTCTCCCAAAACCAAACAGGGCAGCTTAATCAATACTGCCACATAAAGCCAGGTCTGCATGTTTCCCACGTCGCAGCCTCGTGTTCATGGTTGTTTGGATGCTCCCCCCCACCCTCCCACCAGGAAAAAAACAACCCCACCCTTGTTTTCTTGAATGTTTATGGCAAACTACCGGATATCAACATGGCATGTTTTTTTTTTTTTTTTTTAACTTTTCCCCCCCTATCGTGCTTCCTGTCCAGGCCAGATGGGTCACTCAGAGAGCCGCAGGCCGGCGCTGGCATTCACAAGGCAGGTGACATGGAACAACCAGAGCGCCACGACATAATGCCACCTGCCAGGGGTCAGGGCTCTTATGCAGACTGTCACGTGAGCAGGATTTGGGCACACTGTCTGTCTGGGCCCCAAACGATGCTTCTTTAGTTACACAGGGGCTCCGATTGCTGTGTGAAAATGATTTATCATGATTTATATTTATGATTTATCGACTCCGGAGGTAAAATAGGGACCCAGGATATATGGGGGAAATCAGAAATGACAATATGCATTAGAGAATCTCGCTAATGACGCTAAATGACACAAACAAAGAGTCAAAACATGGCTTTAGTGAAGAGCTGCTTTAGGGCACACAGTGGTGAGCTGCTTCCAGACACCTAGTCCACACGTTTATTCAGTTTTTAATACAATAAACGTGTGATGAGCTCACCAGGGGGCACCTGCCAACCAGGGCTGGAGCCATGTGGCGGGGGGGGGGGCGTAGAAGCTGCCCTGAGGTCCGTGTTCCCAAAAGGTGTGGCCCCGCATATTGCTCCGGGCAAGTTGTTACGCAAAAGCACCACATGGGGGGGGGGGGGGGTTGTCTCTACGCTGCTTCATTAATGACGCCGGTGAAGCACCACGGTCATCTCAATTGTGGTGCTTAAAAGGTGTGCCTGATAGTAAGGCCCAGACAGGCATGGACACAGGAAAACAAGCAGAGGATGGGAGAGACTAGCAGAGACGGGCACTGCCAGAGAGACAGACTGGGAGAGGATGGGAGAGACTGGCAGAGACGGGCACTGCCAGAGAGACATACTGGGAGAGGATGGGAGAGACTAGCAGAGACGGGCACGGCCAGAGGGACAGACTGGCAGAGGAAGGGAGAGACTGGCAGAGACGGGCACTGCCAGAGAGACATACTGGCAGAGGATGGGAGACTGGCAGAGACGGGCACGGCCAGAGGTACAGACTGGCAGAGGAAGGGAGAGACTGGCAGAGACGGACAAGGCCAGAGGGACAGACTGGCAGAGACGGGCACGGCCAGAGGGACAGACTGGGAGAGGATAGGAGAGACTGGGAGTGATGAGCCATGCCCAAAGACTTACGGGTATTCCCAATTTCATTTGTGAGGACAGCTTCTTCTTCATCGCCTTCTCATTGAACCTGGAACTCCGCTTCACGTAAACACCTCCATGCTAAAACGCAAAAACCCCAAAGTGCTTGTGAAACCCTGGCAACGCTGGGGGGGGTGGGGGCAGGGGGTAAAAGCAGCTATATTTGCTCAGGACATTATACTGCACCTCGGCGTCTCTCGCACCTTGGAGAAGTAGCAGCCATAGAGCGGCAGCCACTTGAGGCCGTCTTTGAGTACGTAGCGCACGTGGCCCAGGGCGCCCTGCCGGATGGCCAGCATGTCAGCGATGATCCAGTCCACTTTGGGCAGGTGACACAGCGGTGAGGAAGGGCATTAGTGGGCGGGGTCTCAGCTTAGACCTTACAGCATGCTTACATCCTCTCAGAGGATCAAACTTAACCGCCGTGTGGTGAACGGGTGTTACAGTCCCACAGAAACCCAGAGAAACGGAGCACAAAGTAGGGAAATCCGAGAGTAAATGGCATTCGGATCAAATGGTGAGTTTATGTTGACTCAACACAAGTATTCATGAGACAAACATGAAGGTGACTACCTGTACACTGATGGTTGGAAAGGTAGATCACATTCTCTTTGGTCTTTGGTATATCTCCATAAATGATGACCTGCACAAAAGAAGAAGACAGACTCTCAGTTGCACACAGAGGACAGGACAGACCAGTGCTATGAGCTACCCTGTGGTCAAGGAGAGAGAAAGTGAGCCTCTGGAGTCTAGGTCGAGCTGGACTGGCTCCAACTTCTCCACAATATGGCTCTTTGGTTAGATAAATGAAATACACGAATCTGGTCTGAGAGTCCCCGGGATTTACAGCTGGCTGTCATGAACCGGTCGCAAGGCCCAAGTCCAAGGGACTTGAGTCCAAGGGTGCAGCGGGTTCAGCTTTGCCTGTGTGTTACAGGCCTCAGGATGCTGGGAACGTAGAGTTACACAGAGGGCAATGCCGGAACACAGTGCATGCTGCAAGCTTCCCTGATCAGCACCATGAGAATGCCACATCTTATGAGCCTCTAAAATGCTGCACGATGATCTGAGCTGACACGGAACACGGATCACGCATGAACACTGCAGCTTTTGGGGACCTACACGGAACACAGAGAGTTTCAGGATTATGCAACACGCCCCGAGATGTCACTTTGAGACCTGCCAAAACCGTGCTTGTGTCCACCTGCATAAATCATTATATCCTGCTGTAATCACCCACTGAAGAATTCCTATTAGGTCTCTGGGCTGTTCTGATGGTTAAAAGTTCAAGCAGAACACCAAGGTGGAGAGTTCGGCCAGATATGATGGGCCCACTGCGTACAAACGTGGAGAGAGCAAAGCCCATGTCAAAAAATGGCCGATGGCTTGGGGTTAAAATCCATCAATCAACATTCTACTGGAAAACACAAAATGTCTTTCGGGAAACCATCAATGAGGGGCTGACATGTTTGGGCCCTGCCCAAAGAGCAGGCTGAGAATAGTCAGAGAGAGTCAGCACACCCTCACCTTCACCCAGATTGCGACATGGAGAGTGACTCAGATGCAACTCCTGCATGGCTGCCAAGCCACCTCGGACACACACATGTGACCTGCTCGAGTTTGACTATTCCTACCTTCACTTACACTGTTTTCTCCTGCATAAATACAGAAGTTATTAAAGATTGGTCCAGTAGCCCTGGCAAACTTTTACACACCCTGCAAAAAGGAATGAGGCCAGACAGGGCCCTACGTCCTCCATAGTCTGTTTTTCATTTCGATAAGGGCAGTCCTTGCTCTTGGATGTTGCACCTAGTACTCATAACAGAATTTGGGTGTCAAAAATCTTCCAACACTTCCCCAATAAAGGACAAATTTAATTCAATTTCATTTGCTGTATTTGCTTAAATAAAAAAGGTGTTAAGGATTCATCGATCGCTTGGATGCACAGACGTTGGGACAGCGGGTTCGCTGCTTCTTAATGTTCTGGCACAGGGGAGGTGAGGTGAGCTGGGCTTTCGCTTGGTTGCACGCGATGACCCAGTGTGAGACACCAGGCCAAGCATCACTCTGCTAGACAGTTTGGTGGTGGAAGCAGCTCAGAGCAGCAGCTGAACGCTGTCACCGTAAGCACACGCCGTCACCCGAGTGCAGGGTGACACACAGCCTACCTCAGCTTCTGCCTGGCTGCCCGGCAATTTCACAGGATAGTGCCACCCAGCACCTGAAACACAGGCCGGTTCCTGGCGTACCTCCTCAGTACTCCTTTCTGTCACGTCTGGAACTCGCCTTGCAGAATTTTATGGGCGGGATGTTTTGAGAGCAACAATTACCACACCCAAGCCGTACACTCCCAAAAAAGAGGAGGTGAGTTCAGGGCAGTTCATCATTAAAACAATGGCGGTTGTTGTTATGGCAGTGAAAGGGCAGGCAAAGCCAGTCAAGAAGCAAGCATTTTTACTTGAGCGTTTCTCACTTCCCCTTTTGGGACAGAAGTACTTTTGTGCTCAGAGAGGTGAAAACGAAGGATGTTAGCCGCAGAGGGGCCAGACGGACCGCCGCGCGTTTTGTCAAACTTTTGCTGACAGCAGACTGGCCCTGTGCCAGTGCCATTCATACTGCAAGGACTTCCAGTCACAGCTAATGCTCGATTCCTGCACAAAGCATGATCAGTCGACAATAATCCAGATGAAGAAAACTACTGAAATTAACAAGCACCCAGTGACAGGCATACTTGAAAGAACACAATAAAAATGTTCCTTAATAAAAAATGTTGCAAGGTGTAGCCTGTATTCACTGTATTGCAATGTGCAACCCGTGTTTGAAACGCATTTATCACTTTTTAGGCGTTATATTGCGTAACCCTTATCTGTGTTTAACCTGTGTCACCGCACTGCATTCTTCTCCTGCCCGAGCGTACTCACCTCCACCCCCGTATAATTCTCGAAGAAGAATAACACCATGCTCTGATACACGGAGTAGATGCCGTCGTCCAGGTGGTGGTAGACCCTGGCTGGCAGCAGCGCGGACAGCAGGCGGCAGGCGCTCCAGGTCAGCAGGTACGCCGGAGCAGTACCCAGCATGACGGCCGCGGGGAGCCAGTATCGCAGCGAGTACGTGTGGACCACCAGCGACAGCAGCATTTTCAGACTGAGGGGTCCGGGCAGCGGGTGAATGCGGGAGCGTAGGGGGCGAGCTGTGCGCAGGGACCTCCGGGCAGTCGCAGCCTCCAAGCCCAGGGTTGGCTAACCAGCTAGCCGCGCTGCTAACCTCGACAGGAAGGCGGAGCAAAGGGCGGCGCTGCTAAGTCGCACGGCCTCAGGCGCCTTCACATTCCTTCCAGGGCTCAAAGCCGGCCGGCGACCTGCACGGTTCCCTTTGGTGAGTTCGGTTACGCGGTTAAAGTGCAGCTCCCCCGACCAAAGCCGACCGCTCCAAAGTCACGCACGCCTCCCCGCGGCCTCCATATTGGAAAGGACGCCTTCCGCACTTCCTACCCTCCTCGGCGCCGATTGGCCGAGCTGTCAGTTTCCGTGGCAGCCGTTGCTAGGAGAGCGCGACAGCCGAGCGCTCTGATAGGCTGGGGGAGGTGCCGAGGTAGGATGTGCTGGCGCCCGATGTCCTTTCCAGTCCGGTGCCTTCCTTAGCGGACGACCGTGGCGCTGAGCTGGGGCGGCGTGAGACTGTCATCCCACAAACCTCACGCACTGAGCCCCGAGGTGTCCCCGAGGAATCCGGGGTACCCCGGAGTGATTAGTAGTAATGCGGCCCTTACTAGCGGACTCTCAAAGTGCGGCCGGGTACTTCATACAGACAAGTCAGTTTTCAGGGTTAAGCCTGCTTATCAAGTTTTTTGGGTGAAGGACTAATTTTTTGTTCACCTTAGTTATCTTCATTCCAAGTACAGGAAATGTGACAGTGTCAAATATATCATGTTCATCTTGAGCGAGACAGATAATCTGCATTAGGAAAGCAATTGTCCGGTATTCATTATAAATAAGTACAAAAGAATGATTATTGTCAAGTAAATGAAAGATATAAGCGAAGTGTAAAAAGAAAATAACAGCAAGAATTTGATTTGTGCAATTATTCAGTTTTACAACATGTATTTCATAGTACTTAAGAGGCTGTATAAATTATCGTCTTCCAGCAAACCCTGTAATGTACTGTAAACTCATCCATGGAACAGGCGGGCGGCACAAGCCTGTGGTTTCGCTCAGACAGCAATGGCTCGCCAAGCTGGATCACGCTCCAAGAGTCTGCGGTCATCTCAACCCCAGAGTGGACTTGGACAAACTGGGTGGACCTTGAGGGTGACCGTCTTTGTATATCAGCTATAAGAAGAGCAGCAGCTGTCTGATGGTTACCAGAAGAAATGCCTCTGAACCTCGGCGAGGCAGTGAGACACTCCAAACCCTCAGACAAGGCAAGGCCTGCATGATTTTTCACTGTATCCAACTAATTCTCAAAGCACAGTGAAATTTCTGAGAAATGCACTGAGCAGACCAGATATCATATGCTATTAACTAACAGTGGAGTGTAATTGGTATCATATCAGAGGGGATTCATTAATGTAAATAAATCACTCTAACAATGTAAATGATTGTCATGGTGATATTAAAGAAGAATTTTTTATTATTGATGCACCACATTTTTCACAGTAGAAAAAAATCCCTTCGACATGACTTTCTGCTTTACGTTTAGTAGGTCCTGCAGACGTAAAACCGCAAGGAAATTAGGAGTAAAGGCAAAAAATGACTTTCACTCAACGACAAACTGTGATCTAAGAAAACAGAAAGATACATATTTATAAAACAAACATGACGGAGGAGTTCAAGGCTCGAATGCAGAGATGAAACACATAACAGGATGGAGAAGTATTCTCATACAACAAAAAGTACAGACGGCGTCTGAAGGTCCCTCAGGCGCCTCCCGTTAAGCTATGGCTGTACAGCGACATCACACCTCCCCCGGTGGTTTCAGTCTAGGTCGTAACTGTCATAGGGCAGCTGCTTGAGGTGAGTTAGACAGTCTGGCAGACGGGAGAGAAACAATCACACATTATCACATTGAGCCCATGTTTCAAGGTAACAGATGACTACAGTCATCTTGCAGGTCCTGTTGCTCTGAGGAACTGAAAACACAGCAGACATGGCTGGATTAAGGGCAGCCATTGGGGGCAGTGGTGGCTTGATGGTTAGGGATACGCACTTATAATTGAAATATTGCAGGTTCGAACCCCCAACCAGCAAGGCACCACTGAGGTACCCTGAGCAAGGTACCGCCCCCAAGCACTGCTCCCCAGGTGCTGAATTAGCTGCCCCCTGTTATATCAGACTGTCACATATGGGTTAAATGCAGAGGACACATTTCGTTGTTGTGTGCTGTGCTGTGTCAACAATGATCACTGATCACTAGATTAATGTCGCCCTGGGCTGTGTGTCTCTGCTGGTTTCAGTACTGATCCATTCTATCCCATTCATACATTTCAGTCCATTTCCCAGAATACAACGTTTCCTCAGTGTTTGCTGAGTCCTGACGGCTCTTCTCATGCTCTGTGTCCCCGCTGTGGGCCGCACTCACCCAGCACCCACTGCTCGGAAAGTCTGCGTGCCCCCGCTGGCTTCTTGCCACAGTAGTCACCAATGAGGAGGCCGGCCTGTCTCACGCTCCGGCACACGGTGCCTCCGCAGAGCCGGATGAGCTCGGCAAGGCTCAAGCTGGGCGGCTGGGAGTGCGGCGACACGAACATGGGCGGCTGGTCTGAGAAGAGGTCCTGCTGATGCTCGCCGGCCGATAGGTGCTGCTGGAGACGGCAGATCTGGGGAAGGAGCCGAGAAGGGCATGTTTGAGGCAGGTGGACACATAGCCATCGGCTCAGGAATGCTAAGCCGCACTGTCTGCATGTTTAACGGGATTCCGCTTTTAACACTGGCCTGAAAAACAGCTCTGCTCTCCTGCCTGCAATGGGGTGTTGAGAGTTATAATACAAACTGCTTGGGGTCGTGGCTCTGAGCCCAGCCACTATGGGCACACGGTCATGTGGGGGGGCAAAAAATCATCACCACCAATGAAGAGGACTGACATACATGCAAGATATTACCCTCATATGATTAACCCCACGCAAACCACAATACAGCAGATTTTCCACAGCACATTAAATCTCCATCACACATACATGACACTTGTTTCCCCCTGGACCAGACTTGTCTTGGCTTGTATCACGGGCACCTGTTAAGGTGTAAATTTGTGACAAAGCATTGATTTGTAATGTGAGCCAAATAGTATGAAAAGAGAGGAAAGACTCTCCCTGCTTTTGAAAGGTCATCGTCAAGGAACCAGTAAAATCACTGACAAACCAAACTGAAGAGAGAGTTGGGGTTTGTGCAGCCATGAGCCCGGCATTACGGCAAACCCAATTATACAGCCGGCGAGGCCTGTGCCGAGACCAGGGCCATGGGAAGGTCAGCCTGCATGAGCTGTGGTTTGTTTCACGTCAAGCCTGGCTTAGGGAAAAGATTCGAGTTTGGCAGGGAGTAGGAGGAAGAGGAGGGGGCTCCTTCACCGTGACAGGCTGCCCTTGGCAATTAGGGAGCTTTTTGTTTTTACTGCCCATGATACTTAAAGGCCTGAATGATTATCTCCTAACATAAGGACCTTTGACCTGAAGCTACACTTATAAGCATTTTTGGATTTCAAAGCCTGAACTGCAATTTAACTAAATCCGTTTTGACTTGATGGCACCAGAAAGTCTAATTCTTCATGAATTCAGGTGTCTCATCTCAAGATAAAGGCAGAGTGTACATATCCAATGTGATATATAGCCGAAATTAATCACAAGTCATTTCCCACTGACATAACAGGATGGTCTGTGAGAGAGCAGCAGCATAACCTGCTTCAATTAGAGACTGTCATAACATTCAGTGTCAGGAATTCACTCTGGAAATCTGTCCATTCAAAGCATGATCGCCGTCCGCCAAAGCCTGCTGCCCACAGCCCATTAATGCAGGCAGGTACTGGAACGTTCCGCCTTCCATCCGTGCCAGCTCCCCCTCCCTGGGGCTGGTGCTGCAATGAATGATGGGTGTTTTAAAGTGCTGGGAGTCTGGAGACGCCGTGCTTTCTTATGGCCGCCATAGCTTCTCGTAATGATGGGTCAGGAGCCCCCCACCCCCAACGGCTCATCAGCACCGGCTCTGCGTTTTGCCTCCAGGCTCCGTCTTGGGTCAGTGGCAAGGCTAACAGGGATAGTCTGCTTCGGGGGGGGGGGGGCTGTAGCAAGAGGGCCCTTTTAACGCTCTGTAATCACGACTTAGCGCAGCTGCGAGTCCAAAAGGGCTCAGCTCAGTGCACAGGAGAGTCTTTTTCTGCTGACAGGAACGTCACTGTAGGAGGCCGTGGCGGCTCTTATCGTTCTTATCATGCAGTAAATCTGACCTGTACTGCTATCAGAGGCCTCCGCACTCCTGCCAGGATGAAGCGCTCCTTATTCCCGCTCTCTTCATTAGGGGCTAATTTAAAGCTGGTGATCGCTTTGAGACGAGCCACAGTGTTTACATGTATAGGCATGCTCAGATACGCTTCTAGGGTGACGGTCATGGCACAAACTGAACACCGCTTTCAGCATTGGACCAAATATAAAAGTAAATTTCATGGCAAATTTAAAACACACTCAACTCACTCTCACACATTGGGAAGGGGTACGACTGCCCACAAAAGCTGCCCCTGTTCCTGGAACTGACCATTCACTGGGGCAGGTTGTTCAGTCACTCATGGGTGCACAGGAGAGCTGCTGAGCACCAATGGCCCGGTCACATGGCTACAAACGCGCTCGACACTAGTCCACCAGAGAGCTGCTGAACACCGATGGCCCTGTCACATGGCTACAAACACGCTTGACACCAGTCCACCAGAGAGCTGCTGAACACTGATGGCCCGGCCACATGGCTACAAACATGCTTGACCCTGTCCACCAGTCTGAAAGCTCTAAACATGGACTATGTTGCTATTCACGTCCTGTTATGAGGAGACTTCAAATCACTGCATTAAATTAATGCCATAAAAACATCGGGAGGCCCTCTACATACACGTTGACATTCATTTGGATACCCATTTATGTATTTTAGGACCTGAAAAGCATATTACCACATACCCATACAAACCCCAAATCACAACAACCTGTGACACGTAAGCTAAACCTCAGTTTGCAGACCATGAGCCATTGCCTTTAATACATTTCTCCAGCATACCCAAGTCAGCTAATTATTCATTTCTCAGCTTAAGCAGATCCTGTGGTGGTAGAGCAGGAGAGGTTCGAGTGTGGAGCAGCAGAAGACAGGTCCAGCTGGGGCTCTAAGTTGGACTGGAGTCCCCTCTACCCCCCGCACTGATGTCCTCTGGGAAGCTGTCAGGGGACAGACTGTAAGTGCCCCCTAACTCTCCAAGAGGCTCAGCAGCGGCACAGACAGACAATGCGGCCCACCGCACAGCAGCGCTCTGCATGCTGAGAATTCCACTGGAAATGGCACATTCTGTCATTTCCTTCCTGCTGCTTCCGCCGACATTAGACACGCGGAATGCGATCCCCAAACGTCAGACGGGAGGTGAGTCAGCGCATGCACCTGAGCGCTCCGTCCCGTGTCGGGACATGAGACAGCCCTTCCTCTGGGCTCATCTGCAGCCCTGCACGTGGGCCTTCCTCTCGTGGACAGACACAGCACCCCGCTTCCCGCAAGCGTGTGAAGGGAGGGCACACACAATCGTCTAGAGAAGACTAACTATTAATCCAAAACAGAAACAAACAAGCATGATCAAAAGCAGTGATACCTACTACTTTGCTCAAATAGTAATGAATTTAGTAGTAAAATTGTAAACATAGTTTAGTAATTTCATTTCCTTTCATTATTTCAGTTAAAGCAGAACCCTGAACCTGGTTTAACTCACAGGACAATAATCTATTGCAAATCCAATTAGAGTCTGATACTGCAAAGCAGTGAGGACTTGGCTGGAGTTTTCTGTATCTGATGATATTAGTCCCCTTGTACGGTACATTACTTTTTATAACTAAAGGTAAATGCTGCCTTCAAAATTAAGCGGCAAAATAAAATCGGAGGTTGGTATTTTGGAGATCTGAATGAAGCTAAGTGTTTTCAGGTTACAAGACATTAAGCTTTGTTTGTTAATGAAGACACACGATATTTTCATTGTGAGGCCAAATCCCAGGGCTTGATATGTACTGTAAAAGGCTTGAGGGAACCACAGGATGACAGAGATTTCACCGCAGTAACCGGAGCTGCTGTTAGTGTAACCGCACACAGATCCCAGTGAAATTCGATGTTAAAACAGCAGCAGGCGTAACGGGAGGGGTTCAGTGGCTTAACGGCAAAGATGAAAAACACTACTCAAGCTCAGGGGTTGTGAGAACTGGAAACGGAGCTGGAAGCACAGCTACGGAGGTGAGAAATCTCTGGGGGCAGGCACCAAACATCCTAGTGGATTTGTTTCCTGTGAAACACACCTGGCTGTCCTCGGTCTGTGAAGTCCGCACAGTGACGACGACGTCGCCTTCCCCGGAACATGGCAGGAAATCGACGGCACAAAGGCCTTTTTATAGCAGAATGCCTGCCATGCCTCATCTCTATCAGATGGAGTGATTTATCTGCTAAACAACCCCTGCAGAGTTGCGGAAAATGTGCGTTACAAAATTTAGAAAATGTTACCCCCAACTTCAGTTGTCCTTCTGCGTCATGCATGAATCAGTGGTGGGTGGGGGGGCTTCGGAGCGACAGGTCACCGTCACCTGCAGGCCCATCTCTTCACCCTCAGGAGGATGAAACTAATCACTACTGGGCCCACAATCCATATTGTTTGCACCCGGTCATTCTCCGCTAGATCACACTGTAAAGTTCAACAGAAGGGCCCCTCCCAGGAATAGTGGGCCAGCTGCAGGTCACTTCAAATTCCAGCACGGTTTTGGCATCTATTGCTGCAGCCTGAAGAACCCATGAATGACCTGTTAATGAAACGCTAATTCTGGATGCACCCAAGACATAGGCAAGATGAATTTCAGGTCGGCTTGGCAGGAAATGAGATACAGGCCACACCACATTCTTATTAGCTGCGTTCTTCATGGGCAATTCGTTTTCCCCAAAGCGTTGGGCATTGATGTCAGTCCTGGGGGCACCTGCTGTGTGAGAGCAAACAGCGACCAGTCCTTAAGCAGTTTAGGGTGTTTGTGATCGAGACTAGCAGGAGCTTCTGTTCACAGACGCGTCTGGTCCTTCCATGGGAAGTGGAGATGGTCAGCTAGCAATTTATCACTTTTTTTGGGAACTCCCTTTCTGGAAATGTGAGGATTGGTGGTCCACTGACCATGCAGGATAACATCAACCAGTCACACACACACATCACTATTTATGAAGTGAAAATAGGAACATTCCAAACCAGGAGCCAGTGTGAAATACACAAAAGTTCTGTAAATGGAGCAGATGGGGGTGTCTCTCTCAAGCGAGCAGGTACTCAATCTATATAACAAGCCTAAAATGTAAAATACCAATAATGCTGTAAATATGAATCCGGTATCTGTTTTTTTGCACTAACAGACTCAACAGACAAACATGCCCAGAACATTGCGTCGACAGGCCATCTCTCGGGAAGCTGCCTCAGAATTTTCCCAGCTTCAGCAGCTGACAAAATTGAAAAGAAGGAGCCCTCATCTTCGCCTCCATGTTCGGGACGCTGCTCATGGACAGATGCAGGACAGACAACGCACTACCCCGCTCCCGACAAGCCCTCCCTGGGTGTGAACAGATACTCCTCAGGTATCCTGTGCCCAAGACTGGCCGCTTTTTCACAGACCGGCATCTCTCAGTGTGTTTTAGGCTCTGGCCCTCACTGATGGAGGAAGGAACTCACCGGTCAGATGTTAAAACGCGGCTCAGACAGGCGAGAGCTTGAAGGCACTGCCCGAGAGGGCTATCTGAAAGAGCTAGACGCGTCACTGTAACACTCACGTGCTAATGGCTTCCTGCAAGCTTACCGGCATGACATGAAGTAAGAGGATAGGCTTTGTTAATCCCCCCAGGACCCCAGCCAACTGCAAACAGGACCCCCCCCCCCTCCTTTTCCATAAGAGGCCCTGGAAACAACTAGTGTCTGAAACAGGCAGGAAATAGGAGCTTGAACTTCTGAAAGCATGCAGAGGACTGTTTTGAAGAGTCAGGGTGATGGGGGGTACTGTCAGGGACTTTCCTGGGTGGGGGGAGGTCCAGTTTAGGGGAGTTGCCCAGCTGCATCCTGCAAGAACTGAAGCCGGAGCCTCCCAGACAATATACATGACAGCTTCCGCTTTCCCCCTTTGCTTTTGCAGAGGAATGCTCACAGTGCGGGAACGTCGCTGGCAGACAGGAGTACACAGAGCCTTTAATTAGTGCCCCCGGGTCCGGGAGCCCCCTCCCCATCCAACACCGACCTATGACGCGCAGGAACCTCGAGCCCTGCCTGGCTGCAGACCTGCGGGGGGGGTCACACTTCACATACCACTAATCCCCCCCCCCCCCGAAACTAACCCGAGCTGGCTGCTCCTCCCACCACGTGGGGGTGGGCACAAACAGAGCTCCACAAAAGCACACGCAGCACAGGGTAAGCGGTGCAGAGGCCAGAACGCTTGTCTGGGAGACGGAGAGCGACGGAACGCTTTTGTTTACTGAGCAGAAAAGGAAAGTCACAGGATGCTGCCTGCCTATGCGCTGCTGGTGAGCTGCAGCCTCGCGCTTGGGGCCGGCTTCAGGAGGACCCTAGAGAAGAAGCAGTACCGCATCCAGAGCGGCCCCTGCAGCTACACCTTCCTGCTGCCAGAGACGGACACCTGCGCACCAGCCAGCGAGCTGCCCCAGAAGGACCAGCCTGCGCAGGACGATGACTCTGTGCAGCGTCTGGAGCAGCTGGAGACCATCATGGAGAACAACACGCAGTGGCTGCACAAGGTAGTAACCCGCCACACCTCTCCATGCTTTCAGTGATGCCGCGGCTCACAAATCGTGTGTCAGGTTACAGGTCATGAGCATGCTCACACTATGCAGGCAGGGGCTGATTTATCTCAGAGACTGTGTCCGTGGAACTGTTCACATTTTTTTTAACTTATTTAACCAATGAGGGTGTTTGAGAGAAGGCAGAACAGACAATCTCTGTCTACAGGTGATGCTCTCAGGGACAAAGGGCAGCTTCCTACTCAATTTCTGTGAGAAAATCATGCCAAAAAAATCTTACATTCTCCACCTGATATGCTACACTATATATGCAGAATGATCTTCTGGACTCGGGGTCGGGACTTGCTGTGGCTCCTGTCCAGTCTTGCAGGACTTGCACAGAACTCTGCACGCTACGAATTGGGATAAATGCTCCAAGTAGCCAGGATGCACTCAAGCGGGAACTGGCTAGGGAACGGTGCAGCGAATGCTAATTCATATCCATCTCATGACTGAGTTTGGCAACCGAGTTGGCAAGACTCACCGTCAAACGACACTTGAGAGTTCCAGCAGGAAAAGAAAGCACTGTTAGTCATGCCAGTGTTGATACTTTCAGGCAGAAGTTGTGCTTTGACAGTAATTGCAGTCAGACACTGTGCCCATTTCATCTTCCCCTCTGTCCGCCGCTCACGCTCAGACTGTCAGAACTGAGAGGAGCACAGGCTGCATGATGTACACTCGCATCCCTCCATGCAACCCATCCATGTTGTCGTGACGTTAAGAGAAAGAAAACTCTTTAGCCTCAGATACCAATCCAGCCTCTAGCCCTGCTCACTGCTCATTTGTAAGGTGCCAAACTCTCACGTCGCATCAGTGTGTTAATAGCAGAGAGATAGTAAGGGATGAAAAGCGCATCAAGCTTGACAGACGGCCTCTATGCATCACAGGGAGGAATTCAGCGCCGTTGGAGTGTCCACAAGTTGGCACTATGGCACCGAGAACCAGAGGCATCACCCCTTCATACAGGTGCAGTGAGAGCATGCTGCACCGCGGCGTCGGAACAGGCAGGGCGGAGCTGGGGCAGCTGTCTGCGATCTCCCATTATGAGGAGACCCTTTTAACGGCTTTTAGGATGGAACTAACAAGTCCATGCTGCTGGCGCCCGGCGGGAAGATGGTTGGGGGGGGCGGGGTCGAGCTTTTTAACAAAACCAGGAAGGGTCCAGCCCTCGCCGTTCCAGTTTATACAGTAGATTAAGCCAATTAAGCCGGGAAGGCAGCGGCTGGTCAACAGGTCAGTTTCATGTTGTTGTCTATGAATTGCTGGCAGCCTATTCAGACCATGGGAGATTTGAGTGGTGAAAACGGGGGAACCATAGAGGGCTCCCGGGTGCTTCAGACAAAAATGGCCAACCGATTATGCCAAGTCCCGGGACTGAGGCAGACAGATGGGCAATTAGTCTCTGTCTGAGGGACAAAACCATGGGATCTAGCTCCTTAAAACATCCAGGGCTCCATGTGTACCATCCACTATGACGGTTTAGCACTTATTACTTTATCAGATCACTACAAAAGGTCATAGCACTGACAGAATGATCTTCTAAAAGCCTTTTTTGATTTTTAGATAAATACATTTAAGCAATAAGTAAGTACAAGGACTTAAAACGTGTTGGGGAATGTATGAAATCAAATATATCGTAGTGAAGACCAGGGTCATCCGTAATATTCATGAAGTGAGAGGGAAAATGCAAAGTCAGCCGAGTCACAGCTGCTAACGAGTACAAAGACTCTGCAAACAGGCGAAACCAATCAGAAGCGGCAGGCAGAGATTTGGCCGGCTTCTTGGGGTCTATGACACAGATGTTACAAAAGTCTGGGGTCATGCCAGAGATGGGCATGGAGCCTGACCATCTCTCAGGAGATGACAGCCCAGACAGCTGAACAAGGTGCAGGATGGGAGGTGTGAAAACAATACAGCCACTCCTCAAACCGAGCCCACAAGGGCCATAAAGATCACGTAAATGAACCAAGGAGAGCAAGAAGCTGCTGGTGTTTAAGGGTTTTTAGATGCAGGTCAGTGAGTTTGTATGTCACGCTTGGTCAGGGTGGGGGAAACAGCAAAGGGTGGACAAAACAGGCTGGATGGGACCATTTAAAGGGAATAATGAACCGCCCAGACCCCCGGCTGTCAGTCGTATTCATGCTGCGAGACAGCCACCGTACAGCACGAGTGGAGAATGACGAGGATGAGATAGGCGGGAGGAAGGGGGTTCCGGAAACAAGACGTGTCCTTTACACTCAGTGCAGCTTAACGTCGTGTTTTTTCCTATCTTGCTGGAAACACACAGACGCCAATGCTGTGGACGCAACCTGTCACTCGTCGGTTCATCCTGTTTGTGACCCGTGTGGCTCGGCCAGCCCTTGGAGACCTAATGCCGGAAAGTTCCGTTTCAGGCTCCGGATGGTAGCGAGTGACTTTGTTCGTCTGGTCGCCCACCTGCCATCCTGACCCCGCATTCCACAAAGGGGGCCCCCTCACACCTTGCCCCACGTGGTATTGGCTCTGAGAGACACCTTTGTTTGTTACCAGTTAGCCAATCCCGATTGAAGAATAACTTTCATTTTGTAGGACAAAAAATCATGAAACACCAGTGTTATTTTTCAAACGTAGCACAAAAGAGAGATTAACTACAATGAGCGGCGACACAAAATCCTCCTCTCAACCCCCTTCATTGGGAGGGGGGGGGGGGGGGGCACCGCCAACCAAGGGTACAAAAAACAAAATTTTGGGGTTGGGGGGGTTCCCAACCACCCCCCTGACGGAAGGCACACCGAATGACAACCCGTC
>JAODLD010000069.1:692242-718573 GCA_026781065.1 Mormyrops boulengeri | reverse complement strand
CCCCCCCCCCCCCCCCCCCCCCCTCCCCCCCCCCCCCACACACCCCCCCCCCCCCCCCCCCCGCGCGGGGGGGGGGGGGGGGGCGGCGCAGCTCCATCCTAAGGTACCATAAACTAAAATATGGGGAGAGCGAGGGTCCCTACCACACCCCCACCCCGGAAAGCAGCAGGAGCCAAGATGGGATTTCCTGCTTCGATCGTCCGAACAGTTCCCAAACATGCCTTTCGCTCTTGGAGTACACTTCCCCCGCTCCCTGGCCGCATGGGAATTCAGGAGTCGCGGCACTGGAGACGTCAACGCCTGACTCGCGTGCCAGCTCCGCGGAGCGAAGAGAAGGAAAAGGCATTCATTATGGCCAAGGAAAGAGCCGTTCCGCTCCCAATCTGACTTCTAAAAATACCAGCCTGGCGCAGATTACGTCACTTCCGTGTCAGAGAGGCGGCTGGACAGAGAGTGCTCTGAGCGCCGCTGCCTAACTCAACAGGGAGACGAACATAAAATTACTGGGCTCATTTAGATCTCAGCAGATGCAGGATGAATGAGAGGCAGCAAATGTAACTTCCCTGAATCGGCTGGCACCATTTCAGCGCGCATTCGCAAAAAAAAAACACAGCGTTTAAAAGTTGTTTCGCTTGGGATAAACTCCAAGCCAAGAACAACAGCTTAAATCGAGCCATGTGTAATTCCAACATTCAGCTGTGAAAGTCTGGAGCCAAATAAATATTATACAGCCTAAATAAAAATTTGAACCGATTTGTTTGCGTTCCAGCCTGTTCAGCAAGTACAATAAGAAAATAAAACAAAAGCACATTATCAGCATAAATTGCTGCTATTGCTGATGCTGAGAATTGCTGAGGTGCAGCTCATAGGTTGCCCCAATACCCATTATGCCAGCATTACTGTTAGGCAAAAATGTGAACACTGCATCAGAACTGGAGACACACCGATACTCAACCAACGGTAATCGCTCAATGCCACTTACCGGGTCATTCCAAACACAACAAATTAGTTGTAGGCTGTGCTGTGTTACTTCCCTAATTAAAACTCTAACAGTAAACAGAGGCTGACACAGTCAGGCAGGGGCTAATGTGGGTTGTAGCTCTTCTCCAAATCCTCACGACAGTCTTTCTTCTGACACAGCAGCCCAGCCACGTTCCGGAAGGTTGAAAATGGTCCAGAACATGAATACGTCTCATCTCCTGAATATACTGGTTCTGAAAACCCCAAGGATATGAGTTTAATCTCCTCAGCCAGTTAAAACCCATCCCACAACTGAAAGAGACCTGAAGACTGTGGCTGTTCTACAGGGGCTGTGACCCTTGCAGAGAGATCTTATTTCCAGTCCCCATGTATCTCTACAGGAATCTCCAGCTCAGGGATGAAGCAGGCCCATTTCCCTCACTTCAGCGCTGTTCGAAACACCTGCTTTTCCAAGCCTAAGAACAGATTGTGAAAACACGCATGTCATTTATGTCTTAAGAAAACATACTGGGTGTACAGTCTGCTGGTGTATTTTGAGTCTATTCTTTGAGTGTTGTCCTATTATTATGATATGTTCAGAAAGGTCTGTTTCCATTTGCTTAACAAAAGTAAGCACTGGAAAAATGACTAACACATAACAATCCAGTGGGATAAGTAAGATATATCAGGACAATATCGGCAAGGGGAGAACTTCACTGATGTGAGGGGGATCACATCGGTCATCCAAGGCCATGTGTTGCTCTAGCTCCCTAAAGCGTATATCAACTCGGCCTCCTTCCGATGGAGCCAAAGTTGTATTTTTAGGCAGGCAGACTTTCAGCAGCCCACCATGGGGTCGTCTGTCCACCTGCTGTCTCTGGGCGGCCAAACACGACAGCAGTCCCCAAACAGGACACAGCCTTCATTCAATTCAAACAGAATTTAGAGAGAGCAGGACCACTACACTACACACAGCGCCTGCAGAGACTCCTAAACAAAGCTCTCTACTCCCATCTCTCCACGTTCCCTGTCTTCACCTAGCTGTCTCTCGGTCACTGAGCTCTTTCCTGTTTCCATCCCAGCTGGAGACATACATCCAGGACAGCATGAAGCAGGAGATGGTGCAGATCCAGCAGACAGCTGTGCACAACCACACGGCGGCCATGATTGAGTTTGGGACCAACCTCTTGAGTCAGACCAGAAAGTTAACCAGCGTGGAGGCCAAGGTAAAGGGGGACACTTTCCTTATTCATGTCACCAAAGGGACCAGAACAGTTCAAAACGATTCTTGTATTACTTACAGTTAACGGAAATAGGATTAACTACACAAGGTTACATTGGGTGTTGTCTGTCTCAGAAAGGATCTCTAGTTTCCACACTAGGTAAAGAATGTTTACATTCTCGTTCAGGAATTATTCTTTACCAGCATAGCTCCTCAAGGTAGATTAAAGCTGTATATTCAATTCATTTTTTACAGCACTTCTCACAACACAGTTTCCCCAAGGCACTTGTGGGGTGATGCATTACTAGTTCATGGATATTGAATTGCTCATGACACAGGAAAAAAGGAACAAACCAAAAAGTTATGTTTGCCCCTGAAGGCTCGCCGCTCACTCCCTAACACACTTGCACGCCACCTCCCCTAACACGCTTCCACTGTTTTCTGCACACACCTCTCTGTTCATTATCCACACACAGGCCACGTTCGAATGCTGAAAATCAGTGGCCCCGCTTTATCGTGAAAAGGCCTTTTCAGCAGCTCTGTGGACCGCGTGAACTCGCACCACACAGCCGTCCGTCTGAGACGAGATTGTTTGGTTAAAGCCAGACCTTAAAGCTTTTTACCCCCTTTGACAACCGGAGCCAAAACTTCGACAAAAGTACTCTGGTGTGTCACTGCACCCCCTCCCCCCACCCCAGCCCAGAGAACATCAAAAGCTCTGCCCTTGTCGGGCAGCGAAAGGGAACGAGAGCAAATCCCTCTGCCAAACACACTGGTGTTCCCAACAACAACTGCAGCTGAACCTGAAGAATTTCAGTTAACCATGAAATTGTTGCCTTTGCAGATAAAATAAAGGCCTCCATTATTTTCCTAAGCAAGACCGATAAATAACTAAAATAACCAATCTTCTGAATCCACAAACATAACGCTATCCTCAGGGCGGATTTTGATGTTAAATAGCAGTTACATCTGACAAAGCTGAAACAACCCGCAATCACATTTTCTCACACGGGCCTTACGAAAATCGCATAATGACAGAAAGCGAGTCTCCCTTCATCATGTAAACATTTCAAGTGACTGAAATCTTGAGCAGACCCGTTTCTGAAATCTGGCTGTTTTTAGGTTATAAATCAAACAACGAGGCTTGAACTCCAGCTCCTCGAAAACTCCCTGTCAACAAACAAACTGGAGAAACAGATCCTCCTCCAAACTAATGAAATAAACAAACTCAACGACAAGAACAAGTAAGTAAAGAGGGTTTGAAAC
Organism: Mormyrops boulengeri; assembly: GCA_026781065.1. Lineage (NCBI taxonomy): Eukaryota > Metazoa > Chordata > Actinopteri > Osteoglossiformes > Mormyridae > Mormyrops > Mormyrops boulengeri. The sequence continues at coordinate 715,125 of JAODLD010000069.1, read as the reverse complement.
TTCAAAAAGCCGCCATCATTGCTCCTCTCTCATTCCCCTGAGCTTCTTCTGTAGAAAGAAACAAAAGGAACTGGAGCATCACAAAGTTAGTGTAAAATTGCTTGCTTTTGAGTCTTAGTATCAAAAATGAGAACGTTTAAGGCCCCCATACACCTAAGAGCCCAGGGTTCAAGCCCACAGTTGCAGAGAAACAGCAGGGCACCGCATGACACTTCTGAACCCGTGGGCTAGCTTTCTGGAGAGGCGTGTGGAGGAGATGGAAGGCCAGCGGCAGGAGGAGCTGAAGTCCTTGCGTGAGCAGGAGGAGCAGCTACAGCAGCTGGTGCAGCAGCAGGCGGGTGTCATGGAGGAGCTTGTGCAGGAACTGCGACGTGCCACCTCCAACAACTCAGCCCTGCAGCGGCAGCAGGAGGAGCTGCTGCGTACCGTCAACAGCCTTGTGGCTGTCATCGCCATACAGCCCAGTGAGTGGGGTAGGGGGACATGACTGACTACCGCTTGTAGTTGTCTGTCCAGAATCGGGGGTGGGGTATGTGGAAATACTGTAGAGACCAAAAGGAGATTTTGTATGACGGTACGCCTCCCATTTCAGACACAATACTGGGGATTAATGAGTGACCGGGTGATTAAATGGCCAATGAGATGCTCAGAGTAACGGTATGCTTTGTTCCCTGCAGAGGCGTCAGCCATGACGCAGGAAGCCCCAGCTCTGTACAAAGACTGTGCCGCCCTCTACAAGGCAGGCAAGACGAAGAGCGGAGTCTACACGCTGGCGGCAGGCAACAGCACGCAGGGGATCAAGGTACATCCCAGCCCCCTTTAAGAAACATCTCTGTTCTGCAGAAACAGCCTAAAGAAGCACATTTCTCCTGAGGAACCAGTAATGAGAGTTAATACTGCTCAGAGCCTTGGTCTTGGGCAAATCAATGTAAAAAAAGACATTCAAAACATGTAGATGACGAAAGAGGACTTAATCTGAGAGGAAACTAGATGCTCTCCATGACTGTTAGCGTAACCAAACAAGAGGTGCATTCACTCCCTCTGTTCCCTACGTGGTGCGGCTAAGAGATGCGTCACCTAGGATACCCCAACAGGGGACAAACCCAGGCTTCTTTTCAGCCCCCACAAGGTTCATGCGTTCTTGTTACTGAGCCTCTAAACCTCAAACCTGAACTCATTAGCAAAAAGTAGCTAAATACAGCAGAGGATAAAAAGGATAAAAAGCTGAAATGGCAGGGGGCGGAACCTCACGGTACTCCGATGCAGTCTGACCTCCCCCCACTCCTTTCCAGGCTTACTGCGACATGGAAACGGCAGGCGGTGGATGGACCGTGCTGCAGAAACGCTTCGACGGCCGAGTCGATTTCCATCGCACGTGGAACGAGTACAAGACGGTAAGGTGGTTACTGTGGTTTCTTCACAGCAGGGTCATGAGTGAGGGGCATGATCCCCCAGCCAGCACACCTGTCTAATAAGATTTTCATGAATAAAATGGGGGTGATATTGCCGGGGCAGTGACCGAATGGCTCCTTCTGCATTTTGCCAGGGCTTCGGGGATCCTGCAGGAGAGTACTGGCTGGGGAACGACTTTATATTTCAACTGACCAACCCTAACCCTTATGTCCTGAGAATCCAGCTAATGGACTGGGAGGGGAACTCAGCATTCTCTCAGTATGACCAGTTTTCTCTAAACAGCGAGGCCCAGAAATATAGGTGAGATGCGAATAATGACTCCTACTCCCACCACAGCTGCACACTCCAAGACCATCATCAAAAAAACACATACTTTTTTTCTTTCCTATGCCGAAAACATTATATATGATCCAGACTTGCAAAGAAGTCTGAGCTAAACAGAGGCTGTGACGGGGCTGGCCTGAGGCTTCCACGCTGCAACGGGAGGGGATGGGGTTATGATCCTCCAACCTTCTCAAAATCTCAGTGGGGGAGACAGGGGGCTAATCCTTCCTCAGTCTGTCATGCCCCACAAAGGCCTGGCAAGCACGCTCCGGACAAAATGGCTCCATGAGCCCAGAGTGCACAGCAATCAGGACGTAAAAAAAAGTTAACGTTCTTCAGGATAAAACGCTGGAAACTTCCCAGCCAAAAGAAACTTGTCATGAGTCTTTCTGCACCATTGCACATAAAGTGCTGCCCTGACTTCCTGCTTAAATCCTGTTTGTGATAAACCTGTGAAACGTGTTTACTACCTGTTATTGCGGTTGCTGCTGGACTGAGCCCTTTCCAGGCACTCACACTGATGAGCTTCCCGTACACTCACTCTGTCTCCCGTGTTTAACCACACAGGATACACCTTAAAGGTTACGCTGGAACAGCGGGCAAAACCAGTAGCTTTGGTCAGCCGGGAAGCGACTTCAGCACGAAGGATGCGGACAACGACAAATGCGTCTGCAAATGTTCCCAGCTGACAACGGGAGGTAAGGACCCCGGCAGGAGCCATCCATCTCCAAAGTCGCATTTGTCTCTCTGCACCTGACGGCAGCATGCAGCTGAACTTGAGATTGCTCTCGAAAAGGGAGCTCTGCTTAAACAAAAAAAAATAATACCCTGCTCGTTGCCAGGTCAGGGCTCTGAAGCAGGATTAGGCCGGAGTTAATCAGAGGCTCATTTGGGAATTGTGGGCCTGGGGAGGGGCTGACATTAACAGCCTGGGAACCAGGGGGGTTCTCCAAAGCTCAGCGGATGTCCTGGGCAACATATAGGCGGGGCGTGTGGGATTGGCAGGCTGCCGGTTCTCTGCTGCGACCCTGTTGCTTGCTGGCGGCGCTGACCCCGTGGCCCGTCATTCAGGCATCCCGGCTCGCCTCTGGGAATCGCTGGGAATGAACATCTGTGCCAGAACGGCGGGTAGGACAGGCAGCTTCTCTACCAATAAGTTCCTTAAAGGAACAGGAGAAGTCCCTCTTAACAGGGAGCCCTATTATCCCAAGGGTTCCCAAAAAAGAACACAGGCTAGGAACTTGGGAATGACAATATGATTTTGTCTTAAATTGGCACTAAACTGCGTTTCTGTTGTAGGCTGGTGGTTCGATGCCTGTGGCCCATCCAACCTGAACGGTATATATTACCAATTGGGCCAGAACACAAACCGCTTCAACGGGATCAAATGGTACTACTGGAAAGGCTCAGGCTACTCACTGAAAGCCACGTCTATGATGACCCGTCCTGTTGACTTCTGAGGGCACCTGCCGCCATGCAAGCTGTTTCTCGTAGCGCTTTTTCATTTGAAAGGGAACTTCTGCTTTGTTTGGTTGCTCTGAGTCATCACTGGGCCATCCTTGTGGAGTGCAGCGGACGAGCCAGACACGGAGGGAACCGTCTGCGGCGTGTGACTGAGAATAATCCCAGCCGGGAAACAAGTACAGCTGGATGGGGGGGGGTTACTCTGGGATTTGGGGGTATGCCGGAGTGGGGCCATTGGGCCTGGTTCCCGGTGTGAGAGGACTCAAACGCTGCACGCAGCTAACTCAAACACCCACACAATGGGGGAGCTAACAGGCTCGCCTCAAATGGCTCATACCCCCGTGAGGGACTCAGAGACCTTATTTATAAAAAGACTGGAACTGCTGGGACATTGAAAACTGTCAGCAGACAAACAACCCTGAGAGGCTGTATTGAGGTGATGAACAGTTGTGTTAAAAAGCACATGTGCAACTACCATTCATTACTGCTTAAACTTTCTGGGTACATGGGAACCATACTAAAACCAAACATCCAAAATGAGCTTTTTTTTTGTACAAATTGGGTGACACGCAACTGGCTTTTTGTGATAAACCCATCACTGTGTCACATGATCCTGCACTCCGACATGTTTGGCCAATACAAACTCACATCTTTGGCTTGTCAGAGAGGCTGGAAGCCTTTGGTGTAACTGCTGCGAAGAAGGCCCCCTCCACCATGCTAATTAAAGCCCGGCACGTTGGCTCCCTGCAGGCACATTGGTTCTCACTTGCTGCCACAAAAAATCTGAAGCTGCTGGAGACTGACGCTCAGCTGCTTGTCTGTTACCGTCCTGATATTCCACACGTCATCCCAGTTGTCAGGGTAATAATGGTTCATGGTTATAACTGCATTTAACCATTAAAAAACCATAATTCATGGCAGTGTTCTGTGCTATACATTATGCGACACACTAAAATCAAAGCGAGATCCATGATGGCAGACTTCAGTACTTTTTCTCCTGTACATTTCCTATGAGACACACGTGTGTACATGTAAGCGTGACGTGTGCTTTGCGTTACATCTGTCTCACAAAAACTCGAATAAATAAATGGACCCAAGAGGAAACACTGTGGTCTGTTTCATTTAGAAAAATTACTACTACGTATAATTGCAGTTACCACACAGCAACAGTAAGAATGCAGAGCAGCCAGAAGAGCAGCCTTTAAATCCAGTGTGCAGCTGCAGCGTACAGGCCCTGGTCCCCCCCCTATGCTGCACTGCCATGCTTTGGAAGTATTCATACCATTCTGTTGACATGAGGATGAAACCTTAAATATACCAGCAGCGTGACACCATGCCCCCCCCCTCCCCCCCCCCGATTAACAGGGAGGATGGTCCCTAGGGACCCCTAGCATGACCCGCGCGTGAGACAAACAGGAACCTGGCCATCAGCCGCCCTGTCAGGAAGCCATGGGGGGGGGGGGGTTGTTACAATCAAGGGCCATCACGTGCCGACAGAGCCGTCCACAAACAGGTCAGTGTCGCTCGCACCAAAGTCACATGACGTGATGATGCGTCCTCCTGAGCCCCAAGGAGGGCCTTGCTGCATGCCTCTATGCACAGCCCTGCTGCTCGGGGAGGGGGAGTACTGAGGTATTTTTAACACCCCCTCCTATTTACACAGAGCCAGATGCAGGAAGATGTTCATTCATGAATCAAGGAGGACAGGAAGAGGCAACTTCCACAGGGGACAGAAGGCTGTGCATCCACCATGACTACAGCTAATAAACTTAATGGGTTTCCTCTGTAACCCATTCCACCACACTTAGTGTCCTGCAAGGACGCGGGGACCTATCAAACAGGAAAAGGCTGAAGTCAAACAGGACAATGACCTGCCTGTCCTGAGCCGCCGAGGGTGCCTAACCCACTCAAGCTCATGGCAAACAGAACAGTGACTTGGCTGCCCCGAGCCACCAAGGGTGCCTAACCCACTCCACTTGGGCTCATGGCAAACAGGACGGCATCCTGGCTGCGCCGAGCCACTGAGGGAACCTAACCCACTCCACTCGGGCTCATGAGCTGCATGTTACGTCACCTATGGGTGCAGCTCCCTTTTTCGGACACACACATAGAGCTCGCCCTGCACCGTGTACAAACAGCATTTGCCTTGAAGAGAAGCGGTATGCGGCAGCAGTGTCATGACGGGGAGGGACACTCACAGGGGCTGCTGGGAAGTGGTCAGACAGCTCATAGGGCTCCTCGGGGATCCAGCGGCCATGCTCCAGACACCACAGGATCTGTGGATGTGCAAGGAGCCTTTAACCAGCCAGCTGTCCACCGGCAGGCAGAAACACTGCCACGGGGTAACAGCATGCAATGAAAATCTCTGCATGTCTGTCCAATCTCCATAAAACACAAATTAAACACAAAGCACCAGCACAAATTAAGACAATAAATACAAGTACAATTTTGATAATCTGTAAACTTGGCGTAATGTAAATATATGGTACAAATGCCACAAGTATTGTAAAAGAGTGGATGAGGAAAAGGAGGTTATTACTGGCCAGCTATTCTTAAGTGCCAAGCGTGGTTCACTGGACTGATCTTATTTATACAGTTACTAGCATCACTGATAGGCATAACAGAGGTGTGACTAGGCCAGCCCCTTAACTGGTCACACCCCACCTGCTGGAGACACCCACCCATTCGAAGGACAGGATCCAGCAGCCACGGGCAATGCCCAACAGCACGTTGAGGGTGCGCCGGGGGTTGCCCGTCACCACGTGCGTGGTGCTTTCGCATACACTGTCCGCCAGCGAGAAGCCGCCCAGGGTCTCCACCACCTGCAGGACAGTGTTCTGCTTCCTGATCGCAGACACAGGGTGGTTATTCGAGAGGGACCCACTTTGTCTAGAGTGAACTTAGCCCACAATTCCCCAGAAGTGCTCATGGAGGTACTTACTCACTTGACATGCTGGTCATCACTAACGTCCTCTTCACCTGCAAAAAGAACAGAGAGGGTTAACAGCAGCGATCAAGACACGGGCACAAAACATTGGAGACCGGCAGCGAGAAGTGGCAGTTCGCGGAGCGGAAACACAGGGGCAGCCTTGCTAACAGCAAACGCCTCCCCTGCACAGGCAGGCATGTTCTTTTCTGCTGCCGACAGGAATAAAATTCAAGGCTGCTAGGTGCATAAAAACAACAAAAGAACAACGAACTGGGTGGCAGTGAGGCATTCAGGGGGGCAGGTGTGGAAACACAGCCTCCAATGACGCCTGCTTCATGGCCCCAGGAACAGCGGGCATCAAGGGGGGCCCTCAGCACCCCGCAGACGACTGGGCCCTTCCTGTGTGAGGAACACAAGCTCTGGCCCCATGCAGGAAGAAGGAAGTGCAAGGGTGAAGGTCTGACAGTGGAGTCCGTTTGGAGGTAGGCAGTGGCCCTCCAGTGCAGGCAGGTTCTGTTTTTTCCGCACATCGTCCACCATTTCCCCTCACAGGCGCATAACAGCACCTGTGTTAATGAGGTTCACATTGCCACAGTTTAGGATGGCGTGAAAACTATCCCGTAACAGACGCGGCGCTGCCAGACATCCCCGAGATGCTGAGGACAGTCGCCAACTGGAAGAGCTGCCCTGCTTTCCAGAACAAGCCCAAATCCAGTTGGCATGAAGGAGACCTTTTTAAAGGGAGATGGACTGCAGCAGAACCAAGCTGTCGGTGTATGAATGAGGGAGTGGAAACAGGCCCAGGATGGGCACTGTTGGAATATAAAACGTCTCGTCTACCACCAACAGGCTTGCACGGCAATAATAAAAAGTAAAGGCTTTAATTTGTAAAAGTATAAAGGTTTAATACAGAATTACCTCTTTGCGCAGGAGTTAATCTTGCCTAAAATAATCAGTCACTTATTTAATTAAAGTCACTGCTCTGTGATTAAATTTTTTCGGTAAGGCGTTCTGACAGTTTTGAGACACAACGTTAAATGAGTCCAATGCATGAAAGGAGCCTTTGGCAGGACATCACTGAGACCCCTTTGTCTCCCTGCTCTTCACCCAAAAAGGCCCGAGGCTGCTGAGAAATCAGCCTGCGGCTCCATTTCAGACTCCTCTCAGTCACGCTTTGAGGCATCACTCATCATGACAGAAAAATCCCTCCAAAGAGCAGCAGCTTGCCATTGGGGGCGTTGACCACCTCAGCCTCTGCGTTCGTGGGGCGGGACAGCTAGATTACTGCTGGGCCAGCTATCGTGGGGACACCCATCTTGAAGAGCGAACCGAAAAGTGCTGCCAGAGCAGCCCCCGCCCTTTTGGGTCAGGGGGAGACCAAGGCCCCCAGCTTTCTGCTAGAATGAAACAGGTCTTGGTGGCACCCAGAGTGGGCTGTACAAAACGGAGGATAAAAAAGGGGGTCTGAAAACAAAGGGCTGGCGTGAAATGTGGCGTGAGCTGGCTTTCAATGGCACCCGGCACAAACGAAGGAAATTCCTGGGAGTATGACACGGCCTTCTCAGAGCGCCGGCTGGTGCTTGCTCAAGCGGATCTATTCATGCTCACTCTGGGTATGACATGGGTCAGCTCCCAGCTACGGGCTGCTTTCGCCCCGGGCCGGGTCTAACCGGGCCAGCCCGTGAAGTCCTTTACGCACGGCCGGCAGTGAGCGCCCATCTCTGAACAATGAGGCCCCTATCGGGCAGCCATCGCAGCAGAACTCTGACTCCTCACTGGTGGGGGCCTTACATGCATGCAAAACAATAAGCAAACACGCCTTTTGGGTTCAACGGACGGGAACTCCGCGTGACTTCCTGACGTGCACGCTGAGACACAACAAGGCAGGTGCGCGAATCGCCCCCGATTCGGACGACAACCGATGAAGTCAGCGGGCAACCTGACCCAGCATGACGATGTATCTCATGATCCTGACCTTGAGGAACTACAGCAGAAAAAGCCCGATTACCTATCGCAAGACACGCCTTGATAAGAGGCCGGTGCAACATGCATGCAATAGACTATGGAGCTTTATGGCCACAAGAGAAAACGTGCAAAGGCACAGTAATATGCAAGTTAACTGAAGTCACGGTCTTACTATGTCACAAATGTAATTAGTCCAGTTTCTGGTCCCTCCCAAGGTTTCTTCCTTCTAGGGAGTTTTTCCTTGACACTGTCGCATCTGGCTTACTCACTGGGGGCTTTGGGCAGGGATGCTGTAGAGCGCTTTGAGACAAGGTAATGTCTTCTAGGCTACAAAAATAAATTTTTTGTTGTTGTTTCCAGGGGGAGTGATACCAATTGCTCATATAAGAGGCACTAACATCTCGAAGCTAATAACTTTGACACCTCCTTCACACACATACGAGGAAGGAAGTCATTCGAAACCTCAGTAACAGTATCTCAGTGGGGCTATGAATCTCAGCTTTATCATCTAAGCACGGTAATTTATGAGCTAATACAGGCCACTCCCACACCAGGGGACAGAGGGACTGGTTCTCACGTGACTGTTTTTAAGACTCATATTTGTCAAGTATATCCATGACTATAGCACCTTATTGACCAGTGGCCCACAAACACCCTATTAAGCCCATGGACGGTGGTCCACTGGGTACACACTCATGTGGACGTGACGCACATGTGACGCAGAGACAAAAGCCTGCCTCTATGCAGAGCAGGTGCTCATAGGGAACAGGAATATGGAACAATGAGAAAGCAGATGGAGGCAGGAAATCAACAGCAGCACCCCCACTCAAACACTCACAGAGCAGCACCATCAAAGGCACCCCTCGTCCATCACCGAGACTGAAAAGGACCCTAACGATTCTCCTCCTGCTGCTGTTGGCCACACGTAACGAAACCTTTCCTCCCTTGCTCCATGAAAACGGGCACTGCAGTGCTGCACCGGGAAGCAGGGGTAACTTACAGAAGAAAAAATAAATGTAACCCAGTACCAGAAAACTCACTTAAGTCTCTAATAGCATCAATAAACACAGCAATTAACTCAGACCTTAACTGTTCCCATCAAATGACTCACTCAAAATGTATTTAATGCCACAGGTTAAGCTTTCAGTGTGAAATCTGCAGTGTTTGGAAGTTAATTCACGCTGAGCCCACTTAGCCCAGAAGACTCACTGTAGCAACCAACACCTGCTGGCCCTTTGCCAACCACAGAGCACAACTGTAAAATATCTTTGGCCTACAATCTACTACCAAAAGCAACACTTTACCTTCCTCTTTTCATGGGCCTTCAATCCCCCATTTTTGTCCTGCGTTTCCCGCTTGCTAAACATTTCGGAGGGGCTGTAGCTTACATCAGTCACACATGCAGTCCTGCAGCCTAAAACCAAAAGCATTGAAAAACACAAAAGGGGGGCAATTGTTAGCTCAGGGAAGGGGGGGGGTAGTAGTAACTAACGACAACAAACAGGTGCACTGAAGAGAGCAGACAGCTGTGGAGTACCCAGTACCCATAATTCTGTGCATGTGCAAGCAAGCATGTGCCTTTAACAAAACACACGACAGGAACACAACCAGGTGGCTAACTAATGCTTTCTGGGGATGAAACACGCTTCTGCTGTAACTACCTGCTTCTGCTAACTGAAGGATACGGTTAGTTATTGAGCTGAAACACATACACGCGCTCATTAAGGCAAACGAGACCCATTTAAAAAACACTCCACACTAGTCCAGAGAGTTTATTGGAAGACAATTTAAATCTAAATATTTTATTCATGTAAACAGCAACAGTAGTAGGTCGGTATAAAAGCGCAGAATCCTTGACGTCACATACTTTCCACATTCGAGTCGCCGTCCTCTTTGGAGACCAGAAGACAAGGCTCCTCCCTCTCACTGGCTCCTTCACACACTGCAATTGGGTCCAGTAATGTCAATCCATTTGACTGACTAGCATGGCCACTGTTTCCACTGAGGGGGGACTCAGATGTCTCTCTGTTGCCCAGCTTCCCATCCAAAATGACACTGGTGGCACTGACGGGGGCTTGGCGCCTTTTCCTGCCCCTGATATTGCTCTTGGTTCTCTTCCTTTTTCGTGAGGTAGGTTGTAGCTCCAGCTGAGGCAGTGCCACAAACTCTGATTCAAGGGACAGGCAGGTGGGGAGGGTACACTTATGGCCACTCTGGTCTGGCTGGTTAGCCAAAGAGAAGTAATCCTCGAACACCCCATCGTCATCTGCCGTGGAAGAATGTGCTGGTGTACCAGGGGTCCCTGCATCATTAGCACCCAAAGACCTCGCTTGCCAAAGGGCAGACTTTAGAGACAGGGCGGGTCTCCACTCTGTGTCCGAGTCTGCCTCCACCGTGTTTTTGGCCAAAGAAGCCCCACAGACGTGCACGGCAGGATCTTGGGGCTCCAGAATTGTCTGGCTGCCTCCCTTTCGCATGTGACCCCCCAAGGGTACAAGCGTGGGAGTCCTACATTCGTCTCTGCTTTTCAGGGTTGTCTGGACGCCTTGATTGTTTGATTCTCCCGCAAGAACCACATCCTTAGTTAGTCTCCCTCTAGCTTTTTCCGTTATGGCTGATCTCCTGGGTTTTTTATCTGCAGCTCGGGCTCCCTGCTCCTCCACGACCAAAGCATCGAGGTCTGGCATTTTCCTTTGCTCGTGGGTCGATTTAACATTGGAATTTGAAGGCAACCTCGTGCTGGTCCTCTTATTTTTAAGATTTGCTTTTTCCTCACAAGGCACCTGGGTGGAGCCCTGCTTCTGCTCCTCTTCACCATCAAGCATGAAGGTTGTATGGAGGTCAGAAAAAGATACATCACACTCAGATTTCTCATCTGCAACACAGAAGTCACACGTCAGTCTGCAAACCACAACAGATCTGAAATAAGCATGCAGATCTGCGCACCAGAACATTTATGCATTACCTTCCTGTGGGAAAGAGGTACAGGGCAGCTCAGTCAGATGGGCTTTGTCAAAGGAAAACTGTGGTGATGACTGCGATGTGGTCATCTGTGAGGCTGAGAGAGACCGTCACATAACACATAAGCCAACGTTCACATACACGTAGCATCTGGAGTTCATGTTCATGGACAGTCCAGGTCCCCACATTTCACTTGTCCTAGTAAAGAAACACGCTCTCCACAGGGAGTTACCCAGAGGCAAATGCAGAGGGCTCAATGTGTGTGTAACTGGCTATATGTCACACATGAAGGACACAGTCTCCCTGTCCCTCTGTGCGAGTTCTCTTTCAAATACAATGTCACTGTGTATTGAGGATTCCTGTAGTTTAAAAGCCTATTTAGTTGGGACTCAACACCCCCTAGTGCACGGGTTGGCAACCTGCGGCTCGCGACCCCCATGCGGCTCTTTGACCACGTGACTGCGGCTCTTCTCAGAACGATACACATTCATATTTCATGCCTTAACATATTATGACAATACGTTCGCAAATATAAATAATTTATTCATGGGTTAATATTTTTCATTTAGATATTTCTTTCGCTATATGTGAATGAGGCGCTCCGTCGTGCGCACTGGCCTGTGATGTCTTAACTGTATAATTTACATCTTCCTCAAAGTCATTCTCTACGATGAGATTACGTCTCCGGTCAAATGCGACGCTTTCCGGAGTTTTCTTTAGTACTTGAGATTGGATGTAGGCAATAAAGTTTTATTGGGATTCCTAATTCTTTCATACACTTTTTGTAGTATATCGTCACCACGCCTTCCCAGATCTTCGTAGAATTATTATATTTCCTCAGATTTACATATTATATCCAGCTGAGTTCGGAGTGGTGAGGACATTTTGCACTGCTCGGTCAGCACAGTTACAAGTAGTGAAGTGGAGAGTGAAAGGCAGACAACTGCAGAGCCGAACGAACTTGGGTGAGGATGAAGACTATCGCTACAGAACTGAACAAAATTGTAGCGCGGAGGTACCAGCGGGCAGCGCGGCATGTTGGACTGATGCCAGCTTTTAAATAGTTCTCAGTCTCAATCCATTGCGGCTCTTTGAAAATGTTGGGTCAGACATTTAGGATAAAATGGCTCTTTGCTTTAAAAAGGTTGCCGAACTCTACCCTAGTGGTACAACAACGTAACAACAGTTTGGCTGTTTCCCATCTGAGTTACAACCCCCCCGTCATTCCCACCCCAATGTAAAATTGCATTTCCCCCATTAAGTCCAGTGAAATGAGGTTGTGCTGATGAAAATTACCCCGCTTTAACCATGTGGATTCTTTAACAGCCAAACAAATTTGGGTCAATTGTTCTGAACGAAAGCCAGCTATAGATATCGGACCTAGAGGCAGCGACTGGGCTCAGGGAGAGCGACGACTCCACACACCCGTTGGAGAGAGGTTTTCCCGGCTGTGCTTCATTTGCCTCAAACGCTGTGCCATGGCATCCGCCCTCTTGGACGAAGGGCTGTACACGATGGTGCTCTCTTCGTCGATAAGGAAAGGTGACAGATCCAAAGCTGCCAGGGGGACAGGCAGATGGGATGTCAGCAGAGGGGAGCCTGAGGGGGCTCCCCGGATGCCGAGTGACTTACAGACAGGTGAGGGTGGCAGTAGCTCCTTCATCATGCGATCCAGCTTCCTCTTCATGCGCCAGTTGTTTTCTGGGGTCATCTCTGGGACGTTCCTGGGCTGCATGCACCGATGCTTATGGGGTGAAAGGAGACACAGTGTTAGCTGGCCCTCACTGCCATAAACAGTGTCCAGTGCGCCAATGGGCCTGTACGTTTAAGCTGGTCTCTGCATGTAACTGTCTGTAAACATTCTCCTTAATGTAGAGTCATTTAAAACAGGAGACCTGGGTCCCAAAAGCAGACATGGATTTCTAAGTGAAACAGGCAACCTGAACTTCTCTCTGCATCTGGCCTTGGGTATTTACCGTTCGTTTACCGAGAACTTTATTTGCTACGCTCTCCTCATGTATCGCCGGACATGAACCTTCATCAACATGTTTACCACTGTCTTTACACCTGGAAAGAAGGAAACAAAGCACAAGACAGACAGGATTTTTTTTTTTTTAAACTTTAACTTGCCAGGTGAACCATTAGTGCCATCTACTGGCTGCTGTTATGAGCATGTTGCAGACCAAAAAAAGCCAGAAATTCACATTTACTCTGCACAGGCAAAAGTATTGAGTATTGAGACACACCTCTTGATCATTAAATTCAGGAGTTTCATTCAGACCCATTGCGTGATGTTTAAAATCAAGCACATACTGTAGCCATACAGTGTGGTTTAGAAACATTTGCGAAAGTAGAGCTCAGTAAATTCTAGCATGGTGCTGTCATAGGATGCCATCTTTGCAATAAGTCAGTTTGAAATTTCTACCCTGATAGATATTATATGGTCAACTGTAAGTGATATTATTGCAAAGCGGAAGTGTTTAGGAATCACTTCTCTGTCTGGCAGCCTGATGGACGAGTCTGGGTTTGGCAGATGCCAGGAGAATGTTACGTGCCTTAAAGCTTCGGCATACCAAGACATTTGACAATTGTATGCTTCCAACTTTGTGGGAACAGTTTGGGGAAGACCCTTTTCTGTTCCAGTATGACTGTGCCCCAGTGCATAAAGCAAGGTCCATAAAGACAAGGTTAGGTAAGTTTGGTGTGGAAGAACTTGACTGGCACGCATGGAACCCTGAGCTCAATCCCATCTAACACTTTTGGGATGAATTAGAACAAAGATTGTGAGCCAGGTCTTCACGTCCAATAGCAGTGTCTGGCCTCACAATTGCTCTTCTGGGTGAATGTGCAAAAAATTCCCACACACACTCCAAAATCTCGTCCAAACGCCTTCCCAGAAGACTGTGTTATAGCTGCAAAAGGGGAACCAAATCCATATTGATGCCTATGGATTTAGAATGGGATGCCAGGGGCCCCAATACTTTTGTTATCTCATACAGATGTTTAGTTGTAACTTCAGTTTTAATGACCATACCACTCATAGCCAATGTATAAACCCTGATTACCTTTATAATTATCAATAATTACTCAGATAGACAGAGACTTACCTATCCACCCAGAGCACTGAAACCAGCTTGACACCCAATTGCTTGGCTTTATCCCACGTGGACTGACGGCCATGTTTGAAGACCACATGGGTTACCTGCTTGTTAAGTGTCTTGGACACCTGGGGTTGTTGCAGAGAGATGGAGTCTGATAAGCACCTTTGCGTCTTTGATTTTTAAAAGTTCTGTCATAGCTCCAGCTACAGCATGGGATCACTGAAGAAATCATGTTCAAATACCCTGACTTCACATGAGACGTGTCATCATGCGAACATCTGCAGTGTGGAACCACTAGATGCAGCCAGTACGCTCTGGATTCCCCCTGCCCTGGGACTGTCATACTTCCTCCACACACTACATTTCCCATGTTGCAGTCTGGGAACTCTAGAGGCAAGCCCCAGCTCTCATCTGTATCCCGGCTCTGGATCCTACCCCCACTACAACAGAACTCCATAAACTACAGCACAACCAGGCTGCTCTTACCTCTGCCCCCATCTCCAGTAACTGCTTAATGAAAGGTTTAGAGTAATTCTCTGTTTTGCTGGAGGACCAGACGTCAACAAACGCGACGACATCTGGAAAAGAAGAGATGATGCAGATGAGACAGCACATGCTTTCGACCCCACCTGGCTCCAGGCTCTCCTGAAGCGGAGTAAATGACATTTCCCTGCTAACATAAGGGTTTCCCAGAACACTGGGGACAACCATACCTTTGAGGACAGCAGCAGATGTGGGATTTGACGTCATTGCGCTCCAGATGTCAAGCTCTCCTTGGCAGCTCCTGAGCCTAAGGAAGAGAAGGCTTTGTTAGGCGTGTCACTGAGAAGCAGAATGCACTTCATATTCATGAATTACGAAATATGTCTAGAACACTTCAAAGGGCATCAGGCCTCCTCTGGGAAATCCCTCCCTTACATGGGAGAACTCCGCTCATAGTCACTACAAAACTGGGGTCACAAAGACGTTTGATGGATTAACGTTTGCTGCACACAAAGTAGGAATGGGCTGGGACAGTAGCTGCAGGTATCACCCACGACAAACGCCGACATGAGATTGAGGCACTGGCACGTCCCCCGTGGATAAATCCGCTAGATTAAAGACTACATTATAATATAATAAACGAAGCCATTTGAAGGCAGAACAGGCTCCCCGAATCAATCAAACAGCAGGTCCTGAAAGCAAGAAATAATGCAAGTCAATCTGGGATTTTAAATTTCATTTCCTTTTCATAAAACCACAAGAAAATAGATGCTTGCTTTCACTTTAAACCCAGAAGGGCAAAGGGACTACATCAGATGGCAAGTTAAACATGAGCCCTTGGCAGTGGCTTTTTATAACGGCAACCTGACAGTTCCTTGAAGGATCTACCCAGATCAGCTCAATTAAATTTGGAAAAAAAGGGACAGGTCTGCAGACTGGCCCTCAGGATACCCACTAAGCAGTGACGTCATCTCTCCGTAAAGTTTGAGGAACCTTCTGCAGCCATGGCCCTCTGCTCAGAAAGTCAGACAGTGGATTTTTAATCCTAGCGCCAGCGCCAGAACCACAGCAACCATGGGGTATCAATCGTGCTGCCAGCTTTATCTCACACCTTAGCCCAAATCCAGGCAAACAGCTCTTACTGCCCCTTTAAACCCCACCACCATGAAATAATCCCAATAAGATACAACCTTAAAGCCCAAAAAACTAACATGGATCTTGCACACTGCTCTGGATATACAAATAATATTTACTCTGAAAAAGACCGCAGTCCTACAGATGTATCAGGATCAAATACATGTGCGATCACCGAGCAGGGTCAGATCAATAAATGCCGTCTTATTCCGGCACCAATCGGTCACGCCTCATAACTCAGAACCCCGACATACTCACTGCTGAAGTACGAGTGCGGCTATAAGACGGATCCGCAGCGTTAACTAAACTTTCACCTAAAGTGATCTGAAAAACATATATACATACGCTTCTAAGTCGCTCTGGAAAAGAGCGTCTGCTAAATGCGTCAAATGTAAATGAATACGTAACACACTCTAACCCCGACCAGCACGTCAACTACCTTTTCACCGGATATATTAAAATACATTAACTAAGTAACTGACCACGGTACCTGTTAACTAACCCACACCATTGTTTTAAACAAAAATAAAACACAATCACGCCGATGAAACAAACAGAAAAGCTGCGGACGTCTTCCACAGATCAGAGTTAGCCGCTTAGTAACACGTATTCTACCTGCCGGTTAAGCCCGTTAAATGCGCCCTTGCGTGGCACCAACTAACGGGAAACCCCGCATGCCGACGTATGTCGCTTCTTAAAGCTGAAAAACACTGAAAGTTCATACAGTTTAAAAGCCACGTTATGTGCGTGACATGCACTTATGAGACACATCACCGCAACACACCCGTCCTTTACTCCACCAAAACCGCGGCTGCATTCAAGCGCAGGAGCATTCTGGGTAATGGCGCGCGCGACGCCATTTGGCGCCTCCCTCGGCGCGCTCTTCCCTCCTCCTTCCTTCTTCTACCGTTATCATATATCCACTAATACTCTTCAGTAATAAAATAAAAAATACACTATGCGTGGTCGTATGATACAGTCAATGGTCACAGCCAATTGCTTTTACTGCTGCCCAAACACAAATAAAATCAGAAATGACAATTGTGAAAAAAATAAAATGAATTCAGTCACATCAAGCTGTTTGTTGTGATGAGTTAAGGTTAGGGGTTGGAATCTGTCTGGCAGCTGTTGCTGGGCTTACTGGAGGTAGGAGGTAGGTAATGAAACTTCCATACATGTAAATGTCTGTGCATGGGTGTGCAGACTTGTTTCGAACTGAAAAACTCACTCGAGCCAGCTGACCAAAGTTGGCAACTGGTTAGGAGGAAGTGAAAATGTCGTCCCTTGTGACTAACTGAATTAAAGGAGGTCTCCAGAAGAGAGTTTAAGGATGGGGTGACCTTTCGCTTCAAATTCATCTCCATCTCACAGCAGTTTGCTTTTATATATATTTCTGTGCACTACAGGAGACACAAATAACATCTCAGTGGCTAACACGTGTACAGGCCTCAAAAATATGCACGTTGATCAGAACATGTGTGTGAGGGCTGAGGACATGAGCAGAGCAGAAAATGGAGCTGATGTGGAGAATGAGGAGGAGGAGGCCTGGCAGACTAAGGAACCCGTGTGACAAGCAGCCGCAATACCTCATTATTTATTTATGCATTTATTTTTACGTGCCTGTAGGCTCTGGCAGGAACAGCAGTCTTCTGACACAGGACGTACCCAAGTGATTGATTCTGATTAATGGCTTACGGCTGTGCAGTGTGTCTGTCACCCTGTTTCTGCTTCCTGGGTTCGTCTGTTATCCCCGTGGACCCTATGAAGGCGTCAGCTACACCATTTAGGGGCTCATGCTCTGATATGCATGTGACGACAGAAAACATATCAAGCATAAAAAATGCAAGGACAGGAAAACAACAAAGGAAATGAGCATTTAATGACAGCAGCAAGAGAATTAGCTTCAGTCTATGCTAGTTTGTAACTACATAAACTGTAGGTTCATACTCTGTGTACAACAGCAAAAGTTCATAAAAATACTGAAATTAGCAGGTCATTGCTAATAAGTCTTGCCAATAACAGTGGGTTCACAAAAAACACTCTGTGAACAGTTATATTTGTTGATAAATAACAACTAGCAATGACAAGTGAGAAATATGAAGACCATTTCAGCAAGACAGGTAATCATTTGGCACATATTCAATTTTAAACTTTAACACTGAGCTACATATCTTTAAATCAGGGACTGCCAGCTGAAATAGATTGCACTCTGAGGTTTAATTTATTTCCAGAAGGGTCAGGAATTGGATTGAAATCTTTGCCTTTGGCTCACTAAATTACAATCAGAAGTGGCCGTTATATACCTGAGCAGATTCCAGAATATTTTTTCGTTTTCTGCGTTTGTGACATGTAATAGAGTTTCTCCCATATTATCCAAATGTGCTGCAGATCATGTGACAGGACTCAGACATCTAAGAAAGTTAAATGACTTCTCTGGCTGAAGATGCCGTTTTGGAGGTTATGTATTGTTTCCCACTGACATCAGGTTGCATTCAGGATGGAAAATAGTTTTGGGCTTCTCAGCCAGGAGTTGGGAGCTGGGCCACGGAGCCCGGGAGCTACAAAGTCACAAAGTCACGGAGCTATGGAGTCATGGAGTCACGGAGTCAAGGAGCTACGAAGTCACGGACCTATGGAGTCATGGAGTCACAGAGCTACCATGCAATGGAGTCACAGAGATACGGAGCCAAGGAGTCAGCGGGCCACAGAGCCATAGAGTCATGGAGCCATGGAGTCACAGAGCTGAGGAAGCTGAATCAAGGGGCCTCAGAGTGCTCACCGGACGCTCATTCACAGTGGAAACAGATGTTTTGATTGTGAAGAGGAATCTGGCGAAACATGTTTTTCTTCATAAAAAATACATGTAAATATTGTGTGTTAAATAATAGATATGAATGTTCTGTTAAAGTAGGGCCTGTGTCATGTGTCATGCACTGACAGATGTCCTGGCTGCTTTTAGAGGTACCAGCTGCTAAATATGCTCATCCTGGAGCATTTCCCTAAAGGGAAGGCAGTGTTACTCACAGCATTAATTGGGTCTGGTGCTCATCAGGCCTTGAGGGAACGCGGGCACAGCTGAGGTGTGCTGAGGATCCGGGGCCGTTTCTGTCACAGACTCAGATGTCAGAGCATTCCTAGTGTCCATGTAGGGCTGTAGTGACTGAACACATGCTCATTAGGCCAGCAGAGCGTGGGCGTGGCCAGCCCGAAGCCTGCTCAGGGGGGAGGCGACACGACCGCCCTTGATATGGGGGCTTTACAAGCAGTCTGCCTGTCAGTCCCAGAGCAAGGTCTAGACTGAGATTAGTTACTCAGGCCCCAGTTTTTAGCTTCGACATGCTCTGGGCCAAGATTGCCCACAGTGTTCGTATCACTCGCTTCAAGCTTGTTAAAAACACAGCACAATGAAATCGATCCTGTTTCTGGAAAGAAACATCAGTTCTGTCACTGAGAAAGGTTTTTTGTGATTATTATTGTTTTTGACACATTCTGATGAGCAGCTTAGTGTCCACAAGCACCACACTTACCCCATTAGCCTGAAACTCAGAGAAAGTGTAAAAGCAGGAATGTTTATGATGTCCTGGGGTTAGAGTGTCCTGTATCTCAGCATGGCTGTGGGATGCAAAGAATGGGCATTTATGAAAACATAGCAAACAAAAAGCATTCAGCAAATAAGTAAAAATACTGCAGCAGCTTCAGATATAAACATGTAAAATCAGTTGTGTTGGGAATTTACAGCCTTGTTATAGAAGAAAGATGCATTTGTCGTATAACATTTGGAATCCCACAGAAAAGATTGTTCACGGTCTCAGCAGGTCTCAGGTGTGTCAGTCCATTTTAAAGCTCAGCTGTGTTTCAAAAGCAATTTTCTGGGACGTACAACACTGGAAGAGGAAGTCATTCTCATGAGAATTAGATCATCAAATTAGGAATGAGATTGAAACCTTTGCCTTTATGTTGTTAGAAATAAAACAGCCAAATAACTCTGAAACAGGTTCAAAGCCTTTTCTACAATCCAACTTTTCAAACTGCAGTAAAGTTTATGAAGACGCCAACTTTAAATGATGTCTGGATCATAGATTTCCATCCTATCCGGTGAAGGACATTAAAACAAAGGCCCTATTCAGAAAATCTATATTTCCATGACATGTTCAGGCCCCAGGTGGAGTGACTAGTTAAATTGTCTAAAAAGCCCTCTTAGAGGTGTCCTTGCAATCACTAAGTCTGGTCTGTTCCTGTCCATCTTGTCATGTTCCCATTTGGCCAGCAGAGGTCTCTGCTGGCCATCTCGTTTCCTACACTTTGGGTTCTAAGTGTTCACACCTGTCCCTTGTCTGGCCCTTGTTGCCCCTATATATTAGAATTCCCCCCTGTGTGATGTTCAGTCACTGTCAATGTTAGCTCCTGTAGTGGTTAGTGTTGCTCTGTTTCCCACCGTAGTTAGTTAGTGTGTCCTCTGCCTTGTTGCCCTGAACCTTGCCCCTATGTGAGATTAGCCATAAACTCTCCTTATTGTTTCTCCCAGCCCCTTATTTTGACCCCTTTTTGCATCCTTTTGTTTCTGTGTGTTTGTGTTTTAGTGCTCCAATAAACCCCCCCCAGGCTGCGTCTGGGTCGTCCCGGCTTATCGTGACGGTATGGCATTGCCTCCTTGGTTGTAGAACCTCTGTCTCTCATACCGTGCACCACTGATCCATTGCCATTGTTTTAAAGGCACTTTTGATGTCTCTTCTGTGCAGGGAGAGGAGCTACAGTACATTGCCTCTGAGTGGCTCCTTTGTGTCTGTTATGGTGTCATGGTGAAGGTCCATTTTGTGGCATTGAATGGAATGACTGTGCGACTATGCGAAGTTGATCGCTATTTAAGAGGCGTCGGACATCCAGTGCTGCAGGGTAAAAGTGCTCCGTTATGCTGGATGTGGTGACGTGGAGAAGCAGGAGGAGACAGACACCTGAAGTGAGATCACTTATGAGGTTGCTGGCTGGATTCTTTGTGGGAGAGGCTTGTCAACTGTGTAATACCCAGATTTTAGCAGAGCACCAAGATTGCAGCATAACACCATGAGTGTATCATGACATCATGCAGCAGCGAATCGCAAGATTGCAGTAAGCACTGCAAAGGCCACTCACAGTTTATTTTGGATACTCATCACACACTTCCTCCAGCCGACGAGTAGGTGTTTAATTTGCTCTAGGCACTGAAGGTTTCCTACTGCAGCTCATTGCATCTCACTGTGCCCCACAAGCTGCTTTTGACGAGGGTCCTACATTAGAGGGGAGCCCCAATTTCTCTGCTCCTGGTATTAATAAACTGAAAAGCCCAGCATAGGGCAGGCAGCCAGGATGGGCCTGCAATTCTGTATGAACATTACATTAATTACTCAGTTTTAAACTCTAGAACCACACAGCAACTCTTGAAAATACGCCAAGCAGAAACAGAGACATTTTGAAACCAGGAAGATCTCACGTTTCCATCCCCAAGGACTGAGCATCATTTGCTCGTCGCCAGTCGTCACGTGCTTGTTGAGTGCAGAGATGTATGTTATTATTGTTGCAGATGGAGTCTTCGTGATTAACTTCTGGCTTTAATGAACCTAGCCTGAGCTCTTAAACATCATTTCTGATCGGCTTCAGAAAAATGCGTCCTGGGTTTTACCTGTGATTTCAGGACAATGTCTATTATAGATGAAATATTACCAACTAATTACTCAGAATCACATGACATAACTCACCTTGTGCATATTTTCTCATGTCCTCTGTAATGTTAGCAAAGAAGCAAATAGATTCAGTTCCCCAAAGATAGCGAGTATATAATGAATATAATCTTATTTCCTTTTGTCATTGTGGTGTTAATCCTGTTTGCTAGCTTACGTGTATTAATCTCAGTCTCATTAATATGGATCCTTTTAAAATGAAACAGCTTGCTTTTCTGTAATTGTCCTGAAAAGTGGCACTCCATTGGTCAGGCAGTTTCTCCTTGAAAAACTCACACTGCTGAAAAATGACTCGAATCTTTATTTGTCCAAGCATAACGGAAATCACTAGTTTTACACGATCCATCTTGCTTCCTTTTTTTTTTAAACAAACACCTTGATCAAGGGCCTAACTGAAATATCTCAAGCCTGATGAACACTGGCAACCATCCAATAATAAGCACAACCTACTGCATCACAGACCACTGCTGTCTGGCTGTGACGTCACAGAGGTGTCCTGCGCCCACAGCATGTCTGCCTGACCTTTGGCAGTTCAGCGATTCACACTGATCACTCTTCAAGACAGCAGCGTCTGTTTATGACATGAAAGTACAAAACATGGATTTCCTGGGAGATAACCCTGCACATAAAGCCTCTCTGAAATAATCAGTTCCTTGCACAGAAAACACCTTCATTTAACCTGTTAATAGTCCACAGACATAAGCAAGCAATATAGACAGCATAAAGGCTTTTCACCAAGAACTCCTACTGTATAGCGAAATATGGTTAAGGCTGCTTCCATGAATTCTCTTGTATTCCACAATGTCTGAACTGACATCCACTCCACCCGCTTCCTGCTGAAATGCCTTAATGTCAAATCCAACCATAACTTGTCTGTCGACATTTATTAACAGACATGGTTGTGAAGGAACTATAAACTTTTTTTTTGATGAATGAAGATAAGAGAAGATAAGAAAAGCCTAACCCATATTAAAATAGATCAAAGCTAATCTATTAGTATACTTGTAGGCAGTGTGCAAAATACGGGGGGGGGGGGGTCCGACACCCCTGATTAACCCATGAGACCCCCTGAAAACCTCAAAAGCAAAATTTTTAGGCGGTCTCAAGATCGGTATTGCGCAACAATAGGGAGATGGGGACCCCCCCGAATACTGACGGGTATTTCGCACACTGATTGTAGGTAATACAGGGAGTCCAGAACACAAACAAAGTAATATGAATAATCCTCAGCAATCATTTGGCTAATTACTGAATTGTGCTTTCAGTCAGTTGCTGAATTGCAGACTGCACTTTCAGTCAGTTACTGAATTGGAGACTACACTTTCAGTCAGTTACTGAATTGGAGACTGCACTTTCAGTCAGTTACTGAATTGCAGACTGCACTTTCAGTCAGTT